>QRDG01001597.1:0-66110 GCA_012064385.1 Puccinellia tenuiflora
GAAATGGTACTATGAGTTTTAAGACAGTTACTAAGAAAAAGATACAGAATGACATGGTATAAGTAGTGATTATGACATGATAAAAGCATATTCCAGTTTCCAAGACAAATATTGAAGATCCAGCATTGACTGGCCGATAGCAGGGGAAGCTTGCAACAGTAAGTCAGTACACCCAATAGCCATACTAGTAGCTAACAGTAGCCAAATAGCTGGGCCATTAGTAAGAATACATCTAGTGGTACATGCTGTAAAAAATGTATGCAAGGAACAGATGTACAGTGTACTGGATGATAATTCCATAGGCTAGGGCAATTAACATTTTAGAAACCAAGCAATTTAGAAGTTTCTGCAAGTCAAACTATTACATACATCAGCACCCTGTTAACTTCCCCGAAATGCAACTCGCATTGATTAAAAGCAGAAGTGATACAAAATATTTACTACCTAAACGGTATAGGTGTGGCAAATACCTACATCTAGGATAACACTCATGCTGATATCTAACAGACAAGGATATCCACTGGTTAGTAAAAACAGCCCGGAATTAACTATTGAGCTACATTAGTTTGCGAACTGGTGAACCGGTGTGTGACCAATTTACAAACAAGTAACCATTACGCCTTCAATATCTTGCTTCCTCCAACCTCCTACTGACTACATGTCTGGCTACATTCTTTCCTGTCAGGTGTCAGCCCATTTGCACAAACTGAGATTCAAAGATCTTTCTAAACCCTGACCCTGTTTCGAGCTTAGAACCCTACTTATCAACAAAATCGCAGACCATGTGTTCATGGACAAGAATTTAATCTTTGCGTTCTGCTATTGTGGTATTAAAAAACCAAAGCCTGACACGTTGTTCTTTTAGCCAAACCCACGCATGCAATTCTCGAAGCAGATTTACAGCCCTCCAAACCGTGATCAAAAACATTGACCTGAACCTAATACATAACATAAAACCGAAGTAGAGACTAGCAAACCTCGCAAGATCGCAACTTGAACCCATACGCGGTAGCAAGCAACATTGTCAAATCAGCGGGCCCTAGGGTTTCGAAATTACAACTCCACATCCAATTGATCGATCTTCCACCTCCTCATTTGGCAACTCGGAAGAACTAGTTCGAGCACCGCAAGACCCAAGAAAGACCTAAGGTAAAGGAAACATGGATCGACGCGAAATGAATGAACTGACCTCGTCTGCCTTCACGCGGATGCGGGCGAGGACGAAGCGGGAGCGGCTCACAGGGTGGATGGCGCCGAGGCGCCGGGGCGCCGCGGCCTCCGGGCGCTACCGCCAAGCTAGCCGGGATGAGCGCGGTCGCTGCGTGCGGCCGCCGCCTCTCCTCGCGGTGGCTAGAAGGAAGAAACAGGGGAGGCGTCGGGGCGTGGAGGGGATAAAACCAGAGTAACAGAACCCTAGACCGGTGCGGTTTTTCCTCTCCAGATTTCTAGTTTTCCTTTTCTCTTTTGTTGAACTAGCTAATTGCCCGTACGTTTTCTACGGGTTTAAATATTGCGTTGACACGGCATATTAAAAGTGTTTTCGTCGCATAAGTTGCAAGTGCAAACATGAAATACACATAAATATTCATGTATACTGAAAGAAACCTGCATAGTGTTATGAAATACAGTAATTAACATTTTCACTTGCATAATTCAACATCATAAGCATATAAAGCAAGGATTTGAATTAATTATCTCTTATTAACTATGATATTTTCTTGAACCGCTTAATATATTCTCACAAAACATTGTCTTTGGCTATTTTGCATGTTACTTCAGTAGGAGTACAATGTTTGTATATATTGATACTGTAAAAAAGTCACGTGAAAAAATTAACTATGTGTAATAGATAATACTCACCGTTCAAACGGGGTTACATTCTAATTCTAGCCGGTTAAATTATGCCCTCGTCATCCAGATCCAATAGATGGTATTTGGTGTACTGTAAGGCCTTTATCACTACATTGTGTTACATCACGCCAAGTTCATCGGAGGAACTTTATCTTAGACAAGTGCGGATGAGACGGATGAAACATAGCCGTTCTTGGTAGCTCTTGTGCATCTCAGCAAGGCGGGACAGGTAAGTTCAAGCAAAGGTAAGAAATCGCGTAGTTTCATGAAAATCAAGACGCCATTACCACCGGGTTGGGCAAATCGCTTATTTCCTGCTCATTTTCCAAAATGGTAAAAACCTATGGCCAAGTTTCACGTGTAGAATGCACTGTTAGCCTTCTAACAAACAAGGTCTACAAGTCGCAGTTATTTCTTTCAAAATAGCAAGATAGTGCCAATGGAGTGATTATGCTACTGGACAAAAGACAATCGCTCTCCTTTCTTCTAATTTTCCAAAATGTGAAAATTGTTTATGATCAACATCACACTAATAAAAGTTCAACTATAGCTGACGGAAGAAAAGTTCTTCCTACTCCCTGGGTAGCTGCGGCGCGGGTTGTGGCTGCCTGGTGAGGACGCGTCGCTCGCGCGGGGCGGTGCGGCGGCGCTGCTCTCCTCCCTGCCGGCGGGTGCGGGAGGGTCGTGCTGCGGTGGTGGCTGCGTGGCGGTACCTGTGCGCGCTCGGCGGGCTGAAGCTGGTCGTGAACCCTTGCTGCGGGTGGTCCAGATCTAGGCGGCGGCGCCCTCGGGCGGCGGCCCGGGGTCGATTCCTGCTGGGAGGTGGCTTCGGCGGCGCTGGGCAGTGTGGTCGGACGGGTGCTCCACCCGCCTCGCATCTCGGGCCAGGGCAGGGGCCCTGGTCCCTGTGAGCCCATCGTTGTGTCCTGTCCCGGATTGGGTGTTGCCGGCAGCCGCGGTGGCTGCTGGCCGGCGATCCCGGGAGGGAACCTCGCCCTCCATCTTCCACCTTCAGATCCGGGAGCGACAGCAGCCATGGGGGCTGCTGCTCGTCGCCCTTGCTGGAGGGGCCCGTGTACCCTTCGCGGTGGTGCGGGTTTGCTGGTGCTTTCTCTTCTGGCCCCTGCAGCGTCAGTGGTTCATTTGCTTTGCAGCTCGGTAGCGCGGCAGTTCGGACGCCGGGGCAGCGGCCCTGGAAGGTGGGAACTTGATGGTTGACGGGCGTGCCATGGGTTCTTGTGCTGGTCAGGGACCATGTCGCGAGGGCGGCGTGGTCTTCGGCGCGACACTCCGTGGCAGCGGTATGGAGGCCGTTTCGGCGTTGTTCCATGCCATTGTCGGAGGTTGAGAGTTTATGCCGAGAGGAAACTCTCGTCCGGGGTCTCCCCGGACCGCGACGGCGACGTCCATGGACGCCGTTCCCTTCTTGAAGGCGTCGCTGCGGCTTCTCTCGGTCCTCCTTCGTACTCCGGGCGAAAGCCCAAGATCCTCGGATCGGACGGTGGCGGCGCACTGGCGTCGTACTCTTCTTGAAGACACCGTCTTGGAGGTCACGGAGCGTTGCTTCCCGGAGGTGGTGCGGCTTCATGTCGTGCTCTCTCCTGGCAAGGTCTACAACTTGTTCTGCACTTCGGAGTTTCTTGCTTGGGCTACCTGGTGCCTGTCCGCAGCTTCTGTGGTCAGTGGCGGTGATCGTCAGCGTTTGCCTGTAATCTCCTCGGCGTTTTATTTGAGGTCTCCCTGTTGAGCCTGTCTACAGCTCTGTGGTCAGTGGCGGTGATCGTTGGTGGTCACCTGTAATCTCCTCGGCGTCTCTCTTTGAAGCCCCTGTTGAGCCTATCTGCTTGCGTGGATAGTGGCGGTGTTCGTCGATGTTTACCTGTAATCGCCTAGTAGTTCTGTTTTCTTTGTGTGTGTGTGCAGGGTGGTGTTGTATGCTGGGTTCAGCACTTTGTATCTTTCTCGCCGTGTGGCGCTATTAATTTATCGCCGGGCCTTTTCGGCCTTGTATCTAAAAAAAAAAAAGATATTCAATATGCGGTGATTCCTGTCAAACAGTAGGAATGGAGTGACAAATAAGATACAAACTTGTCTAGAATAAAAGAGGCTCCCCATTCACAATTATAAGCCCCAGTTAATGATTACACCAAGGCATTCTTTACGTGTGTACAAAGTTTGCTGTCAAGATGTACCCTCATAGTTATAGTATCAAATCATTTAGACTATGTCAAAATGTACCCTCCTAGTTATAGTATCAAACCATTTAGACTTGTCGCATGATAAAAGTTTCCCAGAAAGGAAAATACAGTTCGTAGCACCGATAGTGCCGCCCAAACTCGTCGGCTTCTATACATCTCTGTGGGGAGTCCACTCCATATTCGACTTCACATCTACATGAATGGAGGATTGGTAAATATATGCCCTGTTAAAGGAGGATAGTGAAAAGTTCAAGTGGTACTCATGTATTGGATAGTTGAGAAAGCAATACATAGACAGAAAGCCTTGGCACCATGATAATGACATATGTGCAGCACTATTTATGTAGATGTACTTAGTAGCAATGAATAATATAGAAATGTATAACATCAATATGATCATACGAACTGACTTTAGATTGTACATACGCGAAAAGTCTTGGCAGCATGATAGTGACATATGCACAGTACTATTTATGACAGATGCAAACTTTAGCAATGAAGAATATAGAGATGTATTACGTGAATATGATCATACAAACTGAGTTTTAAATTTTGATCTTGAGGGCATAATTATTATATGAATGCTATTTATTATAAGAACATAACGGTATGTGTAGATAAAAGTGCTCTAGAGCAAATGGTGATTGGTTGGAAAAGAAAGGTTCACTCTAACTATAACTACTCACCTGAAGACAATCTCTAAATAAAAAAACTAAATTGTCTATTTCAAAATTCTGTTCCTATTGGAAATGTAAGATTGATAGCGAAATGGTAAAATAATTTAGGTCAAGTTTCAATATCCCTCTCTTATTTTTTTCCTCTTAGGAGACTAAGATAACTCTTTTTTGACAGGATTATAAACCCTTATTTATTCATCCTATGAAGTTTACTTCCTGTAACATCCCAGAATTAATATAAGTATTATTAATTCCAAAAATGTGGGCCAACAAAAATTTTTATTATCTTATGTGTGTTTGCTTGCATTTTGTTGTTTGATGTGTGTGATTGCTAAGCAAAGGTAGGAATAAAAAGAAAGAAAAATTGAAAACAACACCACCACATGAAATAATGGGACAAGTGCCACACAACAATTTCTCTAAATGAGAAATAAATATTTTCTTTTAAATCAAAAACCAGTGGGGTGACATAGTACTCACTCCCACTTAGCTCTAATAACTTTTCCCTCTTCAAAATATATCTTCAAAATTCCAAATTATAAAATTCTATTTCTTTCTTTAATCATCTCAAACACCAAAATGTGCTATGATGCACTCATCAAAAAATACCATCATAGCACCACAAATCACTATTGATATGTATGGAACCAGTGGTGGAAACCATTTTCAAAAATTCAAAATTAAATTCCGTTGTGGCATTTGGTCGAACAGGTGGCATGCACCACCCCTGTTCTTCCCCAAATGCCTAAACCTGAGATCAAATCGGTGGATTCGGTCGCTTGTTCGTCGATTC
This sequence comes from Puccinellia tenuiflora, assembly GCA_012064385.1. Lineage (NCBI taxonomy): Eukaryota > Viridiplantae > Streptophyta > Magnoliopsida > Poales > Poaceae > Puccinellia > Puccinellia tenuiflora. The sequence continues at coordinate 5,520 of QRDG01001597.1, forward strand.
CTTGCACCACACTATCCCTCTCCACCTCACGGACCTGCCTAGCACCTCAATGTAGCGCGGGAACAACCCAGGCCGTCGCATTGATCGCCGCCACCCGAGGGAGCACGGCCACTGTGGCCATGCCGCCCTGCCGCGCCGTGGAGGAGACCACCCCACCGCCCACCTAGCCCTAACGCCGCATCCTACCCCTCTCCTGCCCCCTCTCTCGCTTGCACCGTGCCCAGCAGCAGCCCAAAACCGCCGGAGGCGTGCCACCCGTGCGTGCCCGTGCGCCGCCCGAGCACGCACACGGCCGTCCCCCACCTCGAGCTCACCCAGCACGCTGTCCACGCCATCCACCGTGCCCCTCCTTAGCCCAACACCGTAGCCGGCCTCGCGCCAACCCTACGGACACGCTCGGCCGCCCGTTGCCCCGCCCCAGCACCATGTCCACCGTGCGCCGGAGCACGGCTATAAAACCGAGCCGCCCCGAGCTCAAATTCGCCCGCACCACTCCACCCCACCTCGCCACTCCACTCCCCTACCTTCCTCTCTCTCTCGTGCACCGCCAGGAGGGCGGAATTGCTGCCGGAGAGCCGCTGCCGCCCTGCGTCGTCCTCGGAGCGCCGCCACTGCCGAAGAGGTCGACGACCGATCCGTGGCCGTGCGGCCACTCTCTCTCTCTCTTTTCTTCCTCTACTTCTCTGCCTCACACCACCGCCACCGCACGCTCACGCTCTCGTCGATCTGTGCACAGGATCGCCGCCAGGAGCTCGCCGTCGCCGCTCTGCATCCGTGGAGGCCGCATCGCCGTCGCCGACGAACCCGTGCATCCCAGGACCCACAACTCCGCCCGTAGCCGTCCACGAGTCTCCGCCGTCGATTCCCGCCGTCGCCGCCGTCCACCGAGCCCTAGGTGAGCCGCTAGCCACCGCCCCACCGCCGGTAGCACGGTGGCGCCGCCAGAAAGTGGTCGTCGCCGTTGCTTTGAATGTGGGCCGTTGGATCAAGATCCAACGGCAAGATACCGATTCGGATAGTTTCTGAAATTTGCTAAGTCTGGAATTCACAGAGTTGATTAGCCCACTTTGAAATCAAATTCTGACAAATCCACTGAACCAAAATTTCCAAACTTTATATGGATAAAAAGATCTAGATCCATAGATTCTGATGCATGTCTTGTATGTCCAAAATAATTAGCTTAGCATCCTTAAATAATTGGACAAAGTAGCTATGTCCTATCTGTTTCAGAAAAGTTTCTAAAACAGATATTTATTTCTGTCTTTAGCTGTTAATATTAATTCACTTGATTTTATTTAGGAGTAATTCTTAGCATAGCATGTTAGTATAGTTAGCATACTATCATGAGCAAGTGATTTGAACCCTGAATTAAAATCTGGCTAAAAGATTTAAATTGGACAATATAGCTAATCAGTTAGCTCAACACTGCAATAACAGAACATAGCCTACTTCCCATGCAATTTGCTATTGAACCAGAAGCCTAAAAATGGCAAACTAAAATCTTGTAGAAAGTAAAACATGTAATCTTCACAGTGATGCAAGACATGATCATTAAGAGTAATTCCCTGATTTAGAATGAAAATGGCAAATGTGCTAATTGCTAACCTTAAAATGGATAGATAATTTCTCTGTCAGAAATTTGATTAGACTTTGAAATTCAATATCTTGAGATCTAGGAGTCTAAAAATAGCAAATAAAAATGTTCTGGAAAGCTTATGAAATTATCTAACTAACTAAAGTGGTTTCACCCCATTTAGGTTAATAAATAAATAATGATAATCAGAATGCCACAGAAGGTCTAAAACCTAAACTTGTTTGTTTCTGATACTCTACTAATCCAAATGAGGTCAAACCAATTTTGTTAGCTCACATTTAAGCAATACTAGCACCCCTAAAGGGATTTAATTTTTGAATAAAATTAACTTGAGTTGTAGCAAAAACAAGAAAACCAACATTCTGGATTAAAACATTTCTACAGGGAGTTTAATAACTCAAATTGATTTGAATCCAATTAGGTTGTCTTCTAGAGATCAGTAGCTACCTATAGAATTTTAGTTTGTATTTTTGTGATCACCAGAACTCAAGTTATGCAATTAAACATAAAACCCTAGTTTCTGCCATAATTAAGATGCAAATGAATATTTGTTAATTAAATCAATTTGAACCCAAATTGTGTTATCTTGTGTGTTCAGTAGCTAATTGTGATGTTATCTTGATTGTGATGTGATGTTTGCTTGTTTAGTTTAGTGATTGTTGTTTGTATTGTTGGTTTATCGATTAGACGCGAACGTTGCCGGAGACTACGAGGAAGGAGATTACTTCGAGCAGCAGGAACCCGAGCACTTTGTTGAGCAAGGCAAGCTACTTCGCTGAGCTTGCATTTACATCCCTTTAAATTAATTACATGCAAGTTCCTAAAGTAGTGGTACTGATTTCTGAAAAGAACCCTTATCACAAGGGGTATAAAACTGCTCACCCTATGTAGAATATAGAGTAGACACCTAAAACTATAGGATGGGAAAAACATGGCTATTCCAAACTCCTTTTTAAAGTACCTAGTTGATGATGAAATGCCGAGTTATCGGTGTTAAAGTGGAGAAGTGATAAAAGGAGTGGTTTATGAAAAATGCACATTGTGTCTTAGTACCATGACGACCAGCCGATAACCTGTGCGACCACATCTACCCAAATATGGGAACGGGCGTAGTCATATAATTTGCTCGTGTTAGTACTGGATACCTCATCGACGGAGACGACTCCGTTATGCGTGAGGGGATGAGCATGGCGACTCTAACCCCTGACCTGGGTCCCGGCAATATGTTGGCTTGTGCGGGATTGAAGGGCTTCGTGCTCGCCGGGCAAAACTGCGAGTCCTTACATCTAGGTTCCTCGACGGGGGATCCTGTACTAGGTGTTGAAGGAATGGTGAAATCGTAAGGGTAGGGTCTTCAACTTCGCATACACCTTGTATGGCGGGACGTGGCAGACACGATGAGCTACCGGATGGGTGTGGGAAAAGCGTGCTACCTCTGCAGAGGGTAAAAACTATTCGAATAGCCGAGTCCTCGGATATGGACAGTTGGGAGGCTGTACTAGGCCTATGTGCAAAGTTTTACAAAAGGAGGTAACTTTAAAGAAACAAAGGTGTGCTGATGTTTCCCAACTATACCAAATGGAGTGGTATGAGTTGTGGAGGAAAAGAGACCATGAGGAGTCTTGGTCGGGAAAAAGGAGGAGTTTTGGATAAATAATAAAATTTTGCTTCTCTCTAAAGATAGTAGTAAATCTCTTCTTACCTTTTTCATCAAGGATATAGAGATAGAGTAATAACTAAAAGTGCTGTAGAGAACAACTTAAAACTGGTGCATACTCAGTAGAGGAGTAGTTTGCGAGTACAAATTGTACTCATACTGGTTTCGTCTCTGGCTATTGTCTTAGCCAGATCCCGAGGAAAACTACGCTGAAGCGGAGTATGGAGACTTCTATGCGAACTAGGGATCTTCGTGAGTCAACTGCCTGTCGGTCGTCGCTAGGACGCGTTGGACTCCTACTACGTAGCTTCCGCTGAATGCTTTTGATTTGGCCCTTGAAGGCACCTATGTAAGACTTGGTCTAAGTGACCTACTATGTAAGACTTTCATGCGGTACTGAAATGGATGTAAACTTTGGTATCCAATTCGGATTATGGGCAACGACAGACTGATCATGGGATCGTTGTGTGAACCATAATCGGGTATTTCGGACAGCTAGTCCGGGGTCCCCACACTTCCTACCCATGTGAAAGTGCATGGTTGCCCCCCATGTGTGGTTTTGGTAATTAATGACAATCTCTATGGACTAATGTTTTTATTGAGCTAGGAGTGTCCATAAGCATTGCTTGATCTCCATTTGTTGGAGTAAAGGCTAAGGGAAGAAAAGTATGTGTTGATCAAGGCTAAGTGCGTGTTGATCAACACTCAAGTCCAAGTGAAGATATGCCGAAGAGGTGCTTCTCCCATCTTGGTGTATGGGGGAGCGTCATGTGATTCTTCACCAAGAGAAGCGCAATCAAGAAAGGTGGTTCGTCTTGAGGAGATGAAGATCGTCTTCATCGACCTCAAGTGGATTTATGCGCAAGGCAAAGGTATGATCTTGATAGGGCTTTTATTTTACCGGTCTCATGATGTTAGTTGAGAGACCGGGTTATAGGATAGATAGCCGTACTATCAAGAGGGGCTCTCGACCGAGTATCGTGATCATATCGTTCGTGGAGAGCTCAAACCTTTGCATCCATGCAATCATCTTTATTGGTTCTTATTTGTCTATGATCGTGGTGTGGTCTTGGTGCTTGTCCTGCTTGTCATGACAAGGCTAAGTTTCACCGAAAACGATTTTCATTTGCGTCTTCTGTTGCGGTTTCGGTATTGGAGATTTTGCCGATTCATCTGTGCGGAAGATTTATCTCTTCCATTTTGTTGCAAAATCTCCACTACTTGTTTGCCATTTTCAAAGGTTGCATTTGTCGTCCTCTTTCCAACAAAAGTGGTTTCATCTCTTTTGGACTTCATTTGCAAAAGATATGTCATTTGCGGTTTGCGAAATAGAGGTTGACCCTTCCCCTTTTGGTCTTTACAATATTTTGTTGGACTATGATGTTTCTCTGCATAATCTTGTTGTGCTCGTTGTGACGATTCCATCGAGTCCAAGATTATCGAAAACGGAGTTCATTTGCAAAAGTTATGGGGTTCTGATTTCACTGATTGGATCTACACCGGAGATGGTCCGGAGTCTCCGGTCACACCGGAGTCTCCGCCCCAAAGGACCCGGAGTCTCCGGTCCCTGTGTTTCGCTGCCGAATGAATTTGTGTGGTGCGGTACTGGACTGGGGTCCGGAACACCCCCGGAGATGGCCTGGAGTCTCCGGCCCGAGGACCCGGAATCTCCGGCCTCAGATTTTCTCAGCCTCGTTTGCATCTTTGTGGTGCGGTACTGGATAGGGGTCCGGAGTATCCCCGGAATATGTCCGGAGTCTCCGGCCCACGGGACCGAAATCTCCGGCCCTCCCCGATGATCCAGCCTCCCCGGATTCTGGCCGGAATGTCCGGCACAGACCGGAGTCTCCGGTCACTTACACCGGGGTCTCCGGCCTGGAAAGGCCCCAACGGCTAGTTTTTGGGGAGGGGCTATAAATTGCCCCCTTCTTCCCCAAGAGCTGGTTGCTCACTCTTGCTCAGCTCATTTCCTCTCTCCTCCATTGTTGCAAACTTGTGAGCTTGATTCCTCTCAATCCCTCCAATGATTCTTGCCCAAACTTAGGGATTCAAGAGAGGACATCTATATCTACCACTCCACCAATCAAAATCTCCTCTAAGTGAGGGGAACCTAGTGGATCTAGATTTGGGGTTGCTTTGTGTTCATCCCCTTTGTTCCTCCTCTCTTATTCCCTCCATAGCATTAGTTGCTTTGGTTGGAATTTGAGAGTGAAGTATTTGACATCTTAGTGTGTTCTTGCCTTTTGCATTAGTTGCATCGGGTTGCTCTCTCCACGGTGATACATGAAGTTGAAGGTTGAGAAGCTTGTTACTCTTGGGTGCATTATTATCCCAAGAGCTTTGTGCCTCTTGGGTGCATTGTGTACCCTAGACAGTTGGAGGTGCCGCGAAGACTTTGGTTGTGAAGCTTCGGCACAATTTGGGAGCCCCCAATTGAGTTGTGGGTGTGTGCCCCAAAAAAGTTGTAAAAGGGCTCCGGAATTCGCCTCGAAGGATTCCGATAGTGGAAGGTGAACCAAACCCTTGGGTGCGGTTCATCGGAGAATAGGGTGAGACCTTTGTGGCATCTTGAGTAAGCCTCTTGTGGCGAGCTCACACCCCTCCAACGAGACGTACTCCCTTAACAAGGAGGAACTCGGGAATACATCCTCGTCTCCGCGTGCCTCGGTTATTCCTATACCCGAGCTTTACTTATGCAATTTACATTGTGATAGCCTTCGTGCTTGAAGTTCATATCTTGCTATCACCTTGTTGCTTGAATTGCTTAGCATAAGTTGTTGGTGCACATAGGTGAACCTAGAATATTAGGTTGTTGGCTTGTTAATTTAAACACATAGTTTTATTCCACAATTATCAAGCCCCTAATTAGAAAAAGTGTTAGTCGCCTATTCACCCCCCCTCTAGGCGACATCCGGGACATCGTTTGTTCTTTCACCATGTCCGATCAACATTAGCTAGAAAATAAAGTTCTTATCTCTTGTTTTAAAAAACACTTCTCTTCTCTCCTACTCCCTCCGTTCCATAATATAAGATGTTTTAGACTTTTTCTACATTCACATTTGGACTACATGTACATAGACATGTTTTAGTGTATATATTCACTCTCTTTCCATTCTTTTTAGTCCGAATCTAGACAACATGTGAAACACCTAAAACATCTTATATTATGGAACGGAGGGAGTATCTAAAAAGAAAGTTTTGTTCTGTAGTCTGTCGTTTTCGTCGTCCGTTTTCGTCCAACTCCTACACCGCGTCGTCAACATACCGCTCCTCAATCTCCGCCCGCTCGCGTCGCCCATCCACACCCCTTTCTCTCTCCATCCACGCCGCATGACATGCGCCGCCCGAAACCCTAGCCGAGCGGCCCACCGCCTGCTCCTTCTCTCCGCCCCCTACTCCTCCCCGCTCGGCGCCTTCTTCCCCGGCCTCGCCCCTCCTCCCACCTACCTGCTCGGTGAAAATATGTCGGTAGCCACGTACCTGCAAGCGACGCAACCTCCGGAGAACGACCCTCGGGCGGCTTTACACCGTCAGCAAATCAAGTTCGTCAGCATGGCAGGAGCAGAGCTGCTACCAGAGAAACCACAACCAGCCGCGGGTGCAGCGGCTGGCAACAACGCGCCTCCGCAGCGTCAACAAAGCCCACGGCGTGAACCGCGAACCCGCCAACTCGGCGACCGCGTCGCTCGCGATCAGGAGGATCGCGTTACTTGCGTAAACAACGAGCGTGCCGCTCGTGATCAAGAGAACTGCGTTACCCGCGACCGAAGGAACCGCGCTACTCGTGGATGGGAGGATCGATATCGTCTCGCGGAAGGAGAAGATGCACGCAACGCCATCACGCAAAGCAAGGTCAACAGGAACCGCTCCAGGCGGGCTGCTCGCGAGGCGAGTAGTGAAGATTCGGACTCTGAAGAAGAGTTCGAGCCTTGCGGCGCGCTGTGCTTTAGTCGCCGCATCCGAGAAGCAAGAATGCCAAAGGGATTTAGATTAACCTCTGAGACGCCAAATTATGACGGTCTGCAAGAACCGTCCGCCTGGTTGGAGGACTACCTGATACGTGTCAAACATATCTATAATTTTTTATTGATCCATGCTAATTTTGTGATGTTGTCACTTGTTTCTACTATCTTATTACATCATTTTTATGCATTTTGTCGGACTAACCTATTGACAAGATGCCTAGTGCCAGTTTTCTGTTTTTGTTGTCTTTTCGTTTCAGAAACTTACCACAGAAAATATTCTCGGAATGCGCTGAAAATTTACGAGGATTTTTTATTCGCCAAGACGGAGTTTCAGTCCAGAGGGCAGCCCTGGGGGCTACCCATAGGGAAGGGACGACCCCCAGTCGCGGCCTGCCCTAGGGCGGTGGGTGGGACCCGCTCCTGCTCTTGGTGGGTCCCCTCGGCCCTCTCCGACGCCTATAAAATCAGATTAATCCCAAAAACATCGATGCCGCCATTATTTTCCATAGAAGTCACCCTGAGGTGCCGCCACCATAAACCCTAGTTTGGGGGTGATTCTGAAGCTGATCCCGGCACCCTGCCGGAGGGGAGATCGATCCCGGAGGGCTCTTCATCGCCATGCCTTCCTCCGGGATGATTTGTGAGTAGTCACACCTTGGACTACGGGTCGATGGCAGTATCTAGATGGTAGTCTCTCTCCCTTGTGCTTCATGTATTATGATCTTGTGAGCTGCCTAACATGATCAAGATCGATTATTGTAATTCTATGTGATGTGTTTACTGGGATCTGATGGATTATGAAGATATGATCAGATTGTGCATGATTCTTATATGTTCATTTATGTTGTTGCATGCTCTCCGATGTGCGTAGTTACTTTGGCCAAGTGATTGTGTGTATCTCCAAGAGGGAGTATTTATGCTAGATAGTGGGTTCATGCCCCCTTTTGTTTCTGGGCACGAGTGACAGAAACGTCTAAGGGCGAGGGTGTGTTGTTGCTACTAAGGGTAAAACAGCGGTGTTAATGTCTCTTTTGATATTAGTATTGCTTACTTCATGTGTTTTACTTAATTCAAATGTCTGTTGCTTGCAACTTAATACCGTTGGGTGACAGGCTGGATAGCGATCCCACGATGGACTTTTTAGACAAAGATGAAGTTGGACTCAACGGTCTTTGTTCATTGTCGTGATGCCTACATAAATATTATCATGTTCTCTATGTCATAGCTAGATTAAGTTTGTGTTATAATCTTGTCAATTGCCAAGCTGTAATTTGTTTACCCATCATATGAGTGTTTTATTTACTTGAGAGACTCCACTAGTGAACCCATGGCCCCCGGTCCATCTTTTTTACATTGATTGCAACCTTTATTCATCACTTTTCATCATCATTACTCCTCTGGTCCACTTTCATATTTTCATCTATTTCACTATACAATTGACCGCTTTGTTTTCTACGAGACCGGAAAGATTGACAATCTTTCCGCCGTTGGGGGCAAAGTAATTGGTTGAGTGTGTGCAGGTCCACGTCTGTTGAAGATTAAGCGCCAGAGATCTTCAACATTCACTTTGTTGTTGATTTCAAAGTCCTACTGGTTCGATAAACCTCGATTCGTTAATGAGGGAAAACTGCTACTTACTACATCCACGCCTTCGCTTGGGGCACAACCCAACGCTACCATCACCGATCATCACTACCTCACGGCAGTAACTTGCCAGAGAGGTTCTACGTCTACCGCCATGCAGTACATACAGCTTATGCTCTCGGGGTCAGCTCGAGCCTGGCTCAAAAGCTTGCCACGGGGAGCATACATTTGCTGGTGAAAGTGCATGGTTGCCCCCATGTGTGGTTTTGGTAATTAATGACAATCTCTATGGACTAATGTTTGTATTGAGCTACTTATAGGTGTGTCCATATGCAGTGCTTGATCTCCATATGTTGGAGTCAAGGCAAGGGAAGAAGATTATATGTTGATCAAGGCTAAGTACGGGTTGATCAACACTCAAGTCCAAGTGAAGATATGCCGAAGAGTGGCTCTCCCATATTGGTGTATGGGGGAGCTATTAGCGAGTCTTCACCAAGCGGAGCGCAATCAAGAAAGGTGGTCAAACTTGCGAAGGCAAAGATCGTCATCATCTAGCTCAAGTGGATTATGTGCAAGGCAAAGGTATGATCTTGATAGGGTTTCTATTTTACCAGTCTCATGATGTTAGTGAGATACCGGATTATAGGATAGTTAACCATACTATCAAGAGGGGCTCTCGACCGAGTATCTTGATCGTATCGTTCATGGAGAGGTCAAACCTTTTCATCCTTGCAATCATCTTTCTTGGTTGTTATTTGGCTTTTATCCTTGTGAGAATTTAGAGCTTGTGTTCATCTCGATACCAAGCTCTAGTTCATCAAAAACGGATTTCATATGCATATCTTATTGCGTTTTGATGTTGGAGGATTTACCGGCTTATCCTTTCTAGAGAGGTCAAACTCTCCCCTTGTGGTTTCCTCCTCACATGATGGACTATGATGTGTATATGTATGATCTTGTAGGGCTTGTGATTATCTTCGAAACAAGCCCAAGATCATAGAAAACAGAGTCTTGATGAAAAACTTGTTGGTTTTTGATATTGGAGAATTTACCGGTTGTTCTTTTTAGATAAGGTTTAACTTTCTACATTTGATTTTATTCTCCCTTATTGTACTATGATGTTTCTCTCTATAATCTTGGAGTGCTCGTTGTGGTGATTCCAACGAGCCCAAGAACATCGAAAACGGAGTCCGGATGATCAAGATATGTTCGTTTTCGTGTTAGGTGTTCCTGCAGTTTGGCCAGCCTCCTCCACTGCGAGGCCGGCCCAAGGCCGGGTTCGAGGCCGGCCGTCTCGGGTCAGTGCCCAGCCTCCTCCACTGCAAGGCCGGCCTAGGCCGGTCCAAGGCTGGCCTCCCTGCGCACTGCTTGCTTCAAAGATTCCAGGCCAGCCTCGGACCCGGCAAGGCCGGCCTCCCAGTGCGAGTGAAAATCCCCCCAATGGCCACTTTTTGTGGCCCCATATAAAAGGGGCCTTCTTCCCCATTGTTCCCCTAAGTTTTTGAGCTCTCTCTCTCCACCATTGTTGCTATTTTGCGAGCTTGATTCCTCCTCTTCCCTCCATGATTCTTGCCTCAAATTAGAGGAAAAGAGAGAGGAGATCTAGATCCACTATTCCACCAAACCAAATCTCCTCTAAGTGAGGGGAACTCGTTGGATCTAGATCTTGGGAGTTGTTTTGTGTTTCTCCTTGTTCTTCCTCTCAAATCCCTCTCTAGCATTAGTTTCTTTGGTTGGATTTAGGAGTGAAGGACTTGACCACCTTGTGTGGTCTTGCCTTTTGCATTAGTTCCATCGGGTTGTGCTCTCTACGAAGATTTGTGGGATTGAAGTTCAAGAAGCTTGTTACTATTGAGTGCATTGTGTTCCCAAGAGCTTGTGCCTCTTGGCTTCATTGTGTACCCTAGACGGTTGGTGGCGTCGCGAAGGCTTCGAGTTGTGAAGCTTCGGGCAAGGTTTGGGAGCCCCCGATTGAGTTGTGGGTGTGATGCATGTAAAATGCATACATGAACTTTGCACTATAACACTTGTTTTCCATTCATATTTGCATCATATAAGGGGTATATTACTGTTATTTAATGATTTTTGGTAATTAATAATGATTTCCCCTTTTTATGGAATTAATCCTGCGCAGGCAGAAAACCCCTATTTCTTTCCTTATTTATTTCATGGCCTTAACGACGTCATAATGAGTTGCAAATTTACGGGGATCATTATTTTGGAAGGAGGAAGACCTAGGAGCGAAGGAAGCAAGCAAACGGAGGCCGGAGGGGCAAAAGAGGGTGCCCCATGCGGCCAGGTACAGGGGCCGCGTGGGCCCACCTCTTTTGGCCCTCATGGCCCCGTTTGCGACGATCCTTCTTCTGAAGCTTCCTCGTGACCTAAAAACGCCTATATAAAGAGCCCCCGACGTTCTTCGAAGAGAGAGTCTCCACATGAGAGAAACAAGAAACAAAGACCAGAAGGTTGCAGATTGGAGGGGGGAAACTCCGGCGGAGCGCTGCCGGAGAGGTCTCCTTCTTCTCCATCGACATCTCCACCGTCTCCATGATGAAGAGGGAGTAGTCCACCTCTGGACTATGGGTTTGTGGCAGTAGCATATGTATCTCTCTCTCTTGAGCTTCACTAATTAGCACCGTATGAGCTGCTGAACATGATTACGGTCATCGTTGTATTACCTTTGTGGTGGATCTTTTTATGAGTTAATATATGTTGAGATTGCAATGTTTATTTCATTTATGAAAGTAGATGCATATTATGTACCCCGTTCTTGTATCCTTGTTTTGATCAAGCATGTTTATGAGAGCGTGTGAGGGGGAACGTGTGCATTAGTTGGAGTAACGGGGGTGGTGATATGATAAGCCATTGGGTGTTTACCTTACTTTGTTGCCTCACTAGGGATAAACCAAAATACCATGTTGCAAGGTATGAGGAGTGACAAGCCTCTACCTATGACTAGATCCAGCATGTTCTTATTTTCACTTCATGTCATTAATCTTAAGGCTATACTCTAAGTCATCTTAATTACTGAGGTGTTATGATTTAGTTCGCATCTTGGTGGAGTATAAGTGAGACTAATAATCAAAAGGTCTCTATGTTAGGACGTGATGCCCATATAATTAGTAACATGTCATTAAACTTGTTTGTAATCTCATATGTTAATCCTATGTCTACTTATTTGCCACACTATATTAAAGAGAGAGAGCATGTGTGAAACCATGAACCCCAGTCCATTTTTAATCATAAGAAACAACTTTCCAACCACTTTTAAGCATTTTCTACATTCAGCCATTTTAAAATCAGAAAATACAAAAACACTTTTATTCATTGCATACACATATAAAATCCCAAAAATATCATCCATCATCATTACTATCATCCTTACATTACTACTTACTACCATTGCATATTTATTTACTATTTTGCATTCATTATTATCTTAATATCATTCTCACACCTTGTGCTTGACAACCACTTGGTGAGGTTGAGGGCACAAAGCAATCTACTTTGTTTGCAGGAAATCTAGAGAAGGACAAGGAGATAAAATCCCCACTACTGATTCCCCGAGAGTTCGATATTAAACCCTCGAGTCACCCTCGTGGGGAAAAAACTTCCACTTCTACATACTCTGCACTTGGAGGCTCAACCTATCCCATATATTATTTTCCTTTCAGGGTATCAAGAGTGCTTGTTGGTATAGTTGAGGGAGAAACACTCTCATCAATTCCGTCATCAGGGTGTGTGCCCCAAGATCGTTGTAAAGGCTCCGGATTCCGCCTTGAAGGATTCCGATAGTGGAAGGTGAACCTAACCCTTGGGGTGAGGTTCAGCGAAGAATAGGGTGAGGCCTTTTGTGGCATCTTGAGTAGGCCTTTTATGGCGAGCTCACACCCCTCCAACGAGACGTACTCCCTTAACAAGGAGGAACTCAGGAATACATCCTCGTCTCCACGTGCTTCGGTTATTTCTATACCCGAGCTCTTTACTTATGCAATTTACATTGTGATAGCCTTCGTGCTTGAAGTTTTATATCTTGCTATCACCTTGTTGTTTGTCTTGCTTAGCGTAAGTTGTTGGTGCACATAGGTGAGCCTAGTGTATTTAGGTTGTTGGCTTGTTAATTTAAACACCTAGTTTTATTCCGCAATTGTAAAGCCTTAAACCGGAAAAGTTTTAATCGCCTATTCACCACCCCTCTAGGCGACATCGGTTGTCCTTTCAGCTGGGAAGACTTCAGCGAGGATTTCGTTTGCAACATCGTCGGCACGTGCAAATGCCCCGCTTCATTCGAAGAACTGCGAGCCTGCAAGCAACGTGCAGACGAGACGTTGCGCGAGTACATCCATCGGTGGACCCTCCTCCGTAACTCAGCAGAGGGGATCTCGGAAGACAACGTGATATATACGTTCACCCGAGGCGTTTATCGACTTGAACTGAAAGAAGCACTCCGGAGGGTAAAGCCCAAGACCATCGCCCATCTCATGCAGATTGCCAATGAGTGGGAAGACGGAGAAGATTCTATACGCAATGAGCGCAGCGGCACACCTGTAGAAGCCGGCGACCAAGGTTCTTGGAGTCGCCGCAACAACGATCGCCGTCGCAAGTAGAAGGTACGTGCATACGACGACACCGAGGGCACAGAACTCGTGGCGGTGGGTTTCCCCGACAACCGCGAGCAAAAAAATCATGACGGCAGTCGCTATGAAAGCGGCGGCCGAACAACCGGTTACAAAGACGACAAGAACATCAAGCGCGAGTGGCGACCACGGCAGCCACGCAACGGACGAGTGCCACGTCCTCCTCCTACCCTTCATACCACATGCAGATTCCACATGTTCAGGATGACAACGGCAACCTTACGTCCTCTCAGCTCCTGAAGGATTGTGAGAGATTTCAAGAGCTCCAGGCGCAGTACGCACACCTCCTCCAGCAACAAGCACCAGTCGTTCCAGGTACGCCAGCCATTGGAGCGCCGCCTCCTCCAGCCCTGCCGCCACCAGGACACATGGCGGGAGCCGTCCAGTACCAGCCACGCATCGAGGAGCCTCAAGCAGGCGAAGAAGCTTACCCGAAACCTGTCGGGCGCATGTTCATGATACAGAAAGGGCGTCCCTCCAACGGGGATCAGAAACTCATAACGAGGCAAGTGCACCTCGCCGTCAAGTCACCACCTGCACTGCCCGAGTTCCTTAGGTGGTCCCACGTAAGCATCGTCTTCTCTCGCGAAGACCATCCACCTCAGGTGCCACGGCCAGGGCACTCGGCCCTCATCCTCGACGCCCAGATCGGTGGCTTCGCAATGAGCCGCTTCTTTATGGACGGTGGCAGCGGCATCAACATCATGTTCACCGACACGCTACACGGGATGAATATACTAACAACCAACCTCGCGCCATCAACCAACACCTTCCACGGCACAGTACCTGGGCGGCCGGTCTACCCCCTGGGCACAATCACGCTCGACGTCATCTTTGGCGAACCAGCAAACTTCAGGAAAGAGAAGATAGAGTTCGAGGTGGTGGACTGGAAGTCGCAGTACCACGTCATCCTCGAACGGCCAGCATACGCCAGATTCATGGCAGTCCCGCACTACGCCTACCTCAAGCTGAAGATGCCAGGACCCTACAGGACCATCACCTTCAACGGAGACTTCGAGCGGTACGACGAGTGCGACCGCAAATTTAACAAGATCTCTGAAACGTTTGGGGCGCAGGAGCAGCTCCAGGAGCTGTCACTCACCAACGATCGTACCCTCTTCCCCGAGGGCAAAAAATCAGCACCCGAATCGGCCTTCAACGCAACCAACGACACAAGGGCGCACCAGGTACACCCAACCGATCCTAAGAAGACGGCCCTCGTATCAACGAGCTTGCCTCCCGCATAGGAAAGCGCGCTCGTCGAGTTCTTGCGTGAGAACTGGGACATATTTGCCTGGTGTCCAGCCGACATGCCAGGCATACCCACGGAATTCGCCGAGCACGCACTCCAGATCTTGCCTAATGCAAGACCCGTCAAGCAAACTATGCGCTGCTTCGCCGAGCCGAAGTGCCTTGCCATCGGACAAGAAATCGACATGCTCTTGACTGCCAAGTTCATCCGGGAAATCAAGAAGTCGGACTGGGTAGCTAATCCCGTTCTGGTGCCAAAGAAGAATACGGACATACTCCGCATGTGCGTCGACTTCACTTCGTTAAACAAGTGTTGTCCAAAGGATCATTTCCCCCTGCCGCGTATCGACCAAATTGTCGACTCGACGGCAGGCTGCGAGTGCCTCTTCTTTCTGGATGCCTATTCGGGCTACAACCAGATTCGGATGAAGGAAGAAGACGAAGACAAAACATCATTCATCACGCCTTTCGGCATCTACTATTACACAACAAGGCCCTTCGGGCTCAAGAATGTGGGTGCCACCTACCAGCGCATGATGCAAAGCTGCCTCAAAGAGCAAATTGGGCGAAACGTCCAAGTCTATGTTGACGATATAGTCATTAAGACCAAGAAAGAAGCAACGCTCCTTGACGACCTGCGCGAGACCTTCGCCGCGCTCAAGAAATACATCATCAAGCTCAACCCAACAAAGTGTGTGTTCGGCGTTCCGGCCGGGCAGCTGTTAGGGTACCTCGTATCTGCACGTGGTATCGAAGCGAAGCCGGAAAAGATATAGGCACTTCTGAAGATGCCGGAGCCCTCAAAGCTCCGGGAGGTCCAACAACTCTCCGGACGAGTAGCAGCACTCAGTCGATTCATTAGCAAGTTGGGCGAAAAGGCGCTTCCGTTTTATCAACTGATGAAGAAGACAGAGCGGTTCGAGTGGACTCCGGAGGCACAAGCTGCATTCATCGACCTCAAGCGCATGTTGTCGACTCCACCAATCCTCGTAGCTCCTCGGGAGAAGGAGCCATTATACCTCTACATAGCCGCCACGAACCGGGTGGTTAGTATAGTGCTGGTGGTCGAGCGTGTGGAAGAAGGGAGAGCCCATGGAGTACAGAGGCCTGTATATTACCTCAGCGAGGTCCTGTATCTATCCAAGCAAAGGTACCCGCACTACCAGAAGCTTGCTTACGGCGTCTTCATGTCTTCACGCAAGGTGGCACATTACTTTCAAGAGCACTCGATGACGGTGGTGAGTGGGGCGCCACTCGCAGACATCTTGAACAACTCCAAGGCAACCGGCAGGGTAGCCAAATGGAGCATCGAATTAGGTCCTCTGGATCTAACATACAAACACCCAACATCGATCAAGGCACAAGTCCTACCTAACTTCACCACCGAGTGGATGGAGATGCAGCTGCCCTCGGTACCTGATACATCAAGCTCATGGACCATGTACTTCGACGGCTCCAAGAGGAACGAGGGAGCAGGCGCAAGCGTCATCCTCATATCGCCGAAAGGTGACAAGTTGCGCTACGTCCTGCAGATAGATTTTGAGAAACCATCCAACAATGAAGTCGAGTATGAGGCCCTGATACATGGGATGAAGATGGCCAAGGAGTGCGGCGCCGACCGCCTAATGATCTACGGAGACTCCAACTTGGTCGTACAGCAGACCATGAAGGAGTGCGACGCCGCAACAGACAACATGATCACATACCGGAACCTATACAACATCATGGAGGGTCACTTTGACGGCTGCGAACTCCGTCACGTCGGGCGCGCCAGCAACGAAGAGGCAGACACCCTAGCAAACATCGGGTCCATGAAAACTAAAGTACCCCCGGAGTCTTCCTGGAAAAGATAAACAAAAGGTTCATCAAGATTGCGCGGCCTACGGCTCCCTCTACACCGGCACCTGGGACCCTAGAGACTGACGCCCCGAGCTTTGAGATACCCGACTCAGCAAAACCCCCGGTCGAGATTTTCCTCGTCGAGCCTATGTGGACCAAGCCATTCCTGGCATACATGCTGCATCAAGAGCTTCCAGAAGACATAGTTGAAGCACGGCGTATCACTCGCCGTGCCAAAGCATTCACAATAATCAATGGAGAGCTTTACAAGCGAAGCATATCGGGTGTCCTCCAGAGGTGCATCGCACCCGAAGATGGCAAGGCTATTCTCCTCGAGATTCACGCCGGCACATGTGGGCATCACGCCACCAGCCGGGCCTTAGTCGCCAAGGCCCTGCGTGCCGGGTTCTACTGGCCCACGGCACTCCATGACGCTGAGGACATCGTCAGGCGGTGTATCGGCTGCCAGAAATTCGCAAACAAGCCTCACGCACCTGCTTCAGAGTTAAAGATGATTCCCCTAGCCTGGCCATTCGCCCAGTGGGGACTTGATATGGTAGGACCACTGAGGAAATCTTCCCGCGGTGGACACACCCACGTCCTGGTGGTCGTTCACAAATTTACAAAATGGATAGAGGCCGTGCCGATCACAAACGCAGCAGCCACGACTGCTGTCAATTTCATCAGATCCATCATCTTCCGTTTCGGTGTCCCACATAGCATCATCACCGATAATGGGACAAACTTTACTGCTGAGGAATTCCAAGACTTCTGCAAAGAGCAAGGCATCAAGCTTAATTACGCCTCGGTCGCCCACCCACAGTCCAACGGACAGGTGGAAAAGACGAACGGAGTCGTCTGCAGCAGCGTCAAAAAGCGTCTCTTCGTGCCACTCAAGCGCGCGGCGGGTGCCTGGGTGGAGGAGCTACCCTCTGTCCTGTGGAGCCTGCGCACCACGCCTAACAGATCAACCCAGTACACTCCATTCTTCATGGTGTACGGGGCAGAAGCAGTCATGCCACACGACCTGCGCTTTGACGCACCTCGTGTTGTAGCATACGATGAAGACGACGCCAACACGGCACTCAAAGACGACGTCGACTTGCTGGATGAGGCGCGAGACATCGCACTTGCCCGCACGGCAACATACCAGCAAAGCCTACGCAACTACCATAGCCGCCGACTGCACATAAGGTCATTTGTGGAAGGTGACCTAGTGCTCCGGGTCAAGCAAAAGAAGGTGCACAAACTTGCTTCCCCATGGGAGGGACCCTTCATCATCTCCGAAGCCATCGGCGGCGGAGCTTACCGCCTAAAGAATGCAAGAAACGGAGAGCTCTCACACAACCCGTGGAACGCTGCACATCTGCGACGCTTCTACGCGTAGCACAACTATCAATAAGGCTGTTCAGCCACTGATGTAATCCTTGAGACTATGTCTCCTCTAATAAAGTGCAATGTTCCTCTATTTCTGGAGTCGATATGCCGCACAACAAAAGTAATCGCCTTCACGGCACCTGATACTCGGGGGCTGCGTTATAAAGGCCAAATAAAGCAAACTCCAGGATGACACCCGATACTCAGGGGCTACGCCGTTGAGGTCAAGAGAATGATAACTGCCTTAGCAGCACCCGATACTCGAGGGCTGCGCTATAAATGCCAAAATAAAATAAACCGCGGAGTGGAACCCGATACCCGGGGGCTGCACCGCTGAAGCACATCAGAATAAACTAAACATACAAAGAGCTAAAGGCTCGACAATAGCTTAGGCGCATCACGCAACTATAAGCAAATTATTCAACTCGCATATTCTACAAGTGCTTACACAGGGACAGAGCTAGTCCTTATGCTCTGTTTTTGGAACTTGTAAAGTTACATGGTCAAGCTGCAACTCAGTATCATGCTCCAGTTTGTCGATCAAAAGAATAGCCACACCCTCTACAGCCCGGTAATGGGCCTCCATCGGCGTAGGCTCACCATCAGGTCGTGGAGGAACTTCCTCTATCCCTGTCAGGCACATGTATGGGTGGCGTCTGCGCACAAACGCCAAGGCATATATTGCACCGCTGACTAGCTGGGCGCGAACAAACTCTCGCGCAGCTTCACCATTGCGGAACCTCGCCATGAGAGCACCAAGTCCTTGTGGTTGTTCGTCCAAGGGAAACAAAGCCTTATGCACCAGCGATAGTGCAAATCTGCATGACCCAACAAAGGAAACCACCTGCTGCACGCGGTCCTACAGCACAGCCAGAACGCGACCCCGGGCGCTGTCAGACCAGAAGGAGGTGGTGTCCCGTCCTACGACTTCAGCAACATGCCGGAGTCGGCCGTTCACCCGGTCAGCTTCAGCTCGAGCATCCAGTTGAACACCTGTCAAAAGAAGAAAACAACTGAAGATAGATGCACGAAGAAACCGACAACGACTCGGGGGCTGGCGGAAGCTTACATAGCCGGTCAAAGTTTTCCTTCTCCAATTCTTCAAGCAAGTAAGCCTCTCGCTCGGCAGGGCGAGGTTGCTTCGATCGCAAAATGGCTAAGGCACCTTGAGTATAGCCCGTAAATCCTGCTCCAATCTGGCACATCGGGTCTGTAGCACCGAGTACCAGTACTCGTCAGGATTACTGGCGCCAAAGGGAGTGGCAACGGGCTCAGAGCCAGGCGCCTGATTGAGTGCAACCCCAGTGGATGGAGGAGCACTGGCAAGGCTAGCCTGCCCATAAAACAAACAAGGGATGTAAGGAAAAAAGGTAAATCAACACCGGAGAAGGTACCCTCGCCCTAGCTCTCCAAAAGGGCTCGGGGGCTGGATCGCAGAAATAAAATACTCAAGCAAAAAGAGCAAAGAAAATGTCATAAAAGGCTCCTAGGCCAATGTTCATTACAGACGACAAAAGTAAACGGGAACAAGTTTTTACAAAAGCTTTGACAAGCTACAACGAAGCCTATCGACTACTGCGAGCTGGTAGACTTCTTGGCTTTCTCTGCGCGCCTGGCGGCTTGCCTCTCCAGAGTATCCGCCAGCTTCTGCGCCAACTTGCGGGACCTCTCGGAAAAGTCGTTGAGGGGCAGTGCCTTGCCATCAGGCCCGCGAGGACGCCCCGACACGGCCTTGTCAAAATCACCCTCGAAGCCATGCCCTAGCAGCATTAGAAGGGTGGTCTGCGAGCCACGTACCGTATGCTCGCGACGGAAGTCCGCCATGGTGGAAGCATCCGGGCCAAACATCTCTGCCAGTTCGTCGAAGGAGGAGGGAGGTTGCGCCTTGGGAAACACGGTGCCGTGCAAGCACGTAAGCGCATCTCTAGCCTTCGACAGGATACTTCCTGTCTGGCCACCGACACCCTCCAGGGCAACCAGAGCACCCTCAAAGTCTTCGGGCTGAGCTTGGCTGCTACAGCCCGCGGGAGCGCCCAAGTACCCTGGATACAAAAGGAGAAGGAAGACTTAGCGAAAGAAAAATGCAACATCATAACAAAGAGAGAGGGATGCAACGTTGGCAAACCTGACAAGGAGTTGGTCACAGCTCCAAGTCGACGGGTGGTCGCCTTCTCGCGTTCCTCGGCCTCTTCCCTTGCGGCTCGCGCGGCCTCATCAGCACGCGCACGGGCATCAACCTCGGCGGAATTGAGTTTCCCCTTTAGTTCGGCAGACTACAGGGTGGCGTTATCCCTCTCACGCTGAGCCCACGCCAGATACTCTGCAGGCAATACATAATAAGGACCAATACAGCAGAAGAACCTAAGTAAAAGAAAAGGAGATAACTTACCTTGTAGACCAGCAGACTGCTGGTTAAGTCGGGTGATTTCTGCTTCCATGGCGGCGTAGCGACGACCAATGTCCAGCAGCTCGCGCGTAACCGGCTGTGATAGCACAAGGAGATAGTTAGAAGCCTAAACTTGAGTCTATACCCGACTGTGCCTAGTCGCATATAGACTCGGGGGCTACTCCCATCGGGAGCGCTGACGCGCACCCGAGCAAATAGAAACAAAGGACGAAAAAGGGAAGACGTGGCTTGAGTCTATACCCGACTGATCCTAGTCGCATATAGACTCGGGGGCTACTCCCATCGGGAGCACTAACGCGCGCCCGATGTTGGAAAGGAAAAATAAACAACTTACGTGTTTGGCTAAAGCTAGCGGAGGAGTGTTGACGATGGTGACAAGATTGTCACCAGGGGCGGTTGTTGCAATAGTTCCCAGCACAACGCCGCGGTTGGGCGATGGTGGCGGAGCCATCGTCCCCTTGAAGCTGGGGTCCGCGCTCTCGCAGTCCTCTTCGGGCTTGGCCGCGTCCGATGGAGGAAGTTTCCCACCGGAGGAGTCCCTGGCAGAGACACTCGAGTTATTTCAAAATCCACCCCCACGATTGCAGAAAAAGAAACAACAAAGAAAAAGAGCAGACTTACGAGCTCGCGACAGCCAGGAGGACGTCCCGATCGAAGAAATCGGAAGATGTGCGGGCCCTCTTCGATGGAGGGACCGCAGGGTCTCGCGCCGGCGCAGTCCCGTCACTGGTACGAACAGGAGGCGAGGATGAGCCGGAGTCGTCGGTGCCAGCATTTTGCTTTGACTTCCTTGACAACTTCGAGCTGGCGTCGCGGAGTCGCTTGCGGCGGGCCTCCAGTGTAGCATCGTCTCTCTCCTCAACTTCCGCTTCATCGGGTGACACGGCGGAGGAGACCGAGATGTCCTGTTCATCAGGATCCACCCACAGGTCTGGGATTGCAGAGGTTCCCTTACCCTCGGGTAGTGGTGGCAGTCTAACGAAAGTGGAGAATCCCTTCAAAACAAATAATCTATCATTCGAGAAGAGGCGGAGGAGAACAAAGATTAGCACAAGCAAAATGAAAACAATGAGGTTACCTCAGGCACAGGATGCTCCACGCTGAATGGGGTAACGGGAGGATCAAAGACGTGTGGCTCACCAACCTTTAGCATGGTCAGGGCACACACGCGGCCCTCGACCTCGCCCGTCGACAACTCCTCTGCATACATGCGTGTCGCATCCGCGGCACCTGCGTACTCATACAGTGGGTGCTCCCGAGCCTGGATAGGGTGCACGTGCCTTTTAATAAATGTGGCAATTAGGTGCACTCCGTTCACTTCCTTGCCAGCAGTCTTAAGCAGCGCGGACACACGAGACACCAGAGGGGTCGCTTCATTGGCCTCTCGGGCGTCGGGTCGGTGTGACCACGAGTTCTTCTTCTTGACGATGACGCCGGCTCGGAACGGCGGCACTCCATACAGCTGCCCCGGCTTGCACGTGTCGGAGACATAGAACCACTTCTTCCTCCAGTTTTGCGCAGACTCGAGCTGCTTCAAGTCGAAGTAGTCGATGTTTCCGTGGGTCTGGATCCCGAAGCCGCCGACGGGGTACACACCGCAAGTGCCGGCGTTGCGCTTCACGTTGAAAATGCGCTGCCACAAGCCCTAGTGCGGGTGTATCCCCAGGAAACACTCGCAAAGAACGATGAAGCACGCAATGTGCAAGATGGCGTTGGGGGTGAAATCATGGAGTTGCACGCCATAGGCGTACATCAAACCACGGAAGAATTCGTGAACAGGCAATGTGAATCCCCTGTTCACGAAATCAACAAAACAGACGCGTTCGCCATCTTTGGGACGGGGAGTTACCTCGTCGCCATGCGCCCTTGTCGTCATCGTCTCCAACGACGGTAGATGCCCGTCGCGGCGCAACACCTCCAACTGGCGCTCGGTCACGGAGGATCGCTGCCAGTCAACATGGATCTTCTTTAGATCGCCCACGGCGTTGCCGTCGGCGGCGGCGGTCCCCGACGCCTTCTTCCTCCCACTGGTCTTCTTCATCATGGCGAAGTGGGGAGAGGGAGCGAGCTCTTTCTCTCTCTTGGTCGGAAGGATGGTTGCAGGGCGCAAGGAGGAAGTTGAGCTCGGACGGTGAGAATGGGAATTTTCCCTTTCATCGCCGGTACATCCTTATTTATCTCATAGGGCAGGTGAACCCTAGCCCTTGATTTGGCATCGTGCGGAACGACGAGGATCTAACCCTACACGTGGCGAACGTGGAGGGCAACCGTCGTGGGCTGCATCGCCCACTACGCACGGGAAACGAGGAAGTCATCATCATAGCGTCGCGTAAATTTCGCGACGCGTGGTCAAACTTACGCAGCGCCCCGTCCTGTCATTTCTGGCAGACCGAGGGGCAGAGCGCATCGGTTGCGACGAGCACGCCTATGACGTCATCAATGACATAACCAAAGTGTGATTCCATTCGATTTTTTCGAGGCACGGCAGACCTGATATCATATCGGGTCCTTATGGCGTTCGACTAATGTCGTAAACTCTAGATTACTCCCATCGGGAGCAAAAAATTCTGAAATAATTCACAAGGCCAGCGGATTGAAATTATCCACAATTACAAGTAATTCAGCATAATCTCGGGGGCTACTCCCATCGGGAGCGCTGTCGCGCACCCGATATCTGAAATACTAACAAGCACTCAAAAGGTTATCGACTCCAGTCTAACCCGGGCAAATAAACAAATTACCCGAGATGAATCAGATACAGTTGACCCTCGGATGCTGCACTTTACTGTGCAAAGGTAAGACCCACCGATCCGTCATGTAGGGCATGGGCCGATAGCAACAGCTGAGTTACCTGACAAATATGCCGCGCCAACAGGCGTGATGAAAATCCCGACGGACGCGTTGGGTACCCTTAAAAGCTCAGTTCGACTCTGTGAGACCTCAAATACGGCTTGAGTCGAATGGTCTAGCTTCCGGACTCGAGCCCGGGGACTCGAGTCTGACGTAGGCTAGTAAGGTTCGTGCCCAAGAGCACCTAACTGGTCCCGATACTGTCGAGTGAACCAGGCCTGCCATGCTGAGCATCCTGCGCAAAAACGCCCTACAAAACGGGTACGAAACACATTTCCTAAAATTATGAGCTGCACTTGAACACCCGACTAAGGGTTGATTCCCTGCCAGACTCCCTGAAGTCTACCAGGTCCTCGGGGGCTACTGACGTGGGTGTACCCTTCGGGTGTACCACGATTGAGATATCTGGTGTTCAAATAAGCTAGGGCCCATGGGACAAGCCCAAAGAGAAGGCCTATACCAAAGGAAACAGCCCAAGAAGCAAGGAGCTTTACGTCGGTTGTAGTATTCCTAAATTGTAACCCTAGTCAGTAGCGGATTCCCGGGACCCAGCCCCACTACATAAGGGCTGGGAGGGCCGCCGACCTAGGGTACGCTCATACTCACCACCAGAAACCCTAGGGAGATCGCATCTACCGATCTCGCCATTGTAACCCTTGTAAACATCTTCGATCAATACCAGACAAGCAGGACGTAGGGCTTTTACCTTTGGGGGGCTGAACCTGGGTAAATCTTGCTTGTCAGCCGACGGATCTACCAGCACCACCATCTTCTTCCTCTCTTCACGAAACCCAAGGATGACCTCCGAGGGATTTGGCGTGGTAACCCCACGTCAAGCGGAGCGCATCAAGTCATGGATTAGGCGCAGGAAGAGTGCTATGCCTCAAAGCTCGAGCCAAAGCCGCGCTGCCAATTCCTTTTTCTTGTGTTGATACAGGCTGCCACCTTGATTGTTGCAAATCCGCGGTGGTGCTACTTGTTGAGGTATCATAGATGGGGGTGCCATATTACGACAGTGAGAGTAAAGGGTGGAGAAGGACGTAGGTGGTTCCGGTGAGGGGATTGGCACAAGTTTACCCAGCCTCGGATCTCACAACGGCGGCGAGATCCTACGTGCTGTTATAAATCACTATAAGGCAAACAATGCCGGTTACAATGAGATTGTGTTTGTGGTTGCCGTAAGGCGTCCCGTAGCCCGGCTTATATAGTCATACGGGTCTAGGGTTTACAGGAGGTTCCTAACCGACTAAGGGACGAGTTCGCACTCCTTCCAGCTTGGGCCCTTTCTTCCTTGCCAAGGCAGTGTCTCCTGGGCCGCCTTCTGGAATCTTCCTTAAGCCGGCTGGGCCTCCTGCGCTTCAACTTACAAGTCCGCCCGACAAAGCCGGCTGGCTATGTCACCACATGGGTCACCCTGTCAGTCTGGCTTTAATCCCAACGCTGAGGATCCCTATTCGGCATATCCCCAACATTAGCCCCCAGAAAACTTTAAGTTGACGACGTCCGTCTTTAGGAGTTGTAACTTCGACCGCGCCTGCCTTTTCCAATGATCCGCCAAAAACTTGAAGTCTTCCCAACATCTAGCTCATATGTCGAATTTGCTATGTAAGCCGCCTCTTCGGATGACGTCTGAGAATCTGGTTCAGCGTAGTACTGACACATTGTCCGCGTCACTCAGTTTGACCAAAAACTCAAACGGCAAGAAACATCATGATTGCGATTTTCCCGCGCGAAGGAACCAAGGCGCCACGGAACGGATACGCTACAAATGCGAATCTGTCGGGTGCGGTTGGTTGACGTGTTGAGAATATGCCCTAGAGGCAATAATAAAATGTTTTATTAGCATATTCATGTTTATGATAATAGTTTATTATCCATGCTAAAATTGTATTAATCGGAAACATAATACATGTGTGGAATATAAACAACCAGGTGTCCCTAGTAAGCCTCTACTGGACTAGTTCATTAGTCAAGAGTTGATTAAGGTTTCCTAACCATAGGACTTGTTATAGTCACTTGATAACGGATTCATATCATTGGGTGAATGATATGATGGACAAGACCCAAATAATAAAGAGTTGCAATTGATCGTGTCACAAAGTTTCATTGCCAACACTTTTAGCATATGCCAAGTATAGTTTCCTTAGACCATGAGATTATGTCACTCCCTTTTATCAGAGGAATGCTTTGTGGACATCAAACGTCATTTCGTAACTGGGTGATTATAAAGATGGCTTTCAGGTATCTCCGATGGTGGGTTGTTGGGTGACATGAATCAAGAGTGGGATTTGTCCCTCCATGTGACGGAGAAGATATCTCCAGGCCTTCTCGATAATGTAGCATCATAAAGTCTACAGACATGTGATTAGGTTGTAATCACTGAGATCCTATATTATGGACGAGTAAAGAGAACTTGCCGGTAACGAGATTAAACTAGACATGGGGATGTCAACGATTAAATCTCGGGCAAGTAAAATATCGTGAGACAAAGGGAATCGTATATGAGATTAATTGAATCTCCGGCATCGTGGTTCAATCGAGAAAGAGTTTCGTTGAGTGTATAGGAATTAATATGGACATCCCGGTCCCACTATTAATTATTGATATGATCATGTCTATACATTCTCGAACCCGTAGGGTCACACACTTAACGCTCGGATGAAATTAGGGTTAGCGATGAATTGAATGATGGAATGAACGAATGGTGATTCGGAGTCTCGGATGAGATCATGGACGTCACGAGGAGTTCCGGAGGAGTCCGGAGAATAAGATTCATATAAGGAAAGTGTTTCCGGAGGTATCAGAAAAGTTCCGGAATATTTGAATAGGGTACCAGAATTTTTCCGGAAGGTTCTAGAAGGGTCTAGAAGTGGGGCCCATATCGTATGGGGCCCACATGGACTAAAGGGTGGTGCAGTAACCCTATTGGGCTGGCCGCACCAGCCCCTTGGCCCAACCGGCCAAGCCCTAGTTGGACTAGGACTTGGCCGCACCCTATAAGGTAAGGGGAGTCCAAGTCCAATAGGGACTTGGCTTGGCTTAGGGGCCAAGAAACCCTAGGCCGGTCGGCCCTAGGGCTTCCCCCCCTTGGCCACCACCTATATAAGGAGGAGAGGGGGTGCGGCACAAGGTGTCCCAAGCCCTTGCCGCCCCAAACCCTAGCCGCACCCCTCCACCTCCACCTCCACCTCTAGCCGCGCGCCACCCCTAGCCCTAGGGCTGCCGCGCCTCTCTCATCTCCTCCTCCTCTTGCTTGGCTTGGCGAAGCCTTGCTCGCGGAGATCTACATCATCATCACCACCACACCGTCGTGCTGCTGAGATTCATCAAGCCACGTCTACCTCGCTTGCGGGATCAAGGAGTTGACGTCTTCATCGAGCTGAACATGTGGATACCGCGGAGGTGCTGCTCGTGCGGTACTTCGACGGATTGGATCGCATGGATAATACATCTCCTCGCGACTAGATACGTCTAGTTGCGGGGATCGACTAGCCAACCCCTGCACCGACAAAACGCGTTTGATCATTCTTCAAGGGTAAGAGATTGGATCTCCCTCTCGCTACTTGCATCTAGTAGATCTAGATCGTGGGGTTTCTTCCGCTTGTTTCGTAGGAAATTTTTGTTTTCTATGCAACGACCCCTTCATGATGCGTGGCGGATTTTCCGGGATCCACCGTACGTGGCAAGGATCAAGGGCTCCCTTTTTAGGGTTTCCTCCGCCACTTCTTCTTCTTCCTCCATCCATTCGTACGTGCACACACTCTCTCCAAAACTCCACCGAGCTCAATCTCCTCTCGCCCGTGATCGGAAATCGCGCTTCAATGGTCGTGCCGTCTCCCATCTCCACGCCCGGCACCGCGCCCGTCTCCGGCAACCCTGCCGCTGCGTCTCTGACGGACCCATGCCCGTTTCCGCACTGGCGGCGACAAGATCCGCGGCGGAGGTGGCCGCGGCGGGTGCGGCCATGGCGAGTTCTTCGGTCGCGCCCCCAAGCCCAGATCAGAGCGTTCCTGTAGGAGCATCCAAGCCCGCGGGATCTGACGACGCGAATCCAAGCCCGTCGACGAGGAGATCGACACCGGCGAGGAGATGAGCGGCGCTCCTTCTCACGGGTGGCAGCCCTCCTACATTGGAGAGGCTGAATTGAAGATTATGGCGGATGAAGGGATTATCCTGCCATCCAACAAAGACATGTGGAGGAGTGCTCAAGGCGATCCTTCCCCGACTCCGGCTTCCGGCGAACGGGTACTCCTCACCTCTCACACTCTCCGCGGAATGGCACTGCCGCTTTCCGCCTATTTCTTAGAGCTGCTTAGATATTACAATCTACAGCCTCACAACATCACTCCCAATAGCCTGTTGTACATAGCCGGCTTTGTTGGGCTGTTTGAGGGTTACCTAGGCATCAAACCTAGGTTAGATTTCTTCACCTATTGCTTTTATGTTAAGAAGAAACCGGTGAAGGGCAAGCTTATTTCCTGCGGCACAGTTAGTTTTAACATGCGCAGGGGATATGGCCAATGGTATCCCCAAGTTTCCATAGTGCAATCCGTCAAAGGATGGAATTCCACTTTCTTCTACTGTAAGGATATCGGAACACCGGGTCATGCTTTTGCGACGCCGCCTTTCGTCGATGCTGCCGGCGTCCCCAATGACGCCTGGACCAAAAAACCAGTGGAGGTCCTGCCTGAACATCTCAACCTTATCAAAAGGCGGATTACCAAGCTGACTTCCGGCTCCCCCAAGCTCACCGGGGAAGACACAATACTTTGCTGGGTTATCAGGCGGATCCAGCCGCTCCAGCACCGGGCTCAACTCCTGTGTGAGTATACAGGCGAGGTCAACGATCCTCAGTGCACTTGCCAAAAGGATTTTGACGAACTTCACCTGACACACTGAAAGAGCATTTCCTAAACCCTATTGGTTTGGTGTGTTAGTTAACAACACTAGTGATCATCTAATGAGACGCTAAGTGCTGCAGGTTAATTGTCATAATTTTACCCTAAGCATCAACCACCAAAAAGGGAAGATTTGGCAGAGTTTTATTTGCTGCAGGTCAATCCTAGGCCGGAGCCTCCGGTCTGCCAGGGCCGGAGTCTCCGGCCCCTGGATTTCCCTGCCTTTCGCCAGGATGTGGTGCGGTACTGGATACCCCTCCGGAGTATCACCGGAGGGTGCCCGGAGTCTCCGGGAAGCCGGAGTATCCGGCCCTTGTGACCGGAGTCTCCGGCCTGTTGAGCTTCATCGACAAGTCTCCGCTGGTGTGCAGAGTCTCCGCCCACACCGGAGTATCCGGTCCCCCCTGACCGGAGTCTCCGGCCTTCTCCAAGTGAACAAAGTGTGGTGCGGTACTGGTGGGCTGTCCGGAGGGACCCCGGAAGGAGTCCGGAGTCTCCGGCCCACGCCGGAGTCTCCGGCCCACTTAGACCGGATTATCCGGCCCTAGTGGTGTCCAACGGTCAGAATTTTCAGAGGGGTATAAATACCCCTCCACCTACCTCAAGACACTTAGCACGTCCAGCATTTAAGAACCCTAAATTCTCAGAGCTCAAAATCGATAGATCTCCCAATTCCTCCATCTAAACTCGCTGATCTTTGGAGGATTGAAGGAGAAGACCCGGATCTACATCTTCACCAAGCCGTTCTTCATTTCCCCCTCATTCACTTGAGGATTTTCGTTTCTAGGGTTAGCATTGTGTTACCCTAGAATTCTTGTGCTTACTAGTTGTTGTAATTGTGACAGATGTGTTGATTTGGGAGCCCCCAATTGAGTTGTGGGTGTGTGCCCCAAAAATGTTGTAAAGGCTCCGAATTCCGCCTTGAAGGATTCCGATAGTGGAAGGTGAACCAAACCCTCGGGTGCGGTTCATCGGAGAATAGGGTGAGGCCTTTGTGGCATCTTGAGTAGGCCTCTTGTGGCGATCTCACACCCCTCCAACGAGACGTACTCCCTTAACAAGGAGGAACTCGGGAATACATCCTTGTCTCCGCATGCTTCTACTTTCGGTTATCGCTTTCCCTTAGTTGTCTTTACTTGTATCGTATTAATTGCCTAGTTGCTTTAGTTTGCTCTTCATATAGGTAAATTCACCGTAGTTGCATATCTAGAGAATTTAACTTTATGGTAAGCCTAAAATCGAAAAACAATTAAAAATTGGTGTAGCACCTATTCACCCCCCCTCTAGGTGCCCATACGATCCTTTCACACACCGGATGAACCAGCTAGTGAAAAACCGGTCAAAGTACACGGAATCTGTTCCGATGTACACGCTGAAGAATCCGGCTCCCCAGGTAGCCATGTTTTATGTCACATTTAAGTTTTTTATCTACTTTACCTCAACATGTTTAGACTCAAACGCCTTAATTCTCTTATACAGTTGTCAACACTCGGAGATGCCGATCTTGCTTCTGATCCGGCTCCCGAACCTGCAAAAGCCGGATCGAAGAAGAAGAACAATGTCCCTCTTTCCGCAGCGGCTGCTGAAAAGCGGAAGAGGAGGCAGATAAACCGGACAATTCCGGCCGGTGCGACAGTCACCAACATCGAGGATGACGCCCTCGAGGGATTAACAATCCCAAAGAAAAGGTAAATGAACTTTCACCATTCCATTTGTCAGTTTTACTTTGCCGGGGAAATCACCCTTTTGCTAATTCACCCTTTCCGCAGACTTAAGCCTACTGCGCCTCTAAAGAGCGCGACCCTTGGTCGTAAGAAGGGAACAACTGCTTCCCCTGCCGTGGCGCCTCCAACTCCTCCGACTTTTACGCCATCTGCCGCGGAGGAAGAGACCTTGGCTGGTCCACCGGGTCCAGCTTCCATCGCCCGGACTCGAGCCACCATTACGCCGGCTTCCGAGTGGACTGCCACAACTGGGAAGAAACCCATGGCAGAGGCCGCCGCGGCAAAAGATGCTCCTGCCTTTAATCCAGTGAAGGAGGAGCCTTTTGACGACAATGGCTATCTCAGGGAGGCTTTCAAAAGACAGTTTGTGCCTCTACCACCCCGGGAAACCCGAGAACGGCCGGGGATCGCCCGAGTACTTGAGCCGAAAGGCCGAGTGTATAGCATGCCAGAGATTGTTGACATCCTCGAGGAGACCCACAAGGCTCATCATGAGCACTTCGAAGAGGGTGTTGCTCTCCTTAGAGCCCAAATGGAGCTAAATTACCAAACCATCTTGTAGCCCCCAAGGATTATTCCGGATTTAGGAACTAAATCCTTCTTAATTCTTGAATGATTCTTAAAAGAAAACTGCTAATCCTAGCCCCGAAGTACTATGCCAGAATTATGACATAAATCTTGCATAATACTTGAGATGATAGCCCTTAAGATTTTTAGTATATTAGCCCCCAAGGATCACGCCGTCTTTTTGCCAAAAAAGAAGGTTGATCGTTGAGCTTTCCCATATAATTATGTCAACCAACTTATTCTTTAGGCTGAAAAATTGCAGCGGTGCACGGCATGACGACCGAGACAATGGCGTCTCTTTCTGAAAGGAAAAGGGAAATCCGTCAGCTTCGTGCAGAACTTCACGACAAGGATGCCGTCATTGCCGCCTTGGAGGCTGACCGCCAATCCAATCAAGGTAAGTTAAAATTTTCATTTGTGCGGCAAAATTCTATGCCGGCAAAGTTGTTGACTGTTGTTACTTTGTTGAAGCCATGATTGACAAGGCAAAGGAGGTTCTTGGAGATGCCGTCAGTATCACCTGACTTCGTGAAGAAAACTTAACTGTTTTTAAAGAAAGCCAACGGGTTTCCAAGGAGCTAGAGCAAGTCAAGCTTGAGCTTGCCAAAGCCAAGGAAGAGCTCACCTCCCTTGCCAACAAAAATGCCAATGCCGTGAAGGATCTGAAGGATCAACTGAGCCAGTGACAGGATGAATCCACAGCTGTGGATGACAAGCTGCTCGGTAAGTCTTTTTGCAAATTTGCATTCTTTAGTAGTTTACTTGTTTATTCTCTTTGTCAACAGAATCCTTATTCTTGACTTTATCTTTTTGTATTGCAGCGCCCTCCGGCTTCGGGGAAGACCTAGGGGACAAATCCCGGCTTAACCGCATCCTGGAACTTGGCGAGATGGTGCCAAAGCTGCTGATGTCGGGAGGAGATTTTGCAAAGAAGCTTAACCCTACAGATACGCCCAGCTGCTCCAAGTTGACGGATTTAGCCGGCATCCTTGATCGAGCCGTGGACAGCTTTGACGAAAGGCTGCACTCTAGTGCCAGAGGCGGCGCCAAAACTGCGATGGGTCTTGAAAGAGCATGGTTGCCCCCATGTGTTGTTTTGGTAATTAATGACAATCTATATGGACTAATGTGTGCTTTGAGTTATATTTGTAGTGTTGGTCCATAAGGAATGCTTGAACTCCATATGTTGGAGTCAAGGCTAAAAGAAGAAGATTATATGTTGATCAAGGCTAAGTGCAAGTTGATCAACATACAAGATAAGTGCATGTGAAGGTATGCGAAGAAGAAGATTATATGTTGATCAAGGCTAAGTGCAAGTTGATCAACATACAAGATAAGGGCATGTGAAGATATGTGAAAGAGTGTCTCTCCTATATTAGTGTATCGGAAAAGACTTGCTACCCCCATGGGTAGCTATACACCCTAAGTTTGACCGAAACGTATATGCAACGGTAAAATGAGATTACTCAAGTAGACAAGGGGGTGTCACTAGTAGAGTTGATAGAATTATTAAAAAGTATTTTGAAATTTTTTCGATTTTTTTTCCATCCGCTGTGATTTTTTAGTAAAGTTTGACCCAAAAGTCAACAAAAAAGTCAACTATGAAAAAAGCTAAAAATGACGACCAAAAAATATTTTTTTGAAAATTCCGAAAACAGTTTTGTACACCAAATATCCGTGTTTTACTAGGAAAACAAGCTAAAACGGATACATACGGCTTGCATCTCCGTATAACGCATGGGTGTGTAGCTACCCATGCGGGTAGCAAATTGTCTCTCATTAGTGTATGGGGGAGCAATATGCGAGTCTTCACCAAGCGGAGCACAATCAAGAAAGGTGATCCACTTGAGAGTAGATCAAGATCGTCATCATCTAGCTCAAGTGGAATGCGCAAGGAAAAGGTATGATCTTGATAGGGTTTCTATTTTACCGGTCTCGAGGTGTAGTTGGGAGACCGGGTTTTAGGATAGGTAACCGTACTATCAAGAGGGGCTCTCAAGTAAGCTTTAGCGTATCGGTCGTAGAGAGTTCAAACCTTTGCATCCTTGGCATCATCTTTATTGGTTCCTATTTGGCTCTTACCGTGGTGTGGTATTGGTGCTTGTCATGACAAGGCCAAGGTCACCGAAAACGGTTTTCATGTGTCTCCTCTTAAGTTTTCGGTGTCGGAGATTTTGCCGGTCCATCTATGCGGAAGGTTTCACTCTTCCATTTAGTAGCAAAATCTCCCTTGCTTGGTTTCAATAATTTCACTTGTTGTCGTCCTCTTTCCAACAAAGTTGGTTTCACTTCATTCGGACTTCATTTGCAAAAGATATGGTTTTCCGATCTTCAATAGAAAGGTTTTACCTTTTATCTTTTGGTTTTACCATATCCTTTTGAACAATGATGTTTCTATGCATAATATTGTAGGGCTCGTTGTGACGATTCCAACGAGTCCAAGATTATCGGAAACGGAGTTCGTATGTGGAAGTTATTGCGTTTTCGGTGTCGAACGTTCTTAGAAAGAAAATTAGAAGGCGTCGCCCTGGCTGGCCGGCCCCCTGGCCGGCCTAGGCCGGGCTGCAGGCCGGGTGCCTCTGGTGGGTGGCCGGCCCCCTGGCCGGGCTCCAGGACGGGCGGCTCTGGGGGGTGGCCGGCCCTGCGCCAGGCGCCAGGTGGTGGCTCTAGGGGGTGACCGGCCCTCAGGTCGGCCCAGACCGGCTCCCAGGCCGGGCTGCCCTGTGTGCCCTGCGGGAAGATCCCAGGCCGGCTCCCCGGCCGGCCTAGGCCGGCCACCAGGCCGGGCACCCTGCTGCTCCCACGGCTCCATTTTGGAGCCTCCTATTTAAGGGGTTTCTTCCTCAAATAAACCCTAACCTTTTGCCAACCTCTTGAGCTATTTTCTCCCCTCCATTGTTGACCTTCTCAAGCTTGGCTTTCTCTCAATCCCTCCAATAGTTCTTGCTAGTTTTTGAGGGAAAAGAGAGAGGAGATCTAGATCCTTGTTTCCATCGATTGATTTCTCCTCTAAGTGAGGGGAACACTTTGGATCTAGATCTTTGGAGTTTCTTGGTGTTTCTCCTTTGTTCTTCCTCTCAAATCCCTCCCAAGCATTAGTTGCTTTGGTTGGATTCGGGTTGGAAGAACTTGAACACTTAGTGTGTTCTTGCCATTGCATTAGTTGCATCGGTTTGAGTTCTCCACGGTGATATGTGGAAGTCGAAGTTGAGAAGCTTGTTACTCTTGGGTGCTTTGGTGCCCTAGAGCTTGTTCCTCTAGGGCACGTTGGTACCCTAGACGATTGTTGATTTCTCGGAGTCTTGGTGGCTCACGGGATTTGTGGGGAGCCTCCAATTAGGTTGTGGAGGGTGGCCCAACCTTGTTGGTCTCGGAGCTTTGGTAGCTACGAAGACATTGTCGGGAGCCACCAATTGAGTTGTGGTGTGTGCCCCGGCCTTGAAGCATCAAGTCTTGGCGGCTCGGTGCATTTGGTGAAGACCCTCCAACTTGTGGAGTGTGCTTCATCCTTGTAAAGGTTCTAGTTGTCAACCTCAACGGCAACATAGTGACAAGTGCCTCGCCACATTGGTGGTAAGACACAACGGAGATACGGTGTGACATATCAAGGCTACTCGGTGTTTCACATTGGTGAACACCGCGCCGCTCCAACGGAGACTAGCTTCCATTGGGAAGTGAACTTCGGGATAAATCATCGTCTCCAAGTGCCTCGGTATTTCTATACCCGAGCTTCTTACTCATGCTATTTACTTTGTGATATACATCGAGCTTGAATTTATATATCTTGCTATCACTTAGTTGATTATATTGCTTTGCATAAGTTGTTGCTGCACATAGGTGAACCTAGCTAGTTTAGGTTTTGGCTTGATAAATTAAACGTTAGTTTTATTC
This sequence comes from Puccinellia tenuiflora, assembly GCA_012064385.1. Classification (NCBI taxonomy): domain Eukaryota; kingdom Viridiplantae; phylum Streptophyta; class Magnoliopsida; order Poales; family Poaceae; genus Puccinellia; species Puccinellia tenuiflora. The sequence continues at coordinate 39,761 of QRDG01001597.1, forward strand.
CGCATTTATTCAAGCCTTAACCGTAATAATTTTAAATCGCATATTCACCCCCCCTCTAGGCGACATCCGTGTCCTTTTAGGTGTTATGATGGCCCACTATCCTGATGCAGATCCCTGGCGAGTGGCGTCCGGCTTCCCAGAGGTCAAAGAAGATGGCTCCCTCCTTACTCCGGAGGACGAGAAGGCCATTATGAGCTCTGTTGCCGGCTATGCCTCCAAGGTCGCCAATATGGTATCTCTGATGAGCCGGAGCCTGCTGGCGGCAATGCCTGAAGCCCTTCCTGCAAAAATATTGTCTTAAGCGTTAAGTTGCCTCGAACAATTTTAAGTCTGTAAAGATGTTTTAACTTTTAATCTGTGATGGTGCTTTTGTAGAAAATACTACTCATTTTGTTTAAGGTTATGCCTGTTGATGTTCATCTGGCTCTTATGCTTTAGCCTATTCGGGAGTTAGCAAACCATTAGCGCAGAAACAACATGCCGGGCATAGGGTGAAAACACCAAACTGTTAAAAACCCGGAACACGAGCCGGCTTCTGGCGCCAAAACTTCCACTAAGGCAACCTGGCAAAAAGGCGATCAGATAAATTCATCTTAAGACAGAAACAAGTTTTTAGCCGCAACAAGGCGGAAATTTATTTTTGCCATCGCAACAAGGCAGAAGCTTTTGTTTAACCAACTAGCAAGAGACGCAATTTCGGGTTAACATTTAAATAGTAAGATCACCGGGAAATAAAAAGACTGTAAATACGCAAAAAATATGAGCGAACCAGGCTTTATTTCATGATCATAGTATGATGTTTACAAGAGAATTTGCTAAGTAAAAAATGGACGTAGCTGCGCGATATTCCAGGGACATTTTGTCTCATCTAGGTCATCGTCTACGTGCCTTTTCCTCTTGCCACTTTTTTTGGTGGGGTCTTTCTTCAAGTCCCGTAAATCTATGAGGTAGTATGATCTGTTGTTTAGGACTTTGCTGATGACGAAAGGACCTTCCCAAGGCGGGGATAGTTTGTGCTGTTTGCTTTGAACAAGCCGGAGCACCAAATCGCCTTCTCGAAAAGAGCGGTGCTTCACCCTGCAGCTGTGATAGCGACGCAAGTCCTGCTGGTATTTGGCAGAACGGACAAGTGCAAGCTCTCGTTCTTCTTCGAGGATATCTAAGCTGTTTTGACGAGCTTCTTCTGCGTCTGCTTCGACGTAGGCTGCAACACGTGGTGAGACATGGATCCTGTCGGAAGGCAGTATGGCCTCTGCACCATAGACCAAGAAAAAAGGCGTGAGGCCGGTGGATCTATTCTCCATAGTACGGATACTTCATAAGACGGCCGGTAGTTCGTCAACCCTAGCGACTACGGCCCGCCGAAGGGGCACCTCAAGGCGGGGTTTGATGCCTTGCAAAATTATGCCATTGGTGCGCTCAACCTGTCCATTGGACTGAGGATGGGCTACAGAGGCCATATCAAGTCGGATCCCCACTCTGCCATAGTATTTGGCCAGTTCACCGAAGGCAAAATTAGTGCCATTGTCGGTGATGATACTGTGAGGGATACCAAACCGTGTTGTTATCTCAATGATAAACTTGGTGGCTGTTTTGCCATCAAGCTTTTTTATGGGTTTTGCCTCTACCCATTTTGTAAACTTATCAACTGCCACGAGGAGATGCATGAGTCCACCTCTAGCCGTGCGGAAAGGTCCAACCATATCAAGCCCCCAGACCGCAAAGGGCCAGGTAATGGGGATGGTTCTTAGGCCTTGTGCTGGCATATTGTTTTGCTTTGCATATATCTGGCAGCCTTCACAGATTTTCACGATTCGGGCGGCATCTTGCTTGGCTGAAAGCCAGAAGAACCAAGCCGGAACGCTTTGGCTACCAATGCCTTTGGCGCCACGTGATGGCCGCATTCTCCGGAGTGAATCTCCTAGAGAATTTGTGGGCCTTCCTCTGGTGAAATGCATCATTGAAAGATGCCGGATGTACTCCGTTTGTAGAGCTGCTCGTTGATGACGACGTAGGCCTTTGACCGGCGCTCAATTTGCCGGCTTAGTACTTCGTCGTCTTTCGGTAGCTCCTTTCTGAGGAGGAAGTTTATATATGGGGTTGTCCAATCTGGGTTTACCAGGAAAACCGCTACAGATTCTGCCACCAAAGGGAAGTCTTCATCGCCGCCCTGAACTGTCGGTCGGTGAAGATGCCGGAAGAACGTGTCGGAGGGCACCAGGAATACGGCTGCTGCATGCTCCTCCGCTGCTTGTTCCTCGTTGTCGCTTTTGATGGAAGGCTTGTGCAAGTGTTGAAGAGACACATCTGGTGGAACTGGAATCTGCTGTGAGCCAAGCCTGGCTAAGGCGTCTGCCACTTCATTGTCATCGCGCTTGATATGGCGGACCTCCAAGCCGGCAAAGCATCTACCAAAGTCGTCAACCGTGCGCCTGTATTCCGCCATGACTGGGCTCTTTGTATCCCAGGTTCCGTCTAGCTGTTGCACCACCAAGTCTGAATCGCCGAAGCAGAGCAGCCTTTTGACTCCAATCTCTTTTGCCATATGAAGACCATGTAGGAGGGCTTCGTACTCTGTCACGTTGTTGGATGCATTGAAGTGAATTTGCAGGACATAACTTAGCTTCTCCCCTGTTGGAGATTGTAGAACGACGCCAGCTCCTGCTCCTTCCTTCATCTTGGAGCCGTCAAAGTGCATAATCCAGTACTCTGAATCTGGAAGTGGCTTGCTTTCCATCGCTTCTGTCCAGTCAGCCACAAAGTCGGCAAGGGCCTGGGACTTGATAGCTGTTCGAGGCTTGTAGTGGATGTCGAATGCTGCTAGTTCAATTCCCCACTTGGCAACTCTGCCCGTGGCATCAACGTTGTTGATGATGTCCTTTAGGGGAGCTTTGCTAACCGCCGTTATGGAGTGGTCGTGGAAGTAGTGTCTCAGCTTTCTGGCGGCGAAGAAAACACCATTTGCCAACTTCTGGTAATGCGGGTACCATTGCTTTGACTCTGAAAAAAACTTCACTTATGCAATACACCGGGCGCTGTCCCGGCAGATCCTTTCCGTCTTCAGGGCATTCGACGACGACGACGGCGCTGATGACTAAGTTGGTTGCTGCCACGTACAGCAGGAGGGGCTCCTTTTCTCTTGGAGCAGCCAAAACTGGTGCGTGTGTCAGCGTGTCCTTTATTTGTGCTAAGGCGGCTTCCGCCTCTTTTGTCCAGACAAATTTGTCGGATTTTTTGAGTAGTTTGTATAGTGGTAAGGCTTTGTCACCGAGCCGGTTGATGAATCGGCTGACTGCCGCAGCTGAACCCGTAAGCCGTTGAACGTCTCTGAGACAAGTCGGCCTCTGGATATTCTGTATCGCCGTGATCTTTTCCGGGTTAACCTCAATGCCTCTCTCAGAGACAATGAAGCCCAGAAGTTTTCCGGCGGGAACTCCAAAGACACACTTTGTCGGATTAAGCTTCATCTTGTAGCTCCTTAGATTTGCAAAGGTTTCCGTTAGATCGGCGATGAGGTCGCCACGCTTTTTTGACATGACGGCAATGTCGTCGACATAGACATGGACATTGCGGCCGATTTGCTTGTCAAGACAACGTTGCATGCACCGTTGATAGGTGGCACCAACGTTCTTTAAGCCAAAAGGCATCGTGACATAGCAGTAGTTACCATAAGGTGTAGTGAAGGACGTCTTTATCTAATCTGAATCCTTCATCTTTATCTGATGGTAACCAGAGTACGCGTCCAGAAAACACAGCAATTCTGAGCCGGCAGTTGAATCAATGACCTGATCGATTCGCGGCAGAGCGAATGGATCTTTAGGACAGGCTTTGTTTAAGCCGGTGAAGTCAATGCACATTCGAAGCTCAGAAGTGTTTTTCTTTGGGACGAGAACATGATTTGCTAGCCATTCTGTATGAACGACCTCTTTGATGAATTTGGCAGCTGAAACCAGCAAAATCTCTTTCCCCACCGCTTTGCGCTTCTCTGTTCCGAGGCGGCGGAGACCTTGCTTGACCGGCTTTGCATCCTTTTTGACTTTAAGCGAGTGCTCGGCGAGCTCCCTCGGGACACCTGGCATGTCTGAAGGCGACCATGCAAAAATATCCCGGTTCTCACGGAGGAACTCGATGAGCGCGCTTTCCTATTTGCCGTCAAGGCCGGAACCAATGGCGGTTTCTTTGGAAGGATCATCGTGCGAGAGTTTGCACTTTTTAGTGTTGTCTGAGGCCTTGAAGCTTTTGTCCGGCTGGTATGACGGCTTTTCAGCAGCCGCATTTCATCTGGCTTGACCTTCTAATTCTTCTTTGCTGATTTCTGCTTCAGCACATACATCATTGCCAGCTTCACACTCTTTTGCCTCTTTGAAATCGCCACTGATTGTGATTATTCCTTTTGGCCCTGGCATCTTGAGTTTGCTGTAGATGTAACACGGCCGTGCCATGAATCTGGCATAAGTCGGCCGCCCAAATATTGCATGATATGCACTTCTGAAGGGTACCACCTCGAATGAGATATCTTCTGTTATGAAGTTATCCAGGTTCCCGAAGGTAACCGGTAAGGTGATTTGACCCATAGATGATGCTTGCCGCCCTGGGACGATTCCGTGGAATTTTACGCTGCTTTGGTTTAGTTGCGAGACTGAAAGTCCCATCCTTCTGAGCGTGTCAACATAGAGTATGTTGCTGCTGCTCCCTCCGTCCATGAGCACCTTTGAGAGCTTGTATTTGTCGACAATTGGACTGACGACGAGAGCGTAGGTGCGGGTGTGCGGGATATACCCTGGATGATCATGACGATCCCATGTGACGGGTCTGTCGGACCAAGGCAGGAATTGCGGTACAGTAGGCACCGTGGCATTGACATCACGCCAATCTGCTCGCTCCCTTCACGCAGACCCAGTAGCCAGATTGACGATAAGCTTTCTGTGTGCTTGGGGAACTTGCTGTTTTTCTGCTGCTTTGGCGACACTTCTCCTGTCTCGGAAGCAAATTCTTCTTTTTCCTTGTCATCTTTCCGAGACTTGCGTTTGTTCCATGGCTTGCCTGCTGTCGGGTCCTTTGCAGCTTCTCTGATGATATAGCATTGGCGATTGGTATGGGTGACGTTGCCATTTACTTTCAAATGATGAGCGCATGGCTGGTCCTTGATCAAATCCCAGGTTATCTTAGGAGGCCGTGATTGACGATCCTCGGCCGGCTTTTTATTCCGCCAGTTGTCGTTGCTCTGGTTGTCTTTGCCGAAGGCTGCCGCGACTTCGGTTGAAGGGCCGGCTTGATCATCAGTCGTCTTTTTGCTGGACTGACTCTTCCTACGGGAGTCAAGATCTTCTCGGTTGTCATCGTCTGCGGCGGCGAACTTATTTGCACATGCAAGGAGGCCACCCAGAGTCGTGGATTGGTCGTGGATTGGTCTCCGTTAATTCAAAGAACACCTTTTCCCACAGCTAGTAAAACTGAATGGATTTGGAAAATAATTTCGAGGATACATATATTTAATTTTCACAAGTTGAATGTCCGGGCATATCTTGCACCACATGTCAATACAATACAAGTGAAAGTTTTTAAATTTTCACTAGTTGAATGTAGTTTTCAAGATCTCATTGTGAGAAACATTACAGTAAAAACCGATTTTGATTTTAACTTTTGGTTTAAAAGATGTAAATGTTTTAATTTTTATTGTGGATTTACATGAACCTGTATGACAAAATGGACAGCAAGCGCTTCCTAACACAAAGCGCATGAGGGCCCACAAGTCACGTCATAATATATTTTTGCTCTGCTAAATCTCACCCGACTGAGATTTTCTTAAGTCTAAGTCGATTTTGAGAAAAGTGCTAAGAGAAAAGTACTTTTTTTAATCTGTAGTTGCACTTTTCTGAGGTGACTGGGATTTAAGGAAAAATCAACCTAGGCGTAGTCACTCTCAATATATTTAACCAATCACCAGCGATCAGGAAAAGCTTTCCATGTTGAATATTGATAATTAATAACAGCCAAAGCATCCATAACCAGTACGGAGCAGAGACTCATCCACTTTCCATCCTCCCTAGACATTTGCTTAGAGCAAAGAATACATGAAGTATTATGAGCAAAGAATACAAATAGTATGCAAGTTAAAGTTTTTAAATTTTCACTAGTTCAATCTAGTTTTCAAGATCTCATCGTGTGGAACACTACAGTAAAAGACGATTTTGATTTGAACGATCGGTTTAAACGTTGTACATTTCAAATTTTTATTGTAGATTTACATGAACCTGTATGGAGAAAAATAGAAGCAAGTGGTTCCTAACACAAAGAGCATAAGCGCCACAAGTCGCGTCATAATAGATTTAACCAACAATCACCAACGAACAGGAAAAGCTTTCCATATTCAATATTGACAATTAGTAACAACCCAATCATCCACAACCAGTACATATTCACCAAGAGAAGCAGCGATTCATCCACTTTCGATCCTCTCTAGACATTTGCCAAGAGCAAAGAAAACAAGTATAGTATTACTAGTAAGTATGAGTTAGCTATCACTTAATCTTCTCCTCATTAACCTCCGGTTTCTTGTTCTTTCCCCTTCTTAACTTCATCATCATCTGTACCCGCCACCTTCTCCCGGTCGTCATTGCTCCCGTCCACCACCGTGACCGGCGCCACCTTGAACTTGGCATAGATGTCCCCCTTGTAGAAGCTCCTCGTCCTCCACACCAACACCAGCGACACGAGCACGCCGGCAAGCGTCACCCCCGTGATGATGAGGAACGCGTGCTTGAAGCACTGCACCCCCTTGCAGATTTTGTTCCCAACGGCAGCGGCCACGCCGCCGTGCTGCTTGGCGGCCTCGGCATCGTACATACGGCCGGCGATTCGGACGTTGAGCACGTACGCGCCCAGGGGGCTGGCCGCGGAGCCGAAGTTGAAGAGCGTGGAGTAGTACTTGAGCCCGAACAGCTCGGAGATGATGGAGAAGAGCAGCGGCCACTGCGCGCCGAAGCAGAAGCCGATGATCACCGACGCGGCATAGAGCGACTGCGGCACGCCGAAGGCGATGAAGAGGTGGCCGACGCAGGAGAGGAGGAGCACCGCCGTCAGCGCCAGCGGCCGCGGGAACCTGTACCGTGCAAGGAAGAACTCCGACATGTAACCGGCGCCCACGCGGCCGGCGTAGTTCCAGATGCTGATGAGGGAGACGAAGGTGTTGATGCTCTTGGCCGGGTATCCCAGCGACTGCCCAATCTGCGCCATGTTGTCGATCGCCGTAAGCGTGCCGCCGATGCCGAACACCGACACCACGAACAGCACCAGCATCTCCACGCTCACCAGAGCCTGCATGATGGAAAAGTCCTCCCCGAGCGCCGGCGGCTTGAACATGTTGGTGAACCCCCCAAAGCCCCACGACGGCTTAGTCTCGTCGCCGTCGACTTTCGCGGTGCTTGTTGGTTCTTCGACAGCGATGGCCGGTGGATTCTGAAGAGACTCATCGAGCTGGGACACGGCCTGGTACTCCTCCCTGATGACCACGCCGAGGGGGAGGAAGAGGATGAGGAGGAGCACGGTGGCGCCGACGGCGTACGCGGCGTGGGAGAACGTGGGCACCTGCTTCTGCACCACGATCATGACGAGGAGGTAGGTGGCGAGCGCGATGGAGATGTAGAGGAAGTAGAAGAACGGCTTGGTGTTCGGCTCGTCACCGTCGGCACGGCGACGGTACGGCAGGACGCGGATGGTGTGCACAAAGAAGATGTAAACGGCGGCCGGGAGCCAGGCGATGAGGAGGACGAGCGACTTGGCGTCGTCGCCGTAGATGGCGAGGTAGAGCTGCGTGTAGATGGCGCCGCTGAGGCCGACGAAGCCCTTGAGCAGGCCGATGACGATGCCGCGGCTCTCCGGGAAGTTCTTGACGCAGGAGACGAGCGCGCCGGTGTTGGAGAAGGTGAGCGCGTTGGCGCCCACGCACATGTAGATGGACATGAGCCACACGGGCGGCGCCGCCGTGCGCTCCGTCAGCGCAAGGTACACCATAAGGTAGCCCCCCAGATTCATGGCGGCGCCGATGAGCAGCACGGCCCACGTCGGCGCCACCTGCTGCACGAGGCCGGAGACCACGCCGACGTTGGTGCCCAGGTCCTTGAAGAAGCCCAGAGTGTTGAGCGTCTGCTGGTTGTACCCAAGAACCGACCGGAGCTCCTTGGAGTAGAGCGCGAAGATGTAGGTCGACCCGGACGCTGCCATCACGACCATGGACGCGAACACCACGTACCACCGGCTCCGCATGACCCGTGACGCGAACGCCGGCGTGCACATCACAGCCGCAGCCCCCTTGCCGCCGGTCATTCTTCTTCTTGCCCTCTCTATCGATCTCCCTCGATCTCTGCTGGAAGCAAGGGAGATTGATACAGCACCAAGTGTGAGCGTTGCTACTTATAGCGACGAGTGTGTACTGTGTGTATACTTGACTGGAAGTGAACATGCAGTGCGGATCGTGGACTTCAGAGACAGCTGTGACAGATTGGGAAACTAAACTAAAATATTAGAAACAAATGACAAGTACACGCAATGTGTCGCTGTTCGTAGACTTTTTTTTGCCAAGTTGGTGAGATTCGATTGGATGCAAGATTGCTAGTGCCATTTCAGACCTTAATTTGAGTAAATTAACCACTGGCAAGCTGACCGTATGATCCCTGATAATACGTGAGACTTTCCCCCTTTTGTTTTACAAAATCCAGTACTCATTCCAAATAGGCAAAATAAGTATCTTAGTGCGCACCTTATGTACTACATGTGCGAAAAATTATTTAGGAATCAAGGACAGCTGCCTAGCCAAGCTAGAAGCGCGAACTGTATAATATACTCCAACGACATTGTGAACTGAAAGCATGGATACCATCAATTAGTTGTTTTCAGCAACTGAAATTGAGCACTCCAACAAGATTTGAGAGTAGATCGTACTGACACAGAATGAATGCTAAGATATACGATAAGGGTTGGCTTATCATAGTCTAATGCTCCACGCCTTGCATGATGTGGGTTTTTGTCTAGCCACCTGGTAGTTCTTGTTCACTTAGGTCCCTACGCGATCTTGATTGGCGGCACGACGATTATGGCTTCGTCGGTAGGATCTTTGCTGTCACTAGTAGAGAACGGGGCTTTTGTCCAGAGCCAGATTGGGCTCTAGTTCCGGATATGTTTTGGACCGGGACTAGAGGGGGGCTCTAGTCCCGGTTCATCGGCTACGAGGCCGGCATCCTCTAGTCCCGGGTCGTGGGCGAGCTTTAGTCCCGGTTCGTGATACGAACCGGGACTAAAGGGTCTTGGCAGGCCGCAGCTGAGGTGGGGGCCAGCGCGAGACCCTTTAGTGCCGGTTCGTATCACGAACCGGGACTAGAGGTCTCACTCCCTATATCATCTTCTTCCAGCCCGAGCTCAGAGTTCATATCACCATTTTTCTCCTCTCTATCTCCTCCCTAGCTCGAATTCATCCATATTTTTCTCCACGATTCTAATAGGTTAAGGGCGCCTCATATATCCAAGGATTCTAATAGGTTAGAAACTTCATCCTCCCGGAGCTCGAGTTCATCCCCATTGCTAGTTTTGCTCCTCATTTCATTGCTATTGCTAGCTAGGTGTTTGATGAAATGCCTAAGTTAGTTTAACTCAAATTCTAGGTTATTTGTGTAATGCCCATTGCTAGTTTATTTGTTTTATATGCAATTTGAGCTCAAATTAAAGTATGATTTGTGGGTTTTAGTGCCGTCCCGTCCGTGTCGCTGTCCTCACAGCTGTGGATCGCCCGTGCCGCCCCGTCGCCGGCACCAACTTGGTGAGCCTCTTGTTCTTATTTTTAAAAAACAAATTCTTATTTGTATGATTTACATAGGTACTTGTATAATTTTTTTTACTTCTATGACTGTTTGTTATATGTATAGTGCCATGCTTTTGATATCCGTCCCCGTCGGCCCTCGTCCGGTCTATGATTGGGATGTGGTATATTATCTTTTATAACTATTTGTTTAATTTCGTGTTTATAACAAATTATGCTGAACAACACTTGACATAGTTATTTTTATCTAGGAGATATATGAACCGGAAGTTCCAACTGACCCTCTTGTCGAGAAGTTAAATTTAGTTGAAAAAGAAAATGATGATTTGAAAGAAAAATTGAAAAAAATTGAAGAAGAGAAGATGAAATTGGAGTTGTATCTTGCCGATGTCGTCGATGATCACAAGATCAAGATGGATGCAGTGCGCTTGAAGATTAGAAAATATGCCATTTATAAAGAGGCTTGGTATCATTATGCTGTTGGATCAATGGTTACCTTAGTTGCGATTTTGATCGCATGTGTTGTTGCATTTAAATGCATTAGATAGTTTGTATGTTAGTTTCAATGTATGTTTTAATTATGAGAACTATGTATTACATTTGGTCACTACTCTACTTTGGTTTTAATGTGATGAACTTGTATTAATTAATTTGGTCACTTCTCTATTCATGATGTTGTGTGTAATGATGTTTTCCCTCTTATGCACAAAAGGTGCTCGATGTACCAGCAATGGATGTATAGGGATTGCAATTATTTTTGTTGTCATCTTTACACTAAGAGAACACTTCTATGCCGAGATCCTCGAAGCTATCCTAGGTCAGACCTAGGACATCTTCGAGAAGCTCTGGCGTAGAGGAGTCCTCTGTCTTCGTCTTTCGGACTAGCTTGACTACAGTATGAACCCTCTTAGCCCTGAGAGAAAATGGCAAAATGATTAATAGTTTGAAGAGTTATATTAATTATTTTAGAAAACAGAAAATGGTTTTGGATTAGTTATTCAAATACAAACACTTTTCATGTTGACATTTTTGTCAGATTCAAAAATATGCAAAAACATATTAGTTAATGCATTTTTAATTGAAAATGGCAAAATGGTTAATAGTTTGAAGAGTTATAATAATTATTATAGAAAACATAAAATGTTTTTGGATTAGTTATTCAAATTCAAACACTTTTCATGTTAAAAAATTTGTCAGATTCAAAAGTATGCAGAAGTTATTCAAATTCATATTCAAACACTTTTTAAATTCACTTTGAAACACTTGTCACAGAAAATTTTAGGCCTTCGCGCGCAAAAAAAACACCTCTAGTCCCGGTTCGTGCCACCAACCGGGACTAGAGGTGTCTTTTGTGCGCGCCCTTTTCGGCTCCTCTAGTCCCGGTTCGTTCCACCATCCGGGACTAGAGGGTACCCTCTAGTCCCGGCTCGTAGCACCAACCGGGACTAGAGGTCACTGGGTATCAATACCACGGCCTCCTCCCCGGTTCGAGCCACGAACCGGGAGAAGAGAGAAGGAGGACGTCGCGACGAAATCGACGCTGTCAGGCTGCCGCCGGCGCGCCCACCGCGCCCTCCTCTACCGCCGCGCGCCCTCCTCCGCAGCCAGCGCCGCCGTCAATCCACGCCCGCCTGAAAGAACAAACAAGGCCCGGATGTCGCCTAGAGGGGGGGGGGTGAATAGGCGATTAAAACTTTTTCTAATTAGGGGCTTGATAATTGCGGAATAAAACTATGTGTTTAAATTAACAAGCCAACAACCTAATATACTAGGTTCACCTATGTGCACCAACAACTTATGCTAAGCAATTCAAGCAACAAGGTGATAGCAAGATATGAACTTCAAGCACGAAGGCTATCACAATGTAAATTGCATAAGTAAAAGCTCGGGTATAGAAATAACCGAGTCACGCGGAGACGAGGATGTATTCCCGAGTTCCTCCTTGTTAAGGGAGTATGTCTCGTTGGAGGGGTGTGAGCTCGCCACAAAAGGCCTACTCAAGATGCCACAAAGGCCTCACCCTATTCTCCGATGAACCGCACCCAAAGGTTTGGTTCACCTTCCACTATCGGAATCCTTCAAGGCGGATTCCGGAGCCCTTTACAACTCTTCTTGGGGCACACACCCACAACTCAATTGGGGGCTCCCAAACTCGTGCTGAAGCTTCACAACTCGAAGGCTTCGCATCACCTCCAACCGTCTAGGGTACACAATGCACCCAAGAGGCAACAAGCTCTTGGGAACACAATGCACCCAAGAGTAAAAAGCTTCTCAACGTCGATCTTCACGTATCACCGTAGGGAGAGCAACCCGATGCAATAAATGCAAGAGGCAAGAAAACACAAAGTGGTCAAGTCCTTCACTCCCAAATTCCAACCAAGCAACAAATGCTTTGGGGGGAATAAGAGAGGAAGAACAAAGGGGATGAACACAAAGCAACCCCAAATCTAGATCCACAAGGTTCTCCTCACTTAGAAGAGATTTTGATTGGTGGAATGGTAGATCTAGATCTCCTATCTTGAAACCCTAAATTTGGGCAAGAATGATTGGAGGGGAAGAGAGGAATCAAGCTCACAAAGATTAGAACAAAGGAGAAGAGTAAGAACAAGTGAGCAAGGTGTGTCACCAGGTTTTGGGGGGGAAGAAGGCTTTTTATAGCCTCCCCCAAAAACTAGCCGTTGGAGCCTGTCCAGCCCGGAGACTCCGGACCAAGTGACCGGAGACTCCGGTCTGGCCAGACTCGTGAAGGGCCGGAGATTCCGTTCATCGGGGCCGGAGACTCCAGCCAGGCCGGAGACTCCGGGCAACCTCCGGGGATGCTCCGGACTCCAAACAGAGCCACACCACACTGAGGCAAGACAGCCGAGAAAATCTGGGGGCCGGAGATTCCGGGTCCCATGGGCTGGAGACTCCGCCCCATCTCCGGGGTACCTCCGGACCCAGTCCAGAGACGCACCACACAAAGTCGATCGGCAGCGAAAAACAGAGACCGGAGACTCCGGGTCCTTGGGGGCGGAGACTCCAGTGTGACCGGAGACTCCGGACCCTCTCCGGGGTAGATCCAAATAGAGAAAACCAGAACTGCCATAACTTTTGCAAATGAAGTCCGAATCGAGTGAATCCAAATTTGTTGGAAAGAGGACGACAAGAGCTTACCCTACAAAAACTGAAAATATGAAAACAAGCAAAGGAGATTGTGTGGAGGGTTGGAAGGGTGAAACCTTCCACACGGAAGAACCGGCAAACTCTCCAAGACCGAAAATGCAAAGTAAGACGCATATGAAAACGGTTTTCGGTGAACTTAGCCTTGTCATGACAAGCACGACAAGCACAAAGACCACACCACGATAAGAGCCAAATAAGAACCAATAAAGATGATTGTGAGGATGCAAGGATGCAAAGGTTTGAGCTCTCCACGAACGATACGATCACGATACTCGGTCGAGAGCCCCTCTTGATAGTACGGTTACCTATCCTATAATCCGGTCTCTCACTAAACAACATGAGACCGGTAAAATAGAAAACCCTATCAAGATCATACCTTTGCCTTGCGCATTAATCCACTTGAGGTCGATGAAGATGATCTTCATCTCCTCAAGATGCACCACCTTCCTCGATTGCGCTTCGGTGAAGATTCACTTGATGCTCTCCCATACACCAAGATGGGAGACGCTCTCTTCGGCACATCTTCACTTGGCCTTGAGTGATGATCAACCCGCACAAAGCCTTGATCAACACACACTTTTCTTCTTCCCTTAACCTTGACTCCAACAAATGGAGAACAAGCAAACAAATGGACAACCTACAAATATAGCTCAATGCAAATATTAGTCCATAGAGATTGTCATTAATTACCAAAAACATGCATGGGGGCAACCATGCACTTTCACCGCCGCGTGCCGCCGTCGCCGCCCCGAGCCGACGCCGCGCTCGAGCCGCCACTGCGCCCCTGCCGCCGCCGTCGTGCCCGAGCCGCCGTCCCCTTGGTAATTTTTAGCATTTTTAGTAATTTAGGTTAGTGTACTGTTAGCAAATTTAGGTTAGCAAATATAGGTTAGCAAAATTAGGTTAGCAAATTTAGGTTAATAATGCTAGATGGTTTAATAGAAATTTTGCTAAGTCCAAATGATAATTTATTAGCTAGATGATTTAACAGAAATTTTGCTAATGAACTGTCAAATTAGAAGCCCCTAATGGAATTACATATGATGTCGGAGTTATGGAGAAGATGAACAGAACAATCCTCAAGTCTGCATGGCCGGCATTTGTTCATGCCAATCAAATAGAAGAAAATTATTCCATGATGTTTCGATATCTTGGAAATGCCCGCTTTAAGGTTACAATAGTGTTTACGCTGTTTGAGGAAATCAGCTAGCTTCGCCACGACGAGAAGTAGTAGTGCCAGCGGGAAAAGAGACGTTGCCTTGCTCGGAGAACAAGCAAAACAGTCGATCTCCCTGCTCAGGGTACCCACTCAAGTTGCGCAATTTGCTGCAGAAGCTGGTATTACTCTTTCTCAACTGCAAGCTGCGCAATGCGCAGCGCCGGCAGCTCAGCAAGGCCAAGAAATCCCCTTGTTGGAAGAAGACTCATGGAAATGGGAGCACGGGAAGTCTCTGGTGCCACCTGATCAGATCAAGCTTCTACCAACACAAATGCGAAAACTGCATGACTGGTACTTGCAAGTCACAAAGAAAGATCGAATAATGATCCTTGTGAAAGTTACAAAGGAGCATTACATAGGTGAAGACCAAGTACATATTTATTTTGAAGAACTCTATAAGTTATACAAGCTTGAGGTCCTCGACTTGAGTCTCGTCAGTACCTAGTGTTTGTAAGTGATTCAATTCATTTATTTCTATAATAAAGTCTCTAGCTCAGCTCATTCATTGCCTATAATTATACTCACTACGCTATTATGCAGAATGAATAGTGATGAATGTGACCGAAAAGGAATATTCGACATTGGGTTCGTTGACCCAAAACGAATTAATGAAAAATTGCTGGTGGACTTCCCTGAGGAAACGGAGGCCAACTTGCTATGGTTTATAAAAAATCAACATTACAAAAAGAGGATATTGTTTCCTTACAACTTCAAGTAAGAGTGTTACTGTCTTGTGATACGTCTCCGACGTATCTATAATTTATTATGATCCATGCTTGTTTTCATACCATTTGCTACATGTTTTGTTTACATCTTATAGCATTTTTATGCATTTTTGGAACTAACATATTAACAAGATGCCCAGTGCCAGTTCCTGTTTTCTGCTGTTTTTTCCGTTTCAGAAAAGTGCTTAAGGAAATATTCTCGGAATCGGACGGGACAAAAACCCAGGATCTTATAATTTCGTCACGCACACGGAGTCCAAAGGGGAGCCGAAGACGCACCAGAGGGCGACCACACCCTAGGGTGGCGCGGCCCACCTGTCTACCGCGCCACCAGGTGGTGTGGCCCCCTCGGGCCTCCACCGACGCCGCCCTTTCGCCTATATAATCCCCCCGACGAGAAAACCGTAAGTACCCGATCAAAATTCCAGAGAATCATCCGTCGCCGCCGCCGTCGTCAACCCTAGTTCGGGAGGGTCCTGAAGCTCTCCCCGGCACCCTGCCGGAGAGGGGAATCATCGCCGGAGGGCTCTACACCACCATGCCCGCCTCCGGACAGATGAGTGAGTAGTTCATCCTTGGACTACGGGTCCATGCAGTAGCTAGATGGTAGTCTTCTTCTCTTGTGATATCATGTTTAGATCTTGTGAGCTGCCTATCATGATCAAGATCATCTTATTGTAATGCTACATGTTGTGTTTGCTGGGATCCGATGAATAGAGAAGTACCTTGTGATGTTGATTATTGATATTATCATGTCTATGTTATTTGTGATCTTGCATGCTTTCCGGTACTTGTAATTGCCTTGATCAAGTAGTTGCTTGTATCTCCAAGAGGGAGTATTTATGCTAGATAGTGGGTTCGGTCCCTGTGTGCCTTGGCTTGAGTGACAGAAACATATAAGGACGGGGGAGTGCCGTTGCTACTAGGGAGTAAACTTTATGCACAGTTCTTCATGCAATTGTCTGTTGCTTGCAACTTAATACTGGAGAGATTTTACGGTATGTTATCTCAAAGGTGGACTATTTAGGCATAGGTGTATGCTTGGAACAGCTATCTGAAAGAGCATGGTTGCCCCCATGTGTTGTTTTGGTAATTAATGACAATCTCTATGGACTAATGTGTGCCTTGAGTTATATTTGCAGTGTTGGTCCATAAGGAATGCGTGGACTCCATATGTTGGAGTCAATGCTAAAAGAAGAAGACTATATGTTGATCAAGGCTAAGTGCAAGTTGATCAACATACAAGATTAGGGCATGTTAAGAAGAAGATCATTCGTTGATCAAGATCCTATGTTGTCCATGGTGGACGGCGTCACGTGGTGATCATCTGTGTTGATCAAGATCCTATGTTGTCCATGGTGGATGGCGTCACGTGGTGATCATCATCAAGATAAAGGCCATGTGAAGATATGTCGAAGAGTGTCTCTCCCATCTTGGTGTATGGGGGAGCAATATGCGTGTCTTTACCAAGCGGAGCAAAATCAAGATAGGTGATCCACTTGAGAGTAGATCAATATCGTCATCATCTAGCTCAAGTGGAATGCGCAAGGCAAAGGTATGATCTTGATAGGGTTTCTATTTTACCGGTCTCGCAGTGTAGTTGGGAGACCGGGTTTGTTAGATAGGTAACCGTTCTATCAAGAGGGGCTCTCAAGTGAGCTTTAGCGTATCGGTCGTAGAGAGCTCAAACCTTTGCATCCTTGCCATCATCTTTATTGGTTCCTATTTGGCTCTTATCGTGGTGTGGTATTGGTGCTTGTCATGCTTGTCATGACAAGGCCAAGGTCACCGAAAACGGTTTTCATATGCGTTCCCTATTGAGTTTTCGGTGTCGGAGATTTTGCCGGCCCATCTATGCGGAAGGTTTCACTCTTCCATTTAGTAGCAAAATCTCCCTTGCTTGGTTTCAATATTTTCACTTGTTAGTGGATAGCATTTGTCGTCCTCCTTCCAACAAAAGTGGTTTTTTGTCATTCGGACTTCATTTGCAAAAGATATGGTTTTCCGGTTTTTAATAGAAAGGTTTTACCTCTCATCATTTGGTTTTACCATATGTTGTTGAACAATGATGTTTCTATGTATATTCTTGTAGTGCTCGTTGTGACGATTCCAACGAGTCCAAGTTTACCGAAAACGGAGTTCGTATGTGGAAGATATTGCGTTTTCGGTATTGGTCGTTTTAAAAACAGAATATTAGAAAAGGGAAAAAGAAAAAAAATGGGCGCCGGCCTCACTGCCGGCCTGGGCCGGCTCCCAGGCCGGCCCATTCGGCCAAGTCCCCGGCCACACCGCCGGTTTGGGCCGGTTCCACGGCCGGCCCCCTCGGGAGGGCCTCCGGCCTCTCCGCCGGCCTGGGCCGGTTGCCCGGCCGGCCCACCCGGGCGCTCGCATGGCCTGCCTGCTTGCTCCTTGCCCGCCGGCCTGCCTGCCGGCCTGGGCCGGCTCCCAGGCCGGTCCTTGCGGGTGGAGCTCCGGCCTGCCTGCCGGCCTGGGCCGGCTCCCAGGCCGGGCTGCTTTCCTTTGTTTTTTGGCTGCGCACAAAATAACCCAACGGCTCCATTTTTGGAGCCCCTATTTAAGGGACTTCTTCCCCAAAAATAAAAGCACCCTTTTGCCAACTTCTTGAGACATTTTCTCTCCTCCATTGTTGACTTCTCAAGCTTGGCTTTCTCTCAAATCTCTCCAATAGTTCGTGCTACTTCTTGAGGGAAAAGAGAGAGGAGATCTAGATCCTTGTTTCCACCGATTGAATTCTCCTCTAAGTGAGGGGAACACTTTGGATCTAGATCTTTGGAGTTTCTTTGTGTTTCTCCTTGGTTCTTCCTCTTTAATCCCTCCCAAGCATTAGTTGCTTTGGTGGGATTCGGGTTGGAAGAACTTGATCACTTAGTGTGTTCTTGCCATTGCATTAGTTGCATCGGTTTGAGTTCTCCACGGTGATTCGTGGAAAGTGAAGTTGAGAAGCTTGTTACTCTTGGGTACTTTGGTTCCCTAGAGCTAGTTCCTCTAGGGCACGTTGGTACCCTAAACGGTTTGATTTCTCGGAGTCTTGGTGGCTTACGGGATTTGTTGGGAGCCTCCAATTGTGGAGTGTGGCTCAACCTTGTTAGCTTCGGAGCTTTGGTAGCTTCGAAGACATTGCCGGGAGCCCTC
Source organism: Puccinellia tenuiflora (assembly GCA_012064385.1). NCBI lineage: Eukaryota > Viridiplantae > Streptophyta > Magnoliopsida > Poales > Poaceae > Puccinellia > Puccinellia tenuiflora. Next base: position 57,834 of record QRDG01001597.1, read on the forward strand.
GGCCTTGGGCATTGAGTCTTGGTGGCTCGGTGCATTTGGTGAAGACCCTCCAACTTGTGGAGTGAGCTTCACCCTTTTAAAGGTTCTAGTTGTCAACCTCAACGGCAACATAGTGACAAGTGCCTCGCCACATTGGTGGTAAGACACAACGGAGATACGGTGTGCCATATCAAGGCTACTCGGTGTTTCACATTGGTGAACACCGCGCCGCTCCAACGGAGACTAGCTTCCATTGGGAAGTGAACTTCGGGATAAAATCATCGTCTCCAAGTGCCTCGGTATTTCTATCCCGAGCTTCTTACTTATGCTATTTACTTTGTGATAGACATTAAGCTTAAAGTCATATATCTTGCTATCACCTAGTTGATCATATTGCTTAGCATAAGTTGTTGGTGCACATAGGTGAACCTAGCTAGTTTAGGTTTTGGCTTGATAAATTAAACGTTAGTTTTATTCCGCATTTATTCAAGCCATAACCGTAATAATTTTAAATCGCCTATTCACCCCCCTCTAGGCGACATCCGTGTCCTTTCACTATCTATGTATTTTGTCGTAATGCCCAAAGCATCTCATATAGACATCATCATCCTCTGTATTATGCAATGTTCATGCATTTTCATGCATTCTCTATTCTGTCAATTGCCCAGCTGTAATTTGTTACCCAGCATGTGTAGTATTTTATTTATGGAGAAGACACCACTTGTGAACTGTGGACCCCGGTCTATTCTTTTACATCTGCAATTAAATCAACTGCTCTACTGCTTTCATTTACTGCAAACAAGCTTCCTTCCACACATACATTTAATCCTTTGTATTCAGCAAGGCCGGTGAGATTGACAACCTCACTGCTTCGTTGGGGCAAAGTAGTTTGATTGTGTTCTGCAGGTTCCACTTTCTCCCCTGCAACAGCTCTTTTTCTGGCTCCATTGCAGTTGTGGACAACCTTCTGAAGCATTCCTCATTCCTACTGGTTCGATAACCTTGGTTTCTAACTGAGGGAAAACTTGCTGCTGTGCTCCTCAAACCTTCCTCTTGGGGTGCCCAACGAAGCGTGATTGATTAACACCTCTCGCGCTATCAAGCTCTTTTTCTGGCGCCGTTGCTGGGGAGTTAAGAGTGCTCAGTAAGAAGCTTCTCGAAGTACCAAACTTCTCACTCCTCCGTCAACAGCTCTCTTTCTGGCGCCGTTGCCGGGGAGTAGAGAAGCTTCTGCAAGGGGAGTCTCTCAGTTCCAATCTCTTTACTTTGTTTTAGTCTTGCTTATTATTATTGCTTTGTCTTGTTTTGCTTTCTTATATAAAAAACACAAAAAAATTAGTGTAGAATTTATCTTGTTGCTTTCCTATATCAAAAACCCAAAAAAATTAGTTACTTGTTTTATTTTGTGCAATTCGGTTTGTCTTGTTTTCCTCAAAAATGAGTACTGCTGAAAACACTAAGTTGTGTGACTTCACTAGTACTAATAATGATGATTTCATATGTACTCCTATTGCTCCACCTGCTGCTAAGACAGATTTTTATGAAATCAAACCTGCTTTGTTAAATCTTGTTATGAGAGAGCAATTTTCTGGTGCTAGTACTGATGATGCTGCTGCTCACCTTAATAATTTTGTTGAACTTTGTGAGATGCAAAAGTATAAGGATATGGATGGAGATATTATAAAACTGAAATTGTTTCCTTTCTCTTTGAGAGGGAGAGCTAAAGAATGGTTGTTATCTTTGCCTAGAAATAGTATTGATTCATGGACTAAATGCAAAGATGCTTTCATTGGAAAATATTATCCTCCTGCTAAAATTATATCTTTGAGAAGTAGCATCATGAATTTTAAACAAATGGATAATGAACATGTTGCTCAAGCTTGGGAAAGAATGAAATCTTTGATAAAGAATTGTCCCACCCATGGACTGACTGCTTGGATGATCATCCAAACCTTTTATGCAGGATTGAATTTTTCTTCGAGAAACCTATTGGATTCAGCTGCTGGAGGAACCTTTATGTCCATCACTTTGGGTGCAGCAACAAAGCTTCTTGATGATATGATGGTAAACTACTCTGAATGGCACACTGAAAGGGCTCCACAAGGTAAGAAGGTAAATTCTGTTGAAGAAACCTCTTCCTTGAGTGAAAAGATTGATGTGATTATGTCTATGCTAGTTAATGGTAAATCTTTTGTTGATCCAAATAATGTTCCCTTAGCTTCTTTGGTTGCCCAAGAAGAGCATGTTGGTGTGAACTTCATTAAAAATAACAATTTCAACAACAATGCCTATAGGAACAATTTTGGTAACAACAACTATAAGCCATATCATCCTAATAACAATTATGGTTATGGTAACTCTTATGGTAATTCATATGGGAAGCCTAGATTGCTAGTGAGGAAAGATTGTTAGAAGTTGAAAGGACCACTAAAGACAATATGCAAGCACAATATGAACAAAACCAATTGTTTACTAAAACTATGAATGAACAATCTGCTTTGCTAAAAAACATAGGTCATCAACTTGAGAATTTAAACAAGGAAATTTTTGGTTTGCAAACTAAAATTTCAAATGCTGAAGACCGTATTTCATCCATGTCTGAATCACAAGCTTCTTTAATCAATAAAATGGCGGCTAAACCTGAAGTTATTGAACATAACATTTTTGCTACAGCTAATGCCATCCAAGTTAGAATTGATGACAATGTTAGAATGTTGGCTGAATTACATGCTAGGTGGGAAAGAGAAAGAGAAGCCACTAAAAAGAATAATATGTTTAAAGTTTACACCATCACCACCACTAGTAATGTTCAGGTTTCACATGATAACAAGTCTATTAATGATAATGGTAAAGTTAACAATGTTGGCAATGTTTCCACTTCTCATGAAAAACGCTTAAAACTGCCAAAAGATACCAAAACTGCTAGTGATAAAGGAGCTGAAATTTTTCGAACTATGGGAGATCCTTCTTCCATTACTTTTGATGATAATGATTTTGATTTTGATAATTGCAATATCTCTGAAGTCATAATGTTCTTGCAAAAGCTAGCTAGAAGTCCTAATGCTAGTACTATAAACTTGGCTTTTACAAAACATATTACCAATGCTCTCATGAAAATTAGGGAAGAACAGTTAAAACTTGAAGCTTCTATCCCTAAGAAATTAGAAGATGGTTGGGAACCCATCATCAAACTAAAAGTAAATGATTTTGATTGTAATGCTTTATGTGATCTTGGTGCAAGTGTTTCTATTATGCCTAAGAAATTCTATGATATGCTTAACTTGCCACCATTGGAGAGCTGTTGTTTGAACATTCATCTTGCTGATAATTCTACAAAAACACCTTTGGGAAGGCTTGATGATATTCATGTTATGGTTAATAACAACCTTGTTCCCATTGATTTTATTGTTTTGGATATTGAGTGCAAAGCTTCTTGTCCTATTATTTTGGGAAGACCGTTTCTTCGAACTATTGGTGCTGTTATTGATATGAAAGAGGGCAACATTAGATATCAATTCCCTCTTAAGAAAGGTATGGAACACTTCCCTAGGAAGAGAATGAAGTCACCTTTTGACTCTATTGTTAGAGCAAATTATCGTTTTGATGCTTCTTCTCTTGGAAATACTTGATGTCCACTTTCTGCGCCTAGCTGAAAAGCGTTAAAGAAAAGCGCTTATGGGAGACAACCCATCATTTTATTTTTAGTATCTTTTCTTTTATTTGAGTCAAGAAGTTTGTTTACTTCTGTAGCAACTTCTTTGTATCTTTATTTTTTACAATGTTGTGCCAAGTAAGGTCTCTAGTATAAAGTTTTTGCTATATTTGGATTTCTGCACAGGAAACAGATTTCTGTCTGTCACCGTTAAATTCGTCAATTATTCCAGAAGTGACGAAATGCTTTGAGATTTTGTGTGCTGAATCTTCATATATGTATGAAACGTTTTCTAGTTCAGTGATTTTCGATTTGAGCAACTCTAGTGCCTCGAAAAAATTCGTCTTTACAGACTGTTCAGATTTTGACAGATTCTGCCTTTTATTGTGCATTGCTTCCTTTACGATGTTTATTTGGATCTTTTTGATTCTTTGAGCATCAGTGGCTGTAGCTAATGTTATAATGCATTAAGGTGTGCTTGTGTCACAGTAGAACTTGTGAATTTTTGGTTTATGCACTAACCCTCTAATGAGAATTACTTTGAGTTTGATGTGGTGGAAGTTTTCAAGTAAGCAAAAGGGACGATATGATGAGATCAAGAAGAGTGAAAAGCCTAAGCTTGGGGATGCCCCGGTGGGTCATCCCCAGCAAATTCAAGAAGACTCAAGCATCTAAGCTTGGGGATGCCCAAGGCATCCCCTTCTTCATCGACAAAACTATCAGGTCATCTCTAGTGATACTATATTTTTATTCCACTACATCTTATGTATTTTGCTTGGAGCGTCTGTTTTTATTTTGAGTGTGTGTTTTAGTTTGCTTAATAAGTTGGATCTTAGCATTCTTGTGTGGGAGAGAGACACGCTCCGCTTTTTCATATGAATACTCTTGTGCTTCGCTTATATTTGTTGAGTATTCTTAGCTACAGTTTGTTTTCTAGTAAGCTCTCGCTTTTAGCATGTTATCTTGTTTAGAGATGCTAGTTCTTTGTGTTAAGCTCTCTTGTGTTTCACTCTTATTTGTTAGAGAGTTGTTTTAGTTGCTTGGTTGATGTGTTAGATTGGAAAATGCTATGCTTGTGATAGTGGTATGAAATAGAGAAAAGCTGCATAGTCTTGTAGACCATTGTGTAGATAACTTGCTCCTCTTCAATTGTTTTGAGCTATTAAAATAACTAATGGTTAAAATATGTTGGTTAATGTTGTTAAGAGCTGATTAGTGAAGATGTGTTAGTAGAGCGTGGAGCCGTACTTTTCTGAACTAAAAACAACTTAAGTCAATAGTGCTTTAGTGTCGTGATTTCCTCTTAGTTGAAAAGAAGTTTCTAATGGTATATTTACTGCAACGGTCGGGGAAGCCAACGGGGCACTTGTGTCGCCGCCACGGTCCCTCTCGGGGTGTCTCTAACCATTTGTGAAACTTTGATACTGTTAGTTGTTTGCAATATACGACATGCTATGTGAGTTTTTGGTTTTTGGCACTTCACCTCCATATTTTGCTAGCCTCTTCGGTGCTTTGCATTGCCCTTTTCACATTGAGATTGGTGCATACTTCGCAAGTACATCCAACCCCGTGGGAGATCTTCATCTTGTTCTCCTACACATAAGCCAACTATCTTCCTCAAACAGCCACCATATCTACCTATCACAGCATTTTCATAGCTGTTCCGAGATACATTGCCATGCAACATCCATTATTTACATTACATGACTTATGTTATTTTTACTTCATTGCCATATAGTATTGCTTGACCATTTGAGTTAGTGTGATGCGTGGTTTTCCACATGTGTTACATCTTTTCCACACTACGCTCGGTCTTGCATATCCACCATACACCATGTATTAGTCTTTGAGTTTTGAGTACACCAAAAGTGTAATGATCATCTTGTAAAATAGAGTGTTTCCTCTACCTGTGAGCATATTGAAAAGAGTCCAAAGTGGCCAGTCAAAAGAGTCCAAAAGAGACCAATGAGAGAAAAATATAAAAGAGCCACAAAGGCCTCAAAAAGCAAAAAGCAAAAAAAAAGAGAAAAGAAAAAAGAATATAAAATGAGAGAGGGGGCAACACTACTATCCTTTTATTCCACACTTGTGCTAGTAGCACCTACATCATTGTAGTGAGTTTTCATGCTTCATTAGTATAACTATGTGGGGACCAAACGTTATAGAACTTGTCTTGTATATTCCAACGATGAGCCTCCTCAAGTGAGCTCTAGGTCTTCATGAGCAAGCAAGTTGGATGCACCCCCACTAGTTCCATTGGAGAGCTTCCATTCATATAGCTCTATGTGCATCCGTTGCATGACAATCACTACTCCTCATTCAGTGTCTACTACGGGACTTCCTCTTGTCTTGTGGTTACCTCTTCCACTGTTTGAGCCTTTCTTTTTGGCCTTCCAAACCCCCATTATTATTCTCTTTGCCATAACCTCATGGTGCCAAGCCTTCTTCTTGCTTGTATTAGTTGAGTGGACTACATAACAGTTGATAAGTTAAGTGGATGGATTAAGGACACTTGACTTGAGCTTGGCTATTTCTATTATTAACTGAATTTGATGCTTTGAAGATTGATTGACATTTTACATTGGAGACACAATTTACTATTCTTCTTTCTAAACCTTATGTATGGTTCCTAGTCTCCAACACGCTGATTCATGAAAAGTTCTAGCTTCTTTTAGCTAGCATTTGTTAATCATTGTTTGCTTAATGTCAACTATAGACAATTGTTTTGGATCACCTTATTCACATCATGTGTTTTGCATTACTATGTTGATCTAGATTGTGAGTTTGCATGTCCCCTAAGAAATTATTTGTTATCGTTCTACCTACTCGAGGACGAGTAGAACTAAGCTTGGGGATGCTGATACGTCTCCGACGTATCTATAATTTCTTATGATCCATGCTTGTTTTCATACCATTTGCTACATGTTTTGTTTACATCTTATAGCATTTTTATGCATTTTTGGAACTAACATATTAACAAGATGCCCAGTGCCAGTTCCTGTTTTCTGCTGTTTTTTCCGTTTCAGAAAAGTACTTAAGGAAATATTCTCGGAATCGGACGGGACAAAACCCAGGATCTTATAATTTCGTCACGCACACGGAGTCCAAAGGGGAGCCGAAGACGCACCAGAGGGCGACCACACCCTAGGGTGGCGCGGCCCACCTGTCTGCCGCGCCACCAGGTGGTGTGGCCCCCTCGGGCCTCCACCGACGCCGTCCTTTCGCCTATATAATCCCCCCGACGAGAAAACCCTAAGTACCCGATCAAAATTCTAGAGAAACATCCGTCGCCGCCGCCGTCGTCAACCCTAGTTCGGGAGGGTCCTGAAGCTCTCCCCGACACCCTGCCGGAGAGGGGTATCATCGCCGGAGGGCTCTACACCACCATGCCCGCCTCCGGACAGATGAGTGAGTAGTTCATCCTTGGACTACGGGTTCATGCAGTAGCTAGATGGTAGTCTTCTCCTCTTGTGCTATCATGTTTAGATCTTGTGAGCTGCCTATCATGATCAAGATCATCTTATTGTAATGCTAAATGTTGTGTTTGCTGGGATCCGATGAATAGAGAAATACCTTGTGATGTTGATTATTGATATTATCATGTCTATGTTATTTGTGATCTTGCATGCTTTCCGGTACTTGTAATTGCCTTGATCAAGTAGTTGCTTGTATCTCCAAGAGGGAGTATTTATGCTAGATAGTGGGTTCGGTCCCTGTGTGCCTTGGCTTGAGTGACAGAAACATATAAGGACGGGGGAGTGCCGTTGCTACTAGGGAGTAAACTTTATGCACAGTTCTTCATGCAATTGTCTGTTGCTTGCAACTTAATACTGGAGAGATTTTACGGTATGTTATCTCAAAGGTGGACTATTTAGGCATAGGTGTATGCTTGGAACAGCCATCTATGTATTTTGTCGTAATGCCCAAAGCATCTCATATAGACATCATCATCCTCTGTATTATGCAATGTTCATGCATTGTCATGCATTCTCTATTCTGTCAATTGCCCAGCTGTAATTTGTTACCCAGCATGTGTAGTATTTTATTTATGGAGAAGACACCACTAGTGAACTATGGACCCCGGTCTATTCTTTTACATCTGCAATTAAATCAACTGCTCTACTGCTTTCATTTACTGCAAACAAGCTTCCTTCCACACATACATTTAATCATTTGTATTCAGCAAGGCCGGTGAGATTGACAACCTCACTGCTTCGTTGGAGCAAAGTAGCTTGATTGTGTTCTGCATGTTCCACTGTCTCCCCTGCAACAGCTCTTTTTCTGGCGCCATTGCAGTTGTGGACAACCTTCTGAAGCATTCCTCACTCCTACTGGTTCGATAACCTTGGTTTCTAACTGAGGGAAAACTTGCTGCTGTGCTCCTCAAACCTTCTTCTTGGGGTGCCCAACGAAGCGTGATTGATTAACACCTCTCGCGCTATCATCTTGTAATGAATAATTTTTGCTTACTCGATGTTAAGTGTAACTGATGAGTTACTCACGTATATAAACGTGCGCAGCTTCCATTACATTCTGCTAATCATTGAAGTTGACGCTGGAAGAGTTGAAATCTACGACTCATTGGCGAAAGACGATGCGAAGAACAACGAAGCGAAGTACTACAAAAGCATTATAGATGTGCTCCG
>QRDG01001598.1:0-237960 GCA_012064385.1 Puccinellia tenuiflora
GAGGTGGCGGCGTTGTTGTTCGCCGTTTGCGCCACGGCCAGGATGCCGTCGTCCAGGTTGAGGCCCGGCCAGTGCGAGTAGCCGCCGGAGCCGGAGAAGATGTCCGCCTCCAGCGTCGACATGTTGCTGGGGAAGGGGTCGTCAGACATTCTGTGCTAGTGCCCTATTGCCGGCCGGGGAGCGCTTCTGCTAGCTTGGTCGATCTTCTTCGTGTGGAGACGCCAATTAGGGATTGATTGTGGACGAGACAGGGAACCTAGCTAGGTACTAGTACCTAATCACCGAGCTAATCTAGCTAATTGATGGCATTATTCTTTGTGAGGCGCTAGAAGTAGTCTTGTACTACTTGTAGGGGAGGAACCCTGCTAATGAAGTTTTAAACAGATGTGGTTAGCATTAACTACTAGTGCTTCTCATGGTACGTTTAGCAGTATGATACTATATGTGGAGTCATAAGCTTGAGCCAGTTCCGGAGAGATGACCTCCCATTTATATAGTCAGTGACGAGGGGGTGTCAGTGTCAAAAGGATATGAATACCAGAAGAAAAATAATCTCATTTGGGGGTTGGGGGTGGGGACCGGGATATTCTGGTAACCGTGGTTATTCGAAATTACCGATCACTTACTGGACCGGACGAGATTCTCAGATAATAATTAAAATTCAAATTTGTAATCATAAAATATAGTCGAAATACAATTTTGGGAGAAAGTATCTGGCCCAAATTCAAACGGTTAAGGATTTTTGGCCCGGTAAACTCATTTACCGTCCGGGGTGGTGGGGAATTCTGGTTACCTGCTGGTAACGGCGGTATTTCAACCGGTAACCAAGTATGTCACCTACGACTTTCTAGATAACTAATTCATGAGAACTACTAGCTAGTCGTGTGAAGACTGCAAGTAATAATAACATAATACTCGTTCTAGCTGTATCACAAACAGGAGTGTCGTCATGGAATTATTTTTTTGGTTAACTTATGTCAATGTTGGTTCGAATATTTAGAAGGAGAACATGCTAAAACATAGGATATAATATGACTGTATAAATTCATATATATATTTTGACACCAAAAAGTCAAAGAATATATCGCTTGCACAAATAGATACGGCTACGTTCGTATTAGTTCAATAATAATAGGCTAATAATAATCGTCGTTTGAACTAATGCTGAATTTGGAGTACAGTGTGTATCACCATCTCGCTTTTCATTTGTATGTAATGAAATGTATCCCCTCTTTTCAGAAAGAAAGAGAGGAAAAAACAAGACGAGTGTAGTATGTACCAAAGCATCGCCGGCAGGCGCGCTGTCGTTGGCCTAATGGGGACGCCGATCCGATTCGGGTGCGCTAGCTCGCTGGGTATAGATGCTGTGTTTTGGCTGGAACTTTCAACCGATTCACAGTCCACTACTATACTAACTAATTAATGAAGGCCTGTCGCAAAACATATAGTAGGACAAGTATACCACATAGTATACTGTTATGATTCTAGGATACACATGCCAATCTCCTTAGATTCCATACGTGGTGTAATACAATAAGGATCTTTATCAGCTAAAGTAACAGCCTACAGACCAGACCACTAGTATCTTGTTGGCTAAAGGGAGGTCGGGGAGGGACCTAGTACCATATATATAGATATGTTTCTCCTAAAAAAAAAATATAGATATGTAGGGTCGAGCAAGTAGTAGTGTATAGTAATGCCTAAGCTTGAACAACTAGCCAATGCGAGCCATATATTTGCTGAGCACTCCGAGGTAGACGAAGCTGGTTGTTGACATCTACTAGTACGTACAATAATACAACTGTGCTCCTCCCAGGGGGATCTAGGAGGGAGGCTACGGCTTATCCTAATCAAGGTCATCGATCGGCGACCGATGCGGCCGGGTAGCGCCACGCGCAGTGCCCGTGCCGGAACGCGCGCGGCGCGTGCCCGCCCGTGCCCTGGAGCCTGGAGCGGGTTCATCCAACACGCAGACCGCTGCTCGCTTAACTAATTAGCCCTTGATCAGGACAGCAGAAGCATACTGTAGGGCTTTCGAGCCATGGCGGCCGGGCACCTTACTAGCTAGAGAGAGTTCATGAGCCCAAAAGGAAGGAAGGAGGGAGGGCACGCACGTGCCAGTCCGTGCCGCGGACGGGGTTTCCCCTCGTACAGCACGTACGCGCAGGCTCCAGCTCCGTTATATGCCTATGTTCTCGATCGCTACTTGCTCGATCGTAGCATCTTTACGGCCAGCCTTATCCTTCCTATCTCCACACCCTCAACTTTACTCACATACTACGTAAAAGCAATATACATAACTCTAAGGGAGACGTTGTATTTTTATTATATTATAAAAAGGGTTACACGTTTTATTCGGTTACGGGTGCCACACGTAATGCCCAATACACACAAAAGTGGTTGAACTTGAGCCACACGATGCTGATGAAGAGATAAATCACACATAAACTTCACCTTCCTTCTCCCCAATGAGGGCTGAAGATTTTTAAATATGAGCTCATTTCTAGATTTCCAAATGTTCCATGCTGAGCATGCAAAGATCTTCGAGAAACATGGGCCAACATAAGAGGTTTTGGCACGCTGAACTCTTGCAATAACAAGTCTTTGAGTGTCCCTTCGGACTCCAATCGAAGTCCAACAATTGAAAGCAAAAGAACATTTGAAGAAAACATGATCCGTGGTTTCCTCAACATGCCAATTTTTGCGAGTCATCAAATCTTTAGTATTCAGTCGATCATAGCATAATAGCCAAGGAAAAACTTTCAATTTGGAAAGCATTTAGACTTCCAAATAAACTTAAAACCTTGGTCATAGTTGAGGTTTGCAAAAATGAACTTGTAGAATATGTCTGCCAAGTGACTATGATTGCCCCATGTGGCCATGTAAAAGATTGACTATCATGTTGGATCAGATCCAGATTATAATGCATGAGTATCTCCCTCAATTCCTCATAGTCATCATAAGCTTGATTGGATAATGGAATGCAAATTCAGAATTAGGTGCATCCATCCTAAACATATCAGCCACCGAACTGTCTTCATTAAGAACATAGGAGTAAAGGTGAGGGAATCTACCACACATGAGTTCTCCATCATGCAAAAAATCCTTCCAAAATAGAGTGGTTTACCCATTTGGGAACAAGTAATAGTGCGATAAATATGAGCTAATCGGAAGACATCCTTCCACCAGAAAGATCCTCTAAAAGCTTGCGCTTGCGGTGGGCTAGGTCTAGAAATAGACCCGACAAGTTTGATCCATGGAATATCAGCTCGGGAGAAAAAATTATTTAGATGCTTGCGTAGCAAAGCCTTGTTATGAACTTCCAAATTAACTACGCCTAAACCCTCTTGCTTTTTGGGTCTACACCTAGATTATTTAGACAGTTGGATCTGTGTTTTGTGGCTCAGATTTGAGCAAAATCTGTTTAATGTATTTTTAGTTATGCCTCGGTCTGGTACCGATCCACCTCAACAAACAAACGAGGAAAGGAGGAGTGACCAGGCAAAATACACATGTGTGCTGCCCTAACATCGTATTCGTCGTCTAAGGGCAACATTCACACAACACCAACAACAATCTGTACAAGGTAGCAGTGATACCACACCTAGTTGGACGTCCCCCGCTTATCATGACCGTTGAATGTACATCCAATAGAGGACATGACTCCTACTAATTGATTTATTAATAAATAAAAAAGCTTGTTAATGCATTGTTTTAATTGTTTTTGTTAATGCATGTCCGAAAAATTCTTGTTAGTACATGAAACGAACTTTCCTTATCCAAACATCAATAAGATTCCACTTATCCATCTCTTAGGCAGACCACTAATTTTCTTGCAAGTGAGAAGCAGCTATCCGAGCCAAGTCGTTCTGAAAAATTACAGGGATCCTGAAGGTAAAAGAGTCGCTAGTCCATACTGAGAATATGCAAGCGACACACTGAAATTGAGCTCTCTTCTTATGATTTACACAAGGGAATGTTTCAATATTTAAATAGAGAGGAATAAAAAGTAAATTTATTTAAAATAGATACCAAATCATTAGTTCCTCTAGAAAAGGGAGAGCTAGCAAAGGATCTATTACAGATTTCCCTTTTCAGTATGCTGAGTTGCTGACAATACATGAAATGTGAAGTAAAAAATTCATCTAACAATGAATATTATACAATGCCCACAGTGCAAAATATCGAAGGAGAAAAATGCAGATTGACACGGTCATGTGCTGCTTCAATCTTTCTTCTGGAGCCTGAGCGTGAAGTCCTCCAGAGATAAGAGCACTTGCTTGATCCGCTCTCTGATCTCGGCGTCAACCAGATTCCCGTCGCCGTCAAACTTGGGTGGCTGCTGAAATGCTTGGACGAAAAGCTCTGGCTTGTTGATGAAATGAAGATCTAGGAATACTCCAACCTGCCGGAGATGGTACTGTGATCTACCTCCTCCAAAGCCGCCTCCAGCGCTGACGATGGCAGCAGGTTTGTCTGCCCAGCAATTCTTTCCTATAGAGGCCCAGTCAAGTGCATTCTTCAGTGGGGCTACAAATGAAACACACAGTATGTCAGCAAGCACAGAGACGATTCCTCAAACTGTCCATCATGCGAATCAAATGGGAGAGGCCGCCAATTTTAAACCATGACTATCAAATGCAAATCCACCTTGTCAGACATGGCAATATGCCACAGTTAGTAGTAGTCTCCAACTCTCCATTACCGATAGTTGCAAAAAAGCACCATTCGTTATACTCAATTGGCGCGGCCGGCCCTTGCGAGTGTCCTCCAATGCGCCTTTCACTTCTCGTAGTTTTGGAGTAACTTGAAGCAATGCATCAAGCCGAACTACTTGTCCTTATTGATCTCTCAAGACAAGGCTAGCGTATCGATGATCTAGCAAAAAATGGGACGTTAATACATAGATGGCATGCCAACTCGAACTTGATATGGAGGGGGACATGAACTTAATTGATCGCCCATGTTCTTACCACTCGTTTCCTTGACGGTGTTCTCAAGACATCCGTGAAACTTGTTGACGATATTTTCGATGGCACGCCACCTATGCTGTGCACCTTGTAGTAGTCCTTGATAAACTTGTGCTCGTCGAAATCGGCCTTGATTCACCACTGACGTAACGCATAATAGTGGCGTTTGGGCTGCACGCCACTGGTAATGGTTAGTAGTGGCGCATAACCAGTGCGTGAAAAGCCGTCCATTAAGGGCCAAATCAGCGCGCCACTGCTAGACTTTTCCCTACTAGTGTATCTTACACCCGCTCTCTCTGTGAGATTGAAACATATACTGGTTAGAGTTACACATAAATCAAAAATCATGTAAGAACATAAATAAAGCACAACATGATAACAAATATCATCATATAGATAACATGCACAATCTGATCATAATATCACAATTCATCATACCGCAGCAAACACAACAACTAGCAGCCATTACATCATATGGATCTCGATCATGTCAGTCAGCTCACGAGAACTTTGTATTGCAGAACATGTAGGAGAGGTAACGACAATCTAGCTACGGCAATTGAATCCGTGGTCTAAGGATGAACTACTCACTCATCATCATGGACGTGGCAGTGATGGTGTAGATGCCTTCAGTGATGATTCCCCTTCCAGCAGGGTAGCGAAACAGGGCTCTAGATTGGTTTATGCAGCAGCGGCGACTTGGTATGAAAATTGGGAAAATAGGATCCGTCCCTGGTGGTTTCGTCACGGGGAGAATATATAGGTGAATAGGCAGCGCAAGGGGGCACATGAGGTGGCCACACATGTAGCGCTCACAGCCAAGTCCTAGGTTGTTCCCCCTAGCCGCATGGGCCCCACATGGCTCCTCCGGTTGCCTACTTTGGTTCTTCGTATTCTCCACGAAAAGTAAGGTGCAAATATATTTTTCTTCGATTTTTTTCGGGATATTTTCTGTCGATTCCAAAAACATTCAGAAAACATCAACCGACACTTAGCACTAGGTTAATAGGTCAATCCCAGAAAATTCCATAAAAAATAATTGATACGTTTGGACGTATTAGTATCATCTTCAAGGCTTGAGCCAGCATGTCAATAAGATTCCACTTATCCATCTCTGGGGAAGACCACTAATCAAAATGAATGAAAATGGGTAATTAATCTTCAATAGCAACCTGCTACTTGATTTTCTTGCAAGTGAGAAGGATCCATCTGTGCCAAGTTGTCTTGAAAAATTATAGGGATTCTGAAGGTAAAAGAGTCGAGAGTGCAGACTAAGAACTGCAAGCGACACGCCGAAATTGAGCTCTCTTCTAATGCTTTACATAAGGGAATGTCTTGATGTTTTAGTATAGGGGACAAAAAAGACAAAAAAGTAACATTATTTACTATAGATGTTACCAAATCGTTAGTTCCTCTATAGGGAGAACAAATGATTTATTACAGATTTTCCTGCTCAGTGCAAATTTTCCATCAAACAACAAATAATATACAATGCTCACAGTGCAAAATAATGAAGGATAAATGCATATTGACAAGGTCATGTGTTTCTTCAATCCTTCCTCTGAAGCCTGAGTGTGAAGTCTTGGAGGGATAAGAGCACTTGCTTGATTCGCTCTCTGATCTTAGTGTCAACCAGGTTCCCGTCGCTGTAAAACTTGGATGGCTGCTGAAATGCTTGCACGAAAAGCTCCGGCTTGTTGATGAAATGAAGATCTAGGAATACTCCAACCTGCCGGAGCTGGTACTGTGATCTACCTCCTCCAAAGCCGCCACCAGCACTGACAATGGCAGCAGGTTTGTCTGCCCAGCAATTCTTTCCTTTAGAAGCCCAATAAAGTGCATTCTTCGGTGGGGCTACAATTAAAACACAAAATATGCCAGGAAGCACATAAACGAGCATCGGAAAGACAAACCAACACTTTAATAGGTCGATCATTCCGTTTAGTTTTGCTTCAACCGTAAGCCATTTTCTGCTACTACAGGATATTGCTGGGCTTGACAATAAATGCAAATTTCAAGATAAGCTGTCCTCCTTTTCACTAGATATGTGTATGTCCATTAGGATTGTTATGAAGTTCTATCATTTTAATCCATGAGGAAACTACACATGTTAGATAAGACGAAAAAACACACCGAGGTGGGCCCCAACACCCTAGCCGCATGGCACGTTCCCCACCCCTCACCTCGCCGCCACCGATCGAGGTTCCCAGGAAAAACCCATACGGCAACAGGGCTCTCTCTTTCGCGCCATAGCCAGCTGGGTCGGCAACTGGTTTGCCAATGGCTTGGTCGGGGGCCCCTCATGGTCAGGTACTCTCCTCAGATCCAGTGCAGGTCCGTGATTTGGGCTTGGATGGAAGTGGACCTCCTTCTTTTCCGTGGAATAGGTAACCATTAGCCCCCCACCTGATATGCGGGTCCCACTCGCCAGAACCTGACAAGCGGGTCCCACTCGTCAGAACCTGACATGCGGGTCCCATTCCAGCGGACAAGTGGCTCTCACCCCAATCCCACTTGACATGCGGGTCCCACTTGCCAGAACCTGACAAGCGGGTCCCACCCAACCCCACCTCATGCGGGTCTTACTCGCCAAAACCTGACATGCGGGTCTCATCCCAGTTGACAAGTGGGACCCACCGCTAGCCAGCCACACCTGACATGCGGGTCCCACCCCAGCCCCCATCTGACATGCGGGTCTGATGCATGTAAAATGCATACATGAACTTTGCACTATAATACTTGAATTCCCATTCATATTTGCATCATATAAGGGGTATATTACTGTTATTTAATGATTTTTGGTAATTAATAATGATTTCCTCTATTTATGGAATTAATCCTGCGCAGGCAGAAAAACCCTATTTGTTTCCTTATTTATTTCAGGGCCTTAACGACGTCATAATGAGCTGCAAATTTACGGGGATCATTTTTTTGGAAGGAGGAAGACCTTAGAGTGAAGGAAGCAAGCAAAGGGAGGACGGAGGGCCAAAAGAGGGTGCCCCACGCGGCCCCTGTACCTGGCCACGTGGGCCCACCTCTTTGGGCCTCGTGGCTCCGTTTGCGTCGATCCTTCTTCCCGAAGCTTCCTCATGACCTAAAAACTCCTATATAAGGAGCCCCCCGAGGAGTTTCGCAAAGGGGCGGTGGAGAAACACAAAACCAGAAACAGAGAGACAGAAGGCTGTCGCCGGAGAAGATCGGAGGGGGGAAACACCGCCGGAATCCACCTCCGGAGGGCTCCACCCCCATCCGGCGTGTTCATCATCAACTTCTACAGCAAGATCATCTCATCTCTCCACTGTAAACATGATGTATGATGCAATATACTTTTCCCTTGATCTATTGTGTCTCTCCATCTATGTTTGAGAAGTGATTTGTTCATGGCATTAGTGAAATAGTTCATTGATTGGTTGCATCCAAGTTTTGTTATCTTTTATGATTGTCTTGATGTACAATGTATGAGTGCACGCATATGTTGGGGAATGCATGTAAGGTGACCACCGGTAAGGTAATGGAGTGAGGGAGACTTGGGAGGACATGTAAACCCGAGATCGAATCATGAAGTTACTCTATTGGGGGATATATATGGGGGACCCTAGAACTTAAGGCTATGGTGGGGCAATTATGTCTTAATAATTCTTGTGCTGCACATTTAATTGGCCATGAGATCCATCATAAGAGTTGTGTAATTTGCTCATTTACTTGGCTACACCTATTTATGGCTCCCTCCTAGAAGAAACAATTAAGACTAAAACATGTGCTTCACTAATTGTGACAACCACACGAATGAAATAACAATTGCCAGAACATTTGCTCGCTTGAGATATTTGCTACTTGAGATCCTTGCTACTTGCTACTTTAAGAAACTTGCATTAGAAAACTTGCTCTTACAAACTTGTTGCTAGATAAATCTACTCCAAATCACTTCCTTCCATTAGTTAGTTCCTTTCATATTCAAATTTATTGCTTTGCATAAAAGGCCATATAAGAGGGTTATAGGGCTTTTGAGAATAGATAGTTTACCTTTAGCTCCTCGTGGGTTCGACACTCAAATACTTATCGAATTGTGCTACAGTGATTCCTTGCTCTTGGGGATTATCAAGTACTTTTCTGGCGCCGTTGCCGGGGAGCGTTGTGCTAAACTTTTATTCTTGTTTGCATTGCATACTAACATATATTTCAAAACACAAAAATTATTATGAAAACGCCTTGATAGCTGCTGAATTTAGAAAATCAAATGAAGGGAAAAGATTAGGAGGCTACATAGAGCTTCTATATAAAATTGCTAGTGAGCTGCTTGATTATCATGAGGAAGAAATTTGTTGCTCTAAATACTTTAGACACTTTGAATTCCAATGCCCTTCCAATAAATACGAACCTGTTCTTGCAACTTATCATACATGGAATTATGCTCACTTAGGGATGGAAGAAGTAGAGCAATTTGTTATTTTTATGGGAGCCTATGAATTATACACCTTCATTGATGAACATGAAACTTGCCCTATAGCTTCTCATTATAAATTTTTTATTGCCAATCTCCTTGAAATTTGCATACGTGAATTTGATGAAAATATCTATGTTGTTGACACAAGGAAGAGATTTTCCCAAGGTAGTACTGATGTTTTGCAGGAAGAAGATGACAAAAGCCTAAGCTTGGGGATGCCCGTGCAACCCCAAGAAGATGTTGAAAATGATGAACAACTAGAGAATGAATAGAAGGAACTTCCACCTTCACCACCTATGGATGAGGGTAACACTCAAGATTTTGCTAATGATAAACTTTGCTTTTATGACTCTGATGATAAGGAAGAATATAAACCTATGCCTAATGAGAACATTATTAATAATGATGAAGAATATGATTTAGACATGCTATATGATAATGCTTTACATGATGATCCATTATGCTCATTAGATGATAAGTCTTTATATGGTGATTCTATTCAAAACTATGTGGTTATGTTTAACTTTAATGCTTGCAACTATTATGAGAGAGGAAGAGATAAGAATACCCTTTATGTATCTATGTTATTTAAAATGCAAGCTATTGATTATTATATGCATTGGTTACCTCAAGTTTGCTGTTAGTTATTCATATATAAAACTCCAATGCATAGAAGAGAGTTAGACTTAAAAGTAAATTGTTTAATATTCTGTGGTGTGTTCCTTATGCTTTAATGTCCTATTCAGTTTGAGCACACCTTTATATCCTTACAACATGTAAAATAACTTTACCTACTGTTTTCTAACAATTAGTTTAAGATTTTCACTTTACATAAAATTTGGGAAAGTAAATGAGAAGGATGAGTAATGGAGAAGTTGGGGTCGACCTTGAACATGTGTTGTTCATGCCAATGGAACCATTGCAAAGTCCCTATCATTAAAACTTTTCCCAAAGCTAAAACCAAATAAAAAGAGTGACATCACCTTTGTATCTTGTTTTTCATCTTAAAAGGCAAGAATAACCTCTTTTGAGAGGTAGGATTAAACAATAGTGATTTGCTGTCCAGAAAACAGATTCCTGAGCTTCACTGCGAAAAATGTTAAAAATCACAGAAGAGAAATTTTGACTTGACATTTCACGAAAGCAATCTTCAGTTATTAATACACAATTCATTAGTTCAAAGTTTTTTGGTTTGAGCAACGTAAGTGCCTCTGAAAATTCACTCTTTACGAGCTGTCCAGTTTTTGACAGATTCTGTCTTTATTTCGCATTGCTCTCATTACTTGTGTTGTGTGCGGTTCTTTTGATCAAGGAGCATTGCACAACCATAGTAACAGTAGCTAATGTTTAGAATCAATTCACGATATGTCTTTGCTGTACCTATTTGGATTTAATTTATGAAGGCACTAACCCCTCTAATCAAGTTTATGATGAGATAAATTTTAAGGTGGAAGAATTGAGGGTGATGAACAAGATCAAGAGGGACAAAAACTCAAGCTTGGGGATGTAACCCCTAAGCTCACCCTACATACAAGAATTTAAGCTTGGGGATGCCAAGCCACCTCACTCCAACCATCTTGATACCAAGTAAGTAAGCCTAGCTATATGGCTATAAAAAAAGCGCTTTACGGGAGGCAACCCGGTTGTTTTTACTTTTGATTTTCTTTGTGTCCTCTTTCTGTAACAAGAGAATATTTTATTAGCTTAGTTTCTGGAATTCTTAATAAAGTGTCAAGTTTTACCCATTTTGGTTTGACAAAGTTGCTATTTCAATTCGGAGATTTTATTCCTGTACGAAGTCTGTGCACGGTTTGATTTTTCATGTTTATTCTGTAATTCCGAATGAGCTGAGATTTTAACTATAACTGCAACTTTTCATTCTCTATATTCCTGAATTGTTTCAGAATTTTTCGACGAGCTTAAGTAGGACTCAAAAATACATTTTTCTGCTGCTGTTTTTCTGGACAGATTCTGTCCCGTATTGTTTTATGCTTGTTTTAAACTTTTAAGTTGAATCTTTTTGATCCAATTGAGTTTATTAGTAGGCATAAAACATTATACACTTTCTGGACATTCATATGTATTTTAGTCCATGGATTATATGCACCAAGAAGCCTATTTATTTATCTCTACTAACGTCACCCCATAGAAAAGAAATGGGAGAAACGGTGTTTTGAAGTTTTTTCACAGGATTGGAGAGATGCACCATGAGTTATCCAAGGATGGTGAAAACCATAAGCTTGGGGATGTGAGAACATCCCCACTGGACCTACACACTCTCGGTTTGCACACGTCTAACTTCTGTTTTTTGATCAATACACTTTATCGCATAAACTTGGAGCGTCTTTTTGTTTGTTTTTGCTTTGATTTTTATTTTGTGAGACCACCACACTATCATTTATATATGAGAAAGCTACTGGAAATATGGGTTGAAATATCTTGCATGCTTTTATTGTATTGGGAAAAGGGATGTCTAAGTTGATTTTTAATGACACATATAGTTGCATGATTCATGAGCTTCTTTATGAGTAATAATTTGCAAATGCTTTATCATGAGCTATCTTTTATTCATGTTTTGATGCTGTATGTTATTTCACCTTGTTTGACATGAATTAGTTAGTTCTATGGACACTCATGCATGCATCTAGATGGTCATCTTTCTCCCTTTTGCTAGCCCAAAAATTCCAACAAGTAAAAACTTGTTTCCAACACCTTCAACCAAAGTTTTTCCAGTGAGTCCACCATATCAACCTATTAGCTTTATGCTATTCCAAGTATGTTTATCATGTTATTTGTGTTATCTACACCTCTAAATGAAAATAATTATGTTATTTATTGTAATGGGAAAAGTTGGTTAAAAAGCTCTCACGAACTTGATGCACACTTTACTTTTATTGCATTTAATAAACATGAACCATTGTGATTAATATTATGATGATAGTGGCTTGATAAATGTTTAAGGTTGGGAGTTAGCCCATATGTGCTGTCACATGCAAAGCTTTCAACATGTTCCATCATTTATTTAGTTGATATCATGTACTTTTGTTTATGGATGCCTATCATGGTGAAATAATGTGGAAATAGAGTAAGTTTAAATGAGTTTGTATAAATGGTTAGAGAGAAACCTGGGCCGCTAATCTAAGCCATGCATCATTCATGGTGGAAATTTACTTACATGCTATTTTGAACTTTCTGTGATACACCCTACAATAAAAAGCTATATAAAGTGGTAAATAAAAAGGGTGTTGAGGTTGTTCATTATGTTTGTTTGTCTTGTTGTTTTGATGTGGGCTTGATCCATATCATGGGACAAGAGGTACCCCAGTTGAGGCTCTTGATAATACCATTATTACTTACAATAATAGATAACTTAAACTTGCTTTGTTTCCCAAGATGAGTAATCATGGTGTAGGTACTTGTATTCAAGGGGCATGAGACATCTAACCTTTGCTTTATCAAGGCCACTACTCATATTTGCTTTCACATTAAACTTTAATCATTCAAGATGCTATGATAGGGGAACGAGAGCTTGACACCAAGTATTACCATTGCATTCAATAACTTAAGTAGAATAGTTTGGAGGATAGATGAAACTTAAGCATGTTTTACCTCTACTCATTTATATATCTTTTCCAAAGTGTCCACCTTTTATATTCAGATTTTCATCTTCACTCTATGACCTATGTAGGATGTTCTTACTTATCATATTGCATACATGTGGTCCATATTACTATCTTTTATGTTACACTTTGTGAACTATCATTGAACATCCTTGCATTGAATACTTGATATCACTTTATAAACTGTTTGCATATTGCTACTTCTTTGAATAATGAATCATTTGACTTTATGTAGCAGTAGAAATCATCTTTTATATCCATGTTATTGTTATATTCCAAAGTTCATGTTAGTTTTATCACTTCCATACTCGAGGACGAGCATGAGTTAAGCTTGGGGATGTGATGCATGTAAAATGCATACATGAACTTTGCACTATAATACTTGTATTCCATTCATATTTGCATCATATAAGGGGTATATTACTATTATTTAATGATTTTTGGTAATTAATAATGATTTCCCCTATTTATGGAATTAATCCTGCGCAGGCAGAAAAACCTATTCTTCCTTATTTATTTCAGGGCCTTAACGACGTCATAATGAGCTGCAAATTTACGGGGATCATTTTTTTGGAAGGAGGAAGACTCTCAGAGCGAAGGAAGCAAGCAAACGGAGGCCGGAGGGCCAAAAGAGGGTGCCCCACGCGGCCCCTGTATCCTGGCCGCGTGGGCCCACCTCTTTTGGCCTCGTGGCTCCGTTTGCGTCGATCCTTCTTCCCGAAGCTTCCTCGTGACCTAAAAACTCCTATATAAAGAGCCCCCCCGAGGAGTTTCGCAAGGAGGCAGCGGAGAAACACAAAACCAGAAACAAGAGATACAGAAGGCTGCCGCCGGAGAAGATCGAGGGGGGAAACGCCGCCGGAATCCACCTCCGGAGGGCTCCACCCCCCCTCTGGCGTGTTCATCATCACTTCTACAGCAAGATCATCTCATCTCTCCACTGTAATCTCTTGGCAAACATGATGTATGATGCATATACTTTCCCTTGATCTATTGTGTCTCTCCATCTATGTTTGAGAAGTGATTTGTTCATGGCATTAGTGAAATAGTTCGTTGATTGGTTGCATACAAGTTTTGTTATCTTTTATGATTGTCTTGATGTACAATGTATGAGTGCACGCATATGTTGGGGAATGCATGTAAGGTGATCACCGGTAAGGTAATGGAGTGAGGGAGACTTGGGAGGACATGTAAACCCGAGATCGAATCATGAAGTTACTCTATTGGGGGGGGGGGGGTATATATGGGGGACCCTAGAACTTAAGGCTATGGTGGGACAATTATGTCTTAATAATTCTTGTGCTGCACATTTAATTGGCCATGAGATCCATCATAAGAGTTGTGTAATTTGCTCATTTACTTGGCTACACCTATTTATGGCTCCCTCCTAGAAGAAACAATTAAGACTAAAACATGTGCCTCACTAATTGTGACAACCACACGAATGAAATAACAATTGCCAGAACATTTTCTCCCTTGAGATATTTGCTACTTGAGATCCTTGCTACCTTCTACTTTAAGAAACTTGCATTAGAAAACTTGCTCTTAGAAACTTGTTGCTAGATAAACCTACTCCACATCACTTGCTTCCATTAGTTAGTTCCTTTCATACTCAAATTTATTGCTTTGCATAAAAGGCCATATAAGAGGGTTATAGGGCTTTAGAGAATAGATAGTTTACCTTCAGCTCCTCGTGGGTTTGCCACTCAAATACTTATCGAATTGTGCTATAGTGATTCCTTGCTCTTGGGGATTATCAGCTGCGTGTGTGGTTGTGTGCTGTGCGGTGGAGATAAGGTAGAGAGGAGAGAATTAGTGATAAGGTAGAGAGAGAAGATGAGAAGATGTGTGGCGTGTGCTGTGTGCTACGTGGATGGATTGGAGAGTGAGAGCAGTGCGCTGAGAGAGCGAGAGGATAAGATAGAGAGACGGCTGGCGCGCGTGCGGAGTGCGGGGGCAGCCCACTGGTGAACACCTTTTCCACTATGCCAATGGTAAGTCAGCTTCAGCGGGCCCACACTTAGCACTGGCGAACAAAGTTTTCTTTGTGCCAGCGGTATTACGGGTACTGCTGGAGCACAAGTAATCTGTTCGCCAGCGGTAAGTTTGCGTCGCAGGCTCACACATAGCACTGGCGGACGTATATGCTTATTCGCCGGCGATATTATTTTACCGCTGGCAAACAATTTTTCCTGTTCGCCAGCGGTAGGTAGCACTGGCGCATGATATATTTTGTTCGCCACAGATATCCCGATGGCTATAAGCCTTTTCTTACTAGTGTAATATAACAATACCAAATACCCAGACCACCCGGAAAATGGCCTGGAGGGCATGAACATTCATGGGCCAGAGAGAAAATGCGGACACTCTGTAGGCTAACGACGGCCAGCAAAAGCAGCCGCCTGCAAAGGATTGTCATTACAGACGACTGCTATTCCTGGCCGCCTCTGATGTTTTCCTTATTGGAGACGGTCATTATTCATGGCCGTCTAAGGGTTACTCGCATCACAAATGGTTTCCTGTAACCAGCTCTGATGGAGCCACACATTAGCGACCCCCGAGCAGGAGACAGTTGGAATAACCGGCTGAGGTGAGGCCCTGGGGCCGGCTGTGATGTGAGGTTTTGTACTAGTGAGGTCACCCAAAACGCCTCCCCCAGCTCCCCAGACGACGGAGAAGCCACTGCCTAACCCGCCACTTCACCGATAAGGAATGTTTGTAATGTTCTCCTACTTCAAGTTGTGGAGCTAGCCACCTACCATTCTCGCAACCACATCTTAGAATGTCCCTGTGACCTCACCACGACCGACCCGCCACCTTCGACCCTGAAGCACCGCGGTGGCTCAGTATCGAAAAAAACACTTTGCCTCAAAAGAAGGTCATTTCAACGTAAGCCCCTCTTGCAACTTGTGTGCTTCAGGCCACCCAACCGCCCCTCTGTCTCCTACCTAGGGTCCCCAATACCAGCAATGCCGATGTGGTCCAAACCCTCTTTGAGGTTTTCAACCAAATGCCAGTGAGATAAGTTTTTGATTTCGTTCCTTTTCTTTCTTCCTGATGTATTGCAATTGTATATTCTTGCTACATAGTTGATGATTGGTTTTGTTCTTCTTGATTTCCTTTTGAAGTCCCAAAGTCGGGGAAAATGAGCCATCATAAAGAAATCACGTGCTTGAACTATGAGATCGAGGAGGTTGAAACGTTGTGCTATGCTTTGAGAGTTGAGTTGGGACATAAAGGTTCCTTCAACCGATAAAGGTTCCTTTTGGAAGAGTATTTCATAATACCATGCAATCCATGCCAAGGTTCCTTCCAACTGAGTACAAGGTTCTCACATCTACTGTTGAAATCTAAGTCAAGATTGTTGCAACTAGTGGTCATTTTGTGTTAATTAAGTAGAGAGCCAAATGGAGAATACATCTAAATCCAAGAGATATACAAGAAAATTAACAAGAGAAATGGGAACACACCCTTCACTTTGTAAGTGAAAAGTGCACGGCGAGAGACTTTGTGTTACTGGTGATGATGGTGGTGCATTTTAATCGAATTCGTATGTTTCTTAAAGTCGTGAAATTTTATTTTCTATGTTGTTGTTTTTGGTTGAGTTTCATGTGCCTTAAATTTGGAATGTTGTTAAATTTGTGAGTTTAAATGTTGTAGAACATTGGGTACTATATATGGCATGGTTTGAATTGTTTATGATATGAGATTCATGTTTGCAAAGGGGGTGAGAAATAGTGAATGATTTTTGGGGAGTTAAATTTAGGGGAATTATTAGGTGCAAGCCTACCAAACCTCTCAAACTACGGGATTTAAGTCTAGGGTGGTGGTTTATAAGTTAATTTATAGAGGGATGGCTAGAAATGCTCGTCTAAAAAGGGTTGGGGCGTGGTATGAGAATGGTTACCATATTGGACGATGATGAAGAAAAAGGAAAAACACAAAAAATAGGTTGAATAGCTTATCATATATTGCAACCAGTGACATTAAGTGTCCATGAAATCAATCTCAATAGCCTATTTTCTATGCTTTCTAGATGTTGCATTTCTAGTTGCTCGCAATTTCGAAACTTCAGTTGTGATATATTAACTCCATTTCACTTAGAGTAGTGTGACAACTGTGGGATCTTATTGGCATCAAATTACTCGCCGCTAGGAGCGGGTGGGAACACTAGAGCATATTTACAAAAGTAATAATTGAAATTGTTACAAATTACAAAACAAAACTAACTAGAAAACATGTGACTAAGAGAATCATATAGTACAATGGATAATTGTTGGAGTTATGCTCTAGAACGAATCATGTAGATGATTATATTTATTGTGTATTCATTTTTATGAAATATTGTATATGGATTTATTTATGCAACACTATGTTTTATGATGAATATCTTAATTGTCCCTAGTCGGTGAAGATATGTTGACACATATACTAGACTAGTATACTTAGGGCCTCTTTGGTTCAAAGGATTTTTTTTGGATTCTAATCCATATGAATTTTCCTATGGATTTTGGTTTGAAGGAACAGATCCTACAAAATTCGTATGGATTGCTCTCCTATACTACAATTCCATAAATTCTAGAATAGATGCTAGACCACTTGGAAAATTTCTTTATGTCTATCACAACATAGCATGTCCTTCATCTTTATGCAAATATCTTGCATTTTTCTATGGTGGACCAAAAGAATTCTAATAATGATTCCTTAATTTCCAACTGCATTGTGTATTCCCATGCAATTCTATTGATGTGTTTTCAAAATTATAAAAAGAGGACCATGTTTCACAAGTCATGGACATAGATATATCAACCCAATAGTATGGACTTGTGTTGAAGAACATGAGTTGGACATATCCATTTTAGATGCAGCAAGATATGTAATTTTTTTTCAAGTACAATGTATGTTCTATGTCCTAAACTCGAGATATAGGCCTTAGTCATGCATCATTATTTATGGAAAATTTTGCACATCTTCACCCAAGTGAGCTGCCTGATTTTTCTTTGATAAACCATTATTATTGGGAAAACCTTCGGAGTACATAAAATGAGAACACACTGACTACGTAAAATGTAGTTTTAAACAACTTTCCTTTTTGGATAAAATTCACCCGAGCTATGAGAGCAGAAGATGGGGAAATGTACGAGCTGTACCAGTCGCCACCGACTCCACCTCACCAAATAAAGATCTTCTTGTGAATGTGATAGACACATCAAGAAAACACATACACTACTTTTGGTCTAGAGAAGAGATGAGGGGTGCTCTTAGTCCAAAGAAGAGATGATAGAAGATATCTAGAGGGGAGACACCTTCATCGGTTGATGCTCCCCTATGGACACACCACCCACTTATTAGTCGCCATTATTATGTTTATACTATGACCTATAAATTTTATCCAAAGTTATAGGTGAAGCTCTCCCCGTGCCAATTTTAATCATATTTCTAATTAATTGTTTCTCATAAATGATTATACCTTTGTTAACACCTTGTACTATTTGGTTCGGAAAGAAAACTCGATGAATAAAGTGTTTACTAACATCATCTCAAAGTGGGTGTCTTTTGCCTCCTACAGATTTGATAGCCTGGGTCACTCTAGGGATCCGGTATGCTGATCGGTTCAAACATCACACATAGATGGTAAGGAACTCAATTCACATATTGTAAACATGTCAACACTTCAAGTCTATGACATGGCATATAAATTGTTCTTAAGAATGACAAACATATTGTTGGGTTAGCATCTCTAAGCCCATGACTTGTGGAACATATTCATCAACCGAATCATATACTAGTCAAAGGATATATGTCTGTGTGACCGTATCAACTAAAAACCATTAGAACAGTCATGATACAGTATATAGTCTCACAAACAAGTCACATATACTTGGTGAGATATATCAGTGGCGATTCTCAAGGAAAATATAAATGACTAATCAATACATATGGAATATCATTATCACATGATTTCCTCTAGCGCATATGTCCGACACAATATTCATACAAATCAGGGTATAATCACTACCAAGAGAAGAACTAAGGTGAAGTTTGTTTGGTGAATTTGTTTTCCAACTATGAGATTTTTAAGGGGAGAGTTGTCCCCTACATGGTTGTGCACACAATACTTCTATGGAGTTTGGGCAGAGAGTGGGCAAATATGACCGAATGAACACCCGTTCATTAAATGGCAAGTTTCAAAGAAGCGGTGGATATTATGCCCTATTTCAAAACCGTCCCGTAGTGAAGTCCTATAGTTGGCTATCGATCTTAACTTGTATCATGTACAACTAGAGTCAGGTTGCCTTAAAGTTGTGAGGGACATCATCACAAGATCGCTTGCTCATAAGCAGCGGCGGAGCTAGGAGAGACCAACAGGTGCCATGCCCCCCCCCCCCCCTAAATTTTAGGCATAAGCATCATTGATAAATAATTTTTAGTGGAAAATACAATGGGTTGCCCCCCTAATTGAGGATTAGCCTGTTTGGCCCCCGTTAAGCCTTTATCCTGCCTCCACCCCTTCTCATAAGTGCAAGGGTATCAACATCAAGGGTGTCTTGTGGCATGAAAGGGCATAAGCTAGTTCCGGAGCCAAAACATTTCGCAAATCCAACCTCGAAGCTCAACATGGGTCTTCAATTGTGGTTTCTATCAACTATTTCTTATGTATGCCCTAAAAAATCTTGCTTGAATAAAATCCCCATGTGATTCAAAGAAAACATAACTTCCAGAACAATCTAAGGGGTGTGAAAGCTCATAAATGAGGTTTATGAAGAGAACTACACTAGTACAGAACCCCACATCACAGCCGGCCCCAGGGCCTCACCTCAGCCGGTTATTCCAACCGTCTCCCGCTCGGGGTCGCTAATGTGTCGCTCCATCAGAGCCGGTTCCAGAAAACCATCTGAGATGCGAGTAAGCCTCAGACGGCCGGGAATCATGACCGTCTCCAATAAGGAAAACATCAGAAGCGCCCAGGAATAGTAGTCGTCTGTGATGATAATCCTTTGCAGACGGCTGCATTTGCTGGTCGTCGTTAGCCTGCGGAGTGTCCGAGTTTTCTCTCCGGCCCATGCGTAAGAATATTCATGCCCTTCGGGCCATTTTCCGGGTGGTCTGAGGTATTTGGTAATGTTATATTAGCAGGAATAAATCAGGATTGCATCAACAAAACCTGAACCAATAATTGGTAATACATATAAAGCATAATCGATCAACCAACCGGTATAGCATTATATTACATATGTATATAATTAATAACATATCTCTCTCGAACCACAAACTAGCAGATGTAACTCAATGATCGATGAGCTCCAAGCTGAGGTCATAGGTCATCCTAAAGAATGATCAAAACAGCTAGGTTGGTCAAGCTCATATTCTAGATGATCTGGATCTCAATCATGACCTCCAAGGTGAGGTCATTGGTGTTTCTTAGAATGATCAACACAAGTTGGTCGAGCTTAAAATTCTTTCCTTCGAGAAAATTCTTCCATCCCGGCTTGCCGAAGACAATACGGTCGTCAGTTTTCGTGGTGTACATTATGGTGGTGACAATCCCTGCTGCTCCAAGTCGTAGTCCAGCATTGCCTTCAGTTGGCAGGCCATCCTCTTGTGCTATCATCCTAGGTAATTTCTGCGCATGTAAAGAGACGACATAACTATGAATATATATGTCCCTCCCTCGTATATATTTTTTCAAGAGGTAAAGAGTCAAGGATCGTACCATATCATGCCGGTTCAAATTTGTGCTCGTCAAACGAGTGACAAAAGGAACCCCAACATGGGTAGCTCTTTCGGGTAGAACCTGAACAAGGCGGTACTTCTCATAGTTCTTCAGATCAACTCTTTAGGCAACTATGTAGCTATCCTCTTATTCACTCTCTAAATCCTCATCAGAATGACTGCAGTAGAATCCTCGTCACTGTCCTCTGCGTTATTGCCAAAGTCCATAATGACAACAGAGATCTTGGGATTTCGTCCTGTCATAGTAAAAACTAACATGTCTCCTACTCTCAGATTGTTCAGCTTGATCAACTGTTCCCATCCTTTGCCGTACAAGCGAGTCTTGCTATGTCTGTTTTTCACATGAATTTTGTATCTGCCTCCAAGAGCACAAAACACCAAACTTTTGCGTACTAACTCGTTGAACTCTAGCCGAGCATAGCATGGTACAATCTGTGCAATAGCAAGAAGAAGAAACAGACAAATTGTAGTATATATAAGATATATCAACAGAAAATACAAGTATACTTGAACATTTAATTATTTTCTTACCAACGACTTGCGGTGGAACTCCTGCAGATAAACACTGAAGGATCCAGTGTAGTTCTTGCCTACGCAATCATGTTTGCATACTACGCATGCCATATCTATCCTGGTAATTAATTAGTTAAAAGAAGCATGAAAATCACTAAATAGTACATATTGACACAACAAATTCGCGCGAGATAATTAGTTAAACTAGCTACTAGAACAAATTACTGAAGTAGCGAGAGAGTCAGCGGCCGATCCCCGGCCGACGCCACGGTGCGGTTTTCGATCGAAGGCACCGAGTGGTTGCTGCAGGCGGCCGACAGGCCCACCAGTCGATCTGGACGGGATCTAAGCTAGCGGCGGAGCTATCAGATCTAATTAACCACGGCGAGAGAGACGAGATCGAACACACCTGAGCTCGGGAGAGGGAGAGCGCGCGCGACGAGGAACAGCGGCGGCGGAGCAGAGGGGCAGCGACAGGCAACGTTGAGGGGTTTGGAGGAGGGCCGACCGGGGACGAGGGTAAGGGGCGCGCAGTGTGAGTGTCAGGGTCGAGAAAGGGTTTGAGTGGAGGCAATGGGGAAAATCCTCCGCCCCCTCCCGGTTCCAATTTTGAGGCAATTTTTTTTGGCTTTGCCGCCAATATTCAGCCTCCGGACCGACCGTATATGTTCGGGCAATCCGGAATTTTATATAATTATAAAAACATCAAAAGAATAAGGAAAATTGGTTCTAAGATTAAGATAAGGTGTATTTATCTTTAATAATGTGAAATTAAGTGTATCTATAGAAAATATGCACGTGGAGTGAAGCAACTATGTAAGATAGTACAAACTTTGGAGTTTCACTGAAAAGTGTAATGATCTGGCACTGAAGTGTTGTGCTCGTTACATTACAATTTCAGTGCATTTTATTCAATTGAGTAATATACTTGCCATAACTTGCGAAAACTCCTTAGGGCACGTACAGCGCAGGGCGCTAGTGGCAGACGCCAGGAAAGAATTCCCGCCTGTTTTAACTGTTCATATCAAAATCCTGATAGTTTTTATAGCGTTGATGCCTAAATAAGAGTCCGGCGCTTAGGAAATAAACACAAAATATCTCCCCAAGCGTCGGACGCTTCAATCTGAATAGGAATTGACTTTTTAAGCTTCTGCTTAAGCGTCTAGCAGTGTACATGCCCTTAGTCTGCTCGAGCGCGCTCGCTCGCGGAATCTGTATGCAATCGAGCCGTTGGACGCATGGAGTAAAGAATCGGGATTTAACGGTCGGTAGTTTGTCTTATCCCCAGAACATGTCGCGCGCCGTTCGATCAAGTACGGGTCGCATCTTCTTCTTCCTCGGTTTCCTCTTCAATCTCCACTCCCGTTGACTCCATCGATCCCATTCCCGACTGCCGATCCGGCGCTCCCCCACCCAACCCGCATGACCTTCCTTTGATCCATGCTCGTCGGTCGTCCGTTGCCGCCACGCTAGCCGCATCGAGCCGGTGGTGGCAGTTGAAGGAAAATCGCGCTCGTGGCCATGGCGGTTTCTCGCGGCGAAGTGAGCTTCCGGCCATGGTGCAGCAGTTCGTCGGCATCGCTGCCAGCTCCTCCCGCATGAGGACCGCGCCGCGCCTAGGGGTCGGGCGACTGTTGCGCCGTCCGCCGCCACCGGCCCGCCCTGAGTTCCCCGTGGGTGCGCCTTCGTCCCGAGATCCGCCTGACCGTCCACCTCCGACCGAAGATCGTGGTTGCCGCCTGTAAGTCTGTACCTTCGGCCAACCACTTCGCTCGCCGTTCTACGTCCACCTTCTGTAGCTTTGTGTCATGGGGAGCGTCAACCTGCAGTGCACCCTGAGAAGCAGGATCGGCCAGCTCAGCTAGCTCATATTCCTGTAAATCTTTTCCATAGCTCGGTACTATTAGATGATTAAGCTAGTTTAGTCGTACTACTCGATGTTCATTAGCTTGATACATACTCCAGCCCTTGTTGATAATGATGTTAAATGGTTGCATGATTTAGAGAAAATGCTAGTTCTTATGAAACAATGCAGTTTTCAGTATGGTCATGTGTATGCATCGGTCTGCAGTCCAATGGATGGCCTGCTGGAGTAGCTCTGTAGTCCAATTGAAATAATGATATCTTGTGTAATCTTGTACAGGCGTTGAGGATTGATACATGTTCTTTGTGTGTAGAATTTAGTTGACTAGCTACAGAGATGAGAAGATTATTTGTGATGTGTAAGGATTCATCAGTTGCTCTCGCCGGGGTTCGTCATTCATTGCCGAGCCCTCCGACCACATCAAGACCTCTACGACCACCCCGCCGCGCCATTCGTCGACCCTCAGAAGTGTGGCGTTGCCCTCTCGAAACCTTATCGGAGCTGCACGTACCTACGCTGGCCAGCCCCGGTCATCGACAAACCTCACCGGACCACCTCGACACTTGATAGAAGCCGTTCACTATGCCCCTCGACCGACTTCAACATCAACACTAGCGTTCGTCCATCGTTTAGTGCACTGCCCGCATCAAGTCTCACTCGACAAGTATACATATGGAGCTCGCACAATTCTACCGATAGTTACCATGCTCTCTAAGTAATAATTATCCATCCAATAGTGATGGAGTTACCCATATGTTTATGACATAGTTATCACCATGATATCAATGTAATTACCCTACTCACTAGCTAATAGTTACCCACCCAGTGTACATGGAGTCACCCATGTGTTCATGATATAGTTACCCTACTTTCTAGGTAGTATTTAACCACCCATTATTGATGGAGTTACCCATATATTCTTGATATAGTTATCATCATAAAATTGATGTAGTTACCCTACTCTTTAGGTAGTAGTTACCCACCTAGTACTGATATAGTTACCCATATGATCATGATATCGTTATCGCGCAAAATCGATATAGTTATCCTATTCTCTAGGTAATTATTCACCTAGTACTGATGAAGTTACCCGTGTGTTCATGATATCGTTATCACCACGAAGTCGATATAGTTACCCTACTCATTAGGTAATAGTTACCCTCACAGTACTGATGCAGATACCCATGTGTTCATCATATAATTATGACCACGAAATCGATTTAGTTACTACCCTACTCTCTAGATAATAGTTACCCACCCAATACTTATATAGTTACCCATGTGTTCATCATATAGTTATCAGCATAAAATCGATATAGTTACCCTACTCTCTAGATAATAGTTACCCACCCAGTATTGATAGAGTTACACATGTCTTCATCATATAGTTATCACCACGAAATCGATGTAGTTACCCTACTCTCTAGGTAATAGTTATCGACCTAGTACTGATTCAGTTACCCATGTGTTCATCATATAGTTATCATCATGAAATCGATATAGTTACCTACTCCCAAGGTAATAATTACCCACCCAGTACTGATAGAGTTGCCCTTGTGTTCATATATAGTTATCACCATGAAATCGGTAAAGTTACCCTACTCTCTAGGTAATAGTTACCCACACAGTATTGATAGAGTTACCCATGTGTTCGTCATATAGTTATCACCACGAAATTTATGTAGTTATACCCTACTCTCTAGGGCAATAGTTACCCACCCAATACTGCTGGAGTTACCCAATCTTTACTGATAGAGTTACCCATATGTTCATGATATAGTTATCCATCACGAAATCATGTAGTTGCCATATACTCTAAACAATAGTACAATACTTATGCAGTTACCCATATGTTTTACTTAGGTGTCACCATAAAATCAACATAGTTATCATCCTAATATTTATAGAGTTTCATATGTGTTTTAGTGTATAGTTTACCTACTTATCCATAATATATTTACCATCTGAAAGTGGTAACTCACTTATGAAACTGGATGGTAACTTCAAAACTCGAAAAAATAAAAAAGAACAACCAAAAGTGAGATCTAGTTTGAAACCGAAAACTATTCGTTGATAGGGTGGGTAATTTATATAGTACATACTGGGTAACTCACGTGTGTTATGGGGTGGGTAACTTTTGGTTCAAATTTTTTTATCGAAACATATCAATATGGGATCTAGTTTTGAAGATATCGTCGCGACTAGTCCAACGGTGAAAACGGACGCTAAATTGGATATACGTACAGTTTAAGCTACAAAACTTTTTAAACTTTCAAATTTTAGCATTTAATGCGGATGATGTCCGCAGTTTTTTGTTCCTGTTTACGAGCAAGTTTGCTGCATACATGCGGGTGGGAGGGCAATCCGTGCGGGATTTGAGCGATGTTTTGTCCTAATGTTCTGTAGTTAACCTTAATCATAGAACGTTCTAAACCTAGTCGCGTAAAAAAAAAGGTAAATCCTACAGGACCCCGCCCCTTCACGCTGGCACGCGTACTCACCGTACGAAATCAGCCCAACCGCCATCCATGCCAATCCCCTCCAACATCTAAGCTCCTTAGAATTGCTGTCCTGTGGTTCATCCACACTATGGTCCCACAAATCAGTGACTAATCCCCTCAATCCCTGGCCTCTCATGCGTTCGCGGCGTGGTCCCGCTTTTCAGTGGCCCGTGAATATAGGTGGCCAAATGGGCCGGCCTAAGGCATGGGGATTTTGGCCCGGCCCAGGCACAACACGGCACGACACGGAACTAAACGGGCCGTGCCGCGGCACGGGTCCGGTAGTGCCCGGGCCGGCCTCCGATTTGAGGCACGCGGGCCGGCCCGGCACGGCAC
This sequence comes from Puccinellia tenuiflora, assembly GCA_012064385.1. Classification (NCBI taxonomy): domain Eukaryota; kingdom Viridiplantae; phylum Streptophyta; class Magnoliopsida; order Poales; family Poaceae; genus Puccinellia; species Puccinellia tenuiflora. The sequence continues at coordinate 25,983 of QRDG01001598.1, forward strand.
GATTAGTTTTTTTCCTATTTTATCTTTTTTTAATTTTTGGGCCACATTTACGCTAAATGGGCCGTGCCCGACGGGCCAACCGTGCCTAACGGGCCGTCGGCGTGCCTCCCGGGCTGTGCCGGAGGTCTGGCCGCGGCACGCAGGCCGGCCCAGGCACGTCACGATTCTAATCGTGCCCAACGGGCCGTGCCATTGCCGGGCCGTGCCGGCCCGTTTGGCCACCTATACCCGTGAAGGAGCGAGACGGAGGTTCGAACGGCGAACCCTATGCTCCGCGTACCGCGGAGCCTGTAAGCTCCGCGTACCCCCGGACGCATATGGGCCGGCCCAATAGTAGCGATCACATTTTTTTTTCTGTTCGCCTTATTTTTTTCTTTCTGTTTTTCTTTATCGTTTTTTGTTTTTATGTTTCTTATTTATTATTTTGTTTTTCTGTTTCTTTTTACTTTTTTCATTTTCCTGTTTCTTTTTATTTTTTTCGTTTTTCTTCTTTGCATTTTTTATGTTTATTTTCTGTTTTCTTTTTAGTTTCATATTAAATAGATGTTTATGTTGTGAAAAAATTGAGTAGGTTTCTTTATTTTAAATAACATAAATGTTATAAAAAATCAATAACATACAAAAATTATATTTGAAAAATCGTTCAAATAAGGTAAATTTTTTATTGAAAAATTCTTTCAAATAACATAATTGTTCATGTTTTAAAAATCGTTCAAATAACATAATTATTCAAGTTTTAAAAATCGTTCAAATAAGATAAATGTTTTATTAAAATTTCGTTCAAATAACATAATTGTTCATGTTTTGAAAGTCGTTCAATAAATAAATGTTTTATTAAATATTTGTTCAAGTAACATAATTGTTCGTGTTTAAAAAATCGTTCAAATAAGATAAATGTTTCATTAAAAATCGTTCAAATAACATAATTGTTCATATTAAAAATATATTTCAAATAAGATAATTATTTTAATAAGAAATCTTTCAAATAATATAAAATTTATATTTAACAATTCGTTCAAATACATAATTTTTCATGTTTGAAAATCATTCAAATTAATTAATTAAAATATATAAATATACTTTTATTATAATTATTTTTTCCACAAATATAAACATATTTTCTTCTTAGTATATAAAAACCGAAAAGAAAAATGAAAACAGTAAATAAAACCGAAAAGAAAAAAAAATGAGAGTACCTGCGTATTTTGGGCCGGCCCGTTTCCCTGTGGGGGGTGCGCGGCGCGGCACTATCTCCGCGCGCCGCGGGGTATAGGAGCCCCCGGTTCGAACGGCTCGTGAGTATAGGTGGCCAAACGGGCCGGCACGGCACGGCACGGCCCGGCACGTGCGCGGCACAGCCCGTTGGGCACGATTAGAATCGTGCCGTGCCTGGGCCGGCCCGCGTGCCGCGGCCAGACCTCCGGCACGGCCCGGGAGGCACGCCAACGGCCCGTTAGGCACGATCCATTTAGCATAAATACGGCCCAAAAACTGAAGAAAAAAATAAAAAATAGGTAAAAAAATAAAAAAAAACTAATCGTGCCGTGCCGGGCCGGCCCGTGTGCCTCAAATCAGAGGCCGGCCCGGGCACTAACGGGCCGTGCCGTGCCTGGGCCGGGCCAAATGGGCCGGCGCCGCCGCCGACGTCGGTCGCCACCCACCTGCCCAGTGCCCTTGCCTCTATCAACTTCTACCATGGCTCCCCGCCTCCCCTTACCCTCCGCCCCTGCTCCTCCCGTAGATGCTAGCGGCGCCGTGCGTTTATCGGTAGCGGCGGCCGGCGGCCGTCCGGCAGCTCCAGGAGCTCCTCCAGACCTCCGGTTGTAGCCTCTTCGTCTCTTCCCTGGTTGATCCTCCTACCCTGGGTGCTCTTCCCATGGATGCACATAGGTTCAACAAAGAGCTCCTCTCTCTACTTTGTACTATTTTTTTTCTTTGCTTGTGCGATCGAATAGTGTACTGAAACTAGCTGATTGCATATGAGATGTAGTCCTTCAGAAACAACATGTACGTTCTGGCATTTGCTACTGTGTGCCATCCGCTCCCTGGAAGTGGCAATTTCAGTGTGGTGGGCGGTAACAACCTCAGCTTGATTATGAAATATGAATACGGTTCACTATGTTTAGAAATAACTCATGTTTCCCAAATTAATTAAATCATATAGCTAGCTTATTAACAAAGAATCCATATTATATGTTAGTTGCAAGACCGATGACACAGGTATGTAAGTCAGATGGATTCTCACATGATACATGTTAATTCTATGTTCTTGTTTATCACTAGCAAACATGCCCGTGCTTTGCTACGGTTCTGGAAAAATTACAGAAAAATATCACACGACTCAAATTTTACCACAAAATCGATCGACCCGTATAATCCTAATTGCACTTCGGCATTTTATCTTAATATCTAATATTGTAACATCCCAAGATTTTCAAATTTTCGAAAAATCAGAAAAATCAAAAACTTTTTGAAAATTATTATATTTTATTTTGGAAATCCAAAATCATGCATGCATTCATCTTTTTCTTGGCTTGTTGCATTTGAAATTTCAAAAGTTGGAATTCTATTTCCACTTTAAACCCTATTTGAGAAAATGATAAAAAGGGGCCTATTATCCTCTCTTAAATATTTTGACTTTTATGGATGTATTTGATGGCCAAGTATAGTGCCAAAGTGTTCTGTTTAGAATAAGATTTCTAAAAATTAGTTATTCAAATTGTTTGGAAAAGATTTGATTTTCATTTTGACTTTGGAAAATATCACCAATTACCATTTAAAATGCCTTGGGTATTTGTGGTAATTTATTTTGTGTAAAAATAAATAAAAATGAGTGTATCATGGTTTATACTACATGATATTACTCATATTAGTTTTCTGGATTTTATTTGAGTTCAAAGGAAAATTATAAAACCATATTTTATGAAATGACATAAAGGTGCCAAATAGGCCTTTATGCATTATTTGAATTTTTCAATATTTAAAAAAATTATGGAAAAGGTTCCAAAGTATTTAAAATGATTAATTTGATTTTACAAAATTATTCAAATTGGTTTGAAACAATTTGAACTTGTCTTTCAAAAGTTATGAAGTTTTCTGGTAATAGAAAAAGGAAAATGTTTTGTCAAAAAAAAAAAAAGAAGAGAAGAGCAGCCCGGCCGAGCCAGCCCAACTGGGCCAGCCCAGCAAGCCGCAGCACAGCAAGCCAGCCCACCCGCGCCCCCTTCCCTCCCCTCTCACTGACATGCGGGTCCCACATGTCAGCATCGTCCTCAAGGACGCGGGAGCTCTCCCGTCGCCCCGTCGACTCCCTCGAGTGATTGCGCACTCACGCGAGTTCTAACGCCCGCACCACCGCCACCCCCTTATAGCCCTCCCTCTCCTCTCTCATTTGCCCCCGACCTCACCTCCCGAGAGCCCCTAGGCTGCCCACAATCGTGTTCGCGAGTCCGCCGTTGCCGCCGGCGACAAGCTTCGATTCCGGTGAAGACCGGCGTCCCCGCGCCCTCTCTCCACCTCCTCTTCCTTTTATTCTTCCTTGCGCTTCTATTTGACAAGGTTCGACAATTTTTCGCGCATAGGATCGACGCGGGCATCGTCGACCGACGCCGTCCGCCGCCCGCTCCAACTCCGGCGAGCAATTCCGGCCGTATCCGTGCACCTCGACGACGCCCCTCTCGCCACCAAGCTCGCCCTGACGTCCTGTAACCCACGGTAATTAAAGACCCCTCCCTAACCCTCTAGATGCGTCGGAACGCACGATGCCGACCCGTCGCCACCGCTCGGCTAGGGTTCCGGCGAGGCCGCGCCGCCCGCTTTAGGCCCTTTTGATCCTGATCGTTAGATCTCGATCCGGCGGCTCGTTTTTAATTTAATAACCGAACCGGTACCGACGAATCAGAGGAGGCCACATCAGCGTCCAGTCAGCGCATCGTCAGCAGAGGATTTTCTGGGATTTTCCCGAAATAGAGTTATTTAGCAGTTTTGCAGAAAAACCCCTGCATCTTAGTTTTATCATAACTTTTTAGTGGTTTGGCCAAATTCAAATATTTTTATATATTTGAAATCCTTAGAACCAGCAGAATCTTTCTGGCGTTTTAGTTTTCTGTTTTGACTTGTTTAAATTTATTTAAATTTCAAATGTGATATTTGAGTAAATTTGGCATAACTTTAGTTTAAAAATAGCTTTTTGAGTGAATCCAATTGGGTTAGTTTAGTTTTGAAGTCCTCTATCCAGTAAGACCACTCCCATATTTTCTGTAATTATTTTGTTTAACAGTAGTTTTAAATTAGTGTTTATGCCCTTTTTGGGATTTGTTTTGTATTGTTGTTAAAGTAAAAATTGTTTTAAATGCATTTTAACTTCATGCATATTGTTACAAACCAGAAAACTTAGTGTGTTATTTTTCTTGTGATTTAAAATGCATTTCATACATTGCATATTTTATTGTATTGTTATTTTGTTTGTATGTTTATTTGGGTGTTTGCAATTTTGTTAGATTATTCGGAGAGTCACGAAGACTTTGGTGGTTGCTGCTCCTGTCACTTTTGTTGCCAAGGCAAGTGGCACACTTGCATATCTTTGTCCTATTAATTTGATATATGCATGTTGTAGTTTTTACTTAGAAAATTGCATGATAGGTTTATTAGTATTGCTATGCTAAAACTGTTTAGAATAGTACTCCTATACTAGTTGGCCTAGAATCCTATTATAACTTGGTAGAATTATGGAAATGCTATGCTAAATGCTGTTTTGTGAAAAAGTAATATTCTACTAAGTTAAAGAAACTCCTGGGTGGATGTGGCATGTGGATGGAGGTTTAAAGTTGAGTGGCTACTCGGGGCCATGTCTATGGTTTTACCCGAGTATGTGCACTTGTGGATGGCCACCCAGGGACAAAGAGACCGATGTTACTCCAAGTTTAGTTAGCTTACCGTGCAGCCATAAGTCATATGGGCTCTGGCTTGACTAAGTATGTAGTGTGGAACCGACCCGGCCTGACAGGTGGTGGTAGAGGTTTGTAGGTGGAGCGCGTCAGGACGGCAGTGGTCGGGAAAACACTTCGGAAAGGTCTCGGCTTCATCTCCTCCTTTCCTTTTCACTTCAAGAAGGGTCAAGGTCAGAATGGGTTGATGAGGTCTTATGGTGAACGTGCACAACCTCTGCAGAGTATCAAACTAAGTACTTAGCCGTGTCCCCGGTTATGGACATTTCTGAGCAAGCTGGACAAGGACGTCAACGGAGGATCTCATCATTCCAATTTCCTAAGTTAAAAACCTGATGGGTGAACCAGGGTAGTTGAGACAATGGTTGTCATACCATACTTGTCTCGTATAGATGTAAAGTTGTTTTGAAAAGAGATAGGGAAAAATTGGCTTTATGCAAAATAGCCTTCAAACTCCACCAAGACAAATATGCATATAGGTTACTAGAGTTGTTCCAATATGAGTCCACAAAGTGTCACTTGTCAGTTCCATTTTATATGGTTCTGACCCACCTTGTTGAATATCTTTTTATCAGGTTGTTCTGACGAAGAGTGAGGTTTCGTTAAGGGTTTCGAGTCTGCAACCAACATGTTTCGTCTGTGGCTACATGAAGATTGGGACTCCATGCAATAATATTTAGTCTTCCGCTGTTATTTCTGTTTTATGCTAGCTTCGAGCTATGCAAAGTTGTAATGGTTTATTTTGACTCTGGATTCAATCGTGTAATAAATTGATACAATGTTGTGATATTTCATCGTAAACTGTGTGTGCAAATGAATCGATCCAGGGGTTTGCACTATACACAGGGATCTTGCCTATTTTTAAGTGCAGGTCCGCTACAAATATTAAATATGTCCGAGCTTTGCAACGAAGTAAATGTTGTTGAGTATTTTTACCACAAAGCTTAGTGTTCTCATATGGCACGCAACTTGGCTGGCCCAAGAGTGCATGCGCTTATGGAGGAGTGCGCCAGGTGCCACTAAAAGGACGTCGTACGAAAATCGAAGTTTGATTGAAAAGCATGCGACGGGCCATAGATTTTGACAGACGAAACGATGGATCGAACATGATGTTTGAAACCACGGAAGCTTTTTTACTTTTCTTAAGAAGATTGTGCAGTGTTGTGAAACTATAAAAGTATTATGTAGCATACGATTTGAATTATGTTAAGTATTTTAGTGCAATTTCCGAACAACTCATTGGTGAGTCATTTGGTCCAAATAAAATAGATCCATTTATTTATTTATTTATTTTAAATTGCTAAAAAGGACATGCCCTCATCAAAATAAAATAAATCGTTGAGTGCACTGGACCAACATTCCGCGGAAGAATAACTGACGCCATCAAATGGACAAAAAAATAGATGAAAAACACACGTGCAAACACAAAATGAAGGCGTTATTGGAGTTGCCGGACACCGGACATATCATTTGTTCATTCAATGTCAAATCGGACCCAAATATCATAGATTTAATTTCTTACTTCCTCTCAAATCACAAACAATTGCGACCAAACTTGCACCGGAAGCACAAACAATTCCATCCAAAAAAAATGCATTGAATTCCTCAAAAAAAAAAACTACCATAGTTTTTTTTTTCGTGTAAACACTACGACGACATTCGAATGCAGAGTTCTACACGCTGAATACATAACATTGAGTTCAGAGTAGTACACGCAATTCAGGGTGCTACCGTGCTAGAGCTTAGAGTGCTACACGCGGCAAAGCAAGAACTCGCACGCATCAGCAACACTGTTGTGCACGAGTGGCAGGGCGCGTGTCGACCTCGACTTGAGGGGCACCGCAGCGAGCGTTCGGAGCCTCTGCCGCTATCGCACCATGCCCTCCTCATCCCGCCGTGTCCAGCCGAAGACCGCTAGCTGCATTGCCAAATCGGGCAATTGCCACGGATAGCACAACAACTGCCACGGATACCATGGCCGAATCGCCGGGCGAGCGCGGCTCGACCGCATCTCCTCCCCAAAAGGCCGACGCGCACGGAAGGTAACGGGCTCATGGCAGACCGGCGACGGCGGCCGACGCTGACAGAGTTGGGGTTGCAGTGGTGCGGAGAGGATGCAGAGGGCTTGGCCATCTAGGGAAACGCAGCGGCTGGTCCTCGCACGGTATGCATGGGCGAGAGTCGGCAATGGTGGCTCTGCCTCAGCGACGAAGCAATGTAAATAAACCGAAATGTTTTTTCGCTGAGACTTAAGCGGTGGCAGTGCCCGTAATTAAGCTTTAAAATGAGGATAATAAAGAAGTTGGACGAAAAAATTGGCAGAAGCAACTCTTTCTTTATTATTAGGTATAGCAAACATGCCCGTGCGTTGCAACGGGAGAGAAAATTTATCTATGTCACGGAGGCGCACAAACTAATTCACGTTGGCATGGCGGGGCGTTGTTAGATGACGCCAATAGCGATGATAAAGTGTGATTTTTTTTTTATGCTTGGTCCTTCATATGAATAATATGTAGTATTTTTTTTGATAAAGGGATTTTATTACTTAAAGAGTATTAAGCATTACACCCGGCCTCTGCATAACGGAGATGCACACAGCCAAAAACCGTCCAACATGTCCAAAGCAACAGAAATAAAAGAGCGGATTACATATCATCTTGAGAAATTGTAAGACCGCCCAAGCAAACTAAGAGGTGATCCGCAGGCTATGCGACCATCCATGCCGGGAGAAAAGCTCCCTGGCTGCCTCCTCCAATCGCGATGATACCTCCAAGAACAAATCCCGGTGCTCCACACGCTGAAGGACCGACCATAATCGGAGAGTAGCTGTGCAACGGTAGATAACCTGCAGAATAGAGGAATTTTTGTCATTAAAAACCTTGTCATTTCTACACAGCCAAAGCGACCAAATAACGGCAATCGCTCCCACCCTAATAAGTAATTTAAACCTAGGATCGACCCCGTTTAGCCAGTTGCCAAAAATATTTGCAACGCTCCGGGGGGGATATAAGGTAGAACCTATTTGGACAGCTGACCATATAGACCGAGCAAACTCACATTGGAAGAAAAGGTGTTTAATGGACTCATCATGAGTACAGAAAACACACTTTTTACTCCCATGCCAGTTGCGCTTGGCAAGGTTGTCTTTTGTAAGAATAACTCCCCGACGAAGATACCACGCAAACACTTTTGTTTTGAGAGGTATCTTCATCTTCCAAATTTTCTTATTAGAATCAACCGGAATATCAGATTGGATAAGAACTCTATACATGGAAGCAACCGAGAAAATACCATTCTTAGTTGGAATCCAACGAAGTTCATCAGGGCCTCCCTGTAGTTGAACAGAGTCCAACCGAAGCAACAAAGCATTCCAAGCTGCTTCTCGAGGCCCTAATAGCGTTCTCCTAAACGATACATTAGGTGGGGATGTACCCATCACCTTAGCCAATGTATCGCCTTTGTAACGCACCACATTATATAGAGCCGGATACTGTTCACGAAGAGTAGTCTGGCCAAGCCATCTATCTTCCCAGAACCTAATCTCCGATCCATTCTTAATGGAGAATGAAGCATGTGGGAAGAAATATTTTTTTGTGGCCATGAGACCAGCCCAAAAGTGTGAATCTCCAGGTTTCCAAACAACCTGGGATACAGCTTTTTCCCCCACATATTTCCTTCTTACAAGAGTCTGCCAAATTCCTTCTTCCGAAAGAAGTTTGAATAACCATTTACCAAGTAGTGCTCTATTCTTGACCTCGAGGTCATGAACTCCGAGCCCACCTTGGTCTTTTGGCTGGCAAACCGCACTCCATTTAGTCAGTCGATACTTCTTCTTCTCACTATCCCCTTGCCAAAAGAATCTTGAGCGGAGATAATCCAATCTTTTCAAGACCCCTTTAGGCAATTGGAAGAAGGAAATCATATACAGCACCATGTTTGACAGTACTGAATTAATGAGAACCAATCTTCCTCCGAGGGATAGGAGTTTACCTTTCCAACTATTTAAACGAAACTGAAGTCTTTCCTCCACCAACTTCCATTCAACATTTGTGAGCCTCCGATAATGAATCGGGATTCCCAAGTAGTTGATAGGGAATTGGCCTTGTGCACACCCAAAAAGCTCGGCATACACAGAAGCTTCATCCTGGGCCTCGCCAAAACAAAACAATTCACTTTTATGGAAGTTTATCTTTAGACCCGATAATCGCTCGAATGCCGATAGAATTAACTTTAGGTTCCGAGCTTTTTCGGTGTCATGTTCCATAAAAAGGATTGTATCATCGGCATATTGAAGGATCGATAATCCACCATCGACCAAATGGGGGATGACACCTTCAATTTGACCCTCAGACTTAGCACGCTCGATCAAGATGGCCAACATATCCGCCACTATATTAAATAGTATTGGCGACAGAGGGTCTCCTTGTCTAAGACCTTTTTTCGTTTGGAAGTATCTACCAGTGTCATCATTGACTTTGATGGCCACACTTCCACCCGAAACAAAGGAATCAATAAGCGCACGCCATTCAGAAGAAAAACCTTTCATTCTGAGCGTCTGTTGAAGGAAAGACCAATTAACTTTATCATAAGCTTTTTCGAAATCAATTTTTAAAATTACCCCATTCAGTTTCTTCCTGTGCAATTCATGGACCGTTTCATGCAAGATTGCAACCCCATCGAGGATATTGCGGCCTTGCATAAATGCAGTCTGAGAAGGCCGGACCACATGGTCCGCCACACTGCTCAGCCGAATCGTTGCAACTTTAGTGAATATTTTGAAACTTACATTAAGAAGGCAGATAGGTCTATACTGTTGAATCCTTTCTGCCTCATTAATCTTAGGTAACAAAATAATCTCACCAAAATTCAGACGAAATAACTCCAGCTGACCAACATGTAAGGAAGCAAACATATTAAGCAAATCAGACTTGATTACATCCCAGAAATTCTGATAGAACTCTGCTGGAAAACCATCCGGTCCAGGTGCTTTATTGTGTTCCATTTGGAAAACAGCCATACGCACTTCTTCCTCTGAATAGGATTTAGTGAGCAGGTTATTCTCTTCAACAGAAACCTGGGGAATATCAGCTGTTCTAGACTCGTCCAGAGTGAAGTTCCCTTCCTCTGGAGCTCCGAACAGCCCCTTATAATAATTAGTAATGTATGTCTTTAGTTGTTCCTGGCCCTCAACCGTTCCTTCATCCTGCACTAGGGAATGAATGCGCTTTTTCCTATGTCTGCCATTGGCAATGCTGTGGAAATAGCGCGTATTCGAGTCCCCTTGAAGGATGAATTTTGCTTTAGAACGTTGATACCATTTCAACTCTTCCTCACGCAGAAGTTTGGCTATTTCCGCATTGGATTGGCTTTTCAGCTCAATTTCCTGTGGGGATAATAAGCGCACCTCTGCCAAAGCCTCCAAATCATCAATAATGGAGGAAAGACGTAACTTTTCTTTTTTAACTAAACCAGAAGTATGGCGTGCCCACCCTACAAGATGAGTGCGCATAGCCCGCATCTTGTTGTTCCATATCTGGATCGGAGAGGCACCCGCGACTGGACTGTCCCAAATCCTTTTAACCATGTCATGGAAACCCTCCCTCAGCAGCCAACCAAGTTCAAACTTGAACCGTGGTTTGGGTGGAGGAGAAACCATACCGGTGGACAAAAGAATAGGAGCATGATCTGACAGACCCTCAATACGCTCTAGAGCCCGTACTGAAACCAATGGGAACTTGGATTCCCAATCGGCGTCCATCAACACGCGGTCCAGTTTTTCGTATGTGGGTTCAGGCAGAGAATTAGCCCAAGTGAACTGTCTTCCAACCATTGAGATCTCTCTTAAATCCAAGCTGTCAATGACCGCATTGAACAAAAGAGGCCAACGATTGTCAAAACGTCCCCTACTTTTCTCGAATGGAAAACGAAGCAAATTAAAATCCCCGCCGATAATTAGCGGATGCGGATTGTCCTTTGCCAGGTTAACCAACTCTCGAAGAAAATCGGACTTATGCTCCACCTGGGCAGGCCCATACACGGCAACAAGACTCCAAATGAAGTTGTCAACCTTATTTCGGATGTGCATTTTAATGTGAAAATCACCATCCGAAACAGCCAACACCTCCATGGTATCAGTCCTGACGCCTAGTAAAATGCCCCCCGAACGACCCCGCGGGGGCCGAGAGTACCAAGCAAAATCCATACCACCTGAGAGGCGGTCCAAAAGACCTTGCGAGAACTCCCGTCTACCCGTCTCCGAAATAGCTAAGAAATCCAAATTGTGATCCCGAATACATCCAGCGAAGTGCAAGTGTTTAGCCAAGTCACCAAGACCTCTGCTATTTGCAAACATGCCATTCATCTGGAAACTATTGGGGATTTGGAGACCTTAGCCCGTCTCCGGGACGCCTTGTTAGAGGCGGTTTTAGACTTCCGGCCGGATGCTGTGAGCTCATACAATGAGCTGAGCCCGTCCTCGTCCAAACCCACCTCCGACACATCACCAACAAGATGAGAAAGAAGCTGACCATCTGATGTGGCATTCGCCTCTTCCTCATCCTCGTAGGTGGCTGTCAACACCGTCGAAGCTTTTGGAATAACCGTTAGACGGTCAAATTCCATATGCCTCAAGACATTAGTTGACACCTCTACTTGAGGCTTAGTACTACCAAGATTAAAACCTACACTATGAAGCTTAAACTGAATTGACTTATTTGAAAAAGAAAGAAAAGACTTCGAATTTAAACCCGTACCTATGGAGTCCAAATTATGAACTGCCTTGCGACGCATAGCCTTCGCCAACGAGTCCTCGTCAGTGACGGAGGCCCCGTCCAGCCCCACCCCAAACCGCTCGCTACGACGGATCGGCGTAGTAGACGACGTCACCAAAGGAGGTGGCGTGCAAGGCGAGGTAGAACCTCCAACAGGTGCCGGCGACGTCGGCGCGGTGATGGCCGGGGCCGGCGTTGGCAACGAAGGTGCCGACCCCAGCCCAGCTACGCCCTGAGCTGGTAGAGGCGAAGAAGATACCAGCTCAGGACCCATCCGTGGAGCACAAACAGGTGACAGAGGGGTCAGAGTCGGGGAAGAGACCACCTCCATCACACTCTCCATCACCACAGGAGAGACCAGGGCAGCACTGTCCGAGACAGGTGACGGAGGGGTCAAAGTCGGGGAAGAGACCACCTCCATCCCACCCTCATCGGCCGCCCCTGTCTCTAGCTCAGCAGAGAGGACCGGTCCAGCTGAACCGCCACCCTCAGAAGAGGCCGCCGTGAGCCCCACAGCAGCGACCACAGCCACCTCCGAGGCCAAACCGGCGACCACCGGTGCCTCCGAGGCCGGCCCTGATACATCAGTAGACACTGGCCCAGAAGACGAACGCAGAAGATGAGGCGAGGTACGCCGCACCCTAGAAACGATCTCCATACCACGAGGTGTCATCGGGCTAGGGTTATACGGGGTGATCGCCACCATGTGCCTCACCTCCGGCACCACAGACCGTCCAACAACTGGAGCCCCAGAAGACATACTAGCATCAACCTCCATATGAGAGCTCTGCTGGCTAGTCCCACCAGGAACATTAGCCGGATCCAAGGAACCCGAACTCGAACCCTCAGTGTTACCAGGACCACCGGACCCAGAATCATCACCCCTACGCCTCCAGAAAAAAGGAACAAAACCCGGATCAGGGATAAAAACAGAAGACTCCCTCCGGAAGAAGAACTCATACTCCCCGAGCTTGATGACACAAGAAGCACCAATATAATTAATTACCAAGCTCATCCTGCCGACTCTCCAGAACCGAGGAATCAGTCATCGCCACCAAGATACGGACCACATTCTGACTCCTCAAGGTGACCAAATCCACATCCAAAGTCGTGCCAATGAGAGATCCAACTGCCCAGAGCCCCAGAAAGTGTCTGACAGCATAAGGAACCCCCTGCACATGAACCCAAACCTGCTCTAACATCCTCTTAGGCTGGATATCCTGAGTCGCCCAAATAGACACAGTGGCCTGAGCCGAGAAAGAAGGAACACTCATCTGAAAACCGTCCAACCTCTGAAGATACTCTACAGAAGGGAAACCGATCAAAAAGCATCCGCACCGTGAGGGATGGCCTCCCAAGTCCACTGAGATCTCGTAGGGCACATCCTCGACATCAGACTCTGAATGGCGGCCGCTGTGACTGACTCACCAACAATAGATACCAGAGCAGTGGGAGAACCGGTCGGGGCAAGGTGCTCCTTAAACACACTATCCGGCAGCTGCAGAAACAAAGTAGCATCCGTACCGAAACCAGAAGTGAAAGCCGACGGCCTCGGCAGCCGAAGAGTCGGACACCGCATAGTAGGATGCTCAGAGTTGTTGCAAACCAAACAGTAGTGCTGAACTGTACAATCTTTGGTCGCGTGGGTATTAACCGCACACTTCCAACAAACCGTAGCCTTCTTAGACTTGCCCTTCGCCTGTGGAACAACAGAAACTGCAGCAGCATCAACGACAGACGCCGGCACGGAAACCACCGGAGCCACAGGCTGGACCTGCTGCTGCTGACCCCCTGGCTGCTGACCATGCATCACCAACCCCTGCTGCGGCCCCGTGGCCACGATCTGAGGCTGCGCAAAAGGCACGAACTGCTGCGGCGGATACCCCTGCTGAGGCAAAACCTGCTGCGGAACCTGAACCGCCGGCACTGACGATCCACTCTTCTTCTTCTTCTTCTTTGCACGAGACGCCCCCTGCCCCCCCGCAGTCACCGAAGTAGGGTTTGGCTGCTGTTGGTAGGGAGGGAACATGGGTTCCGGCAGCTGCGGGGGCTGGTACTGCCCATATGGCATCAACTGAGGCGGCAAAAACGCCGGCGGCCCGTACTGGCGAGATGGCTGCTGAAGAGGCCGGTACGGGAACATCCCCGCCAGGGGCACTTGGAGAGGACCGCCAGCCGGCGCGGGTGAGGTCGCCGTACCGCCCAACGGAGGCAGCTGCCCCGCCGGAGCCCCCTGCTGCAGCCCGGGCTGAGGAAGAGGCGGCCGGGGAGCCCCCCCGCGGGGACCAACAGGCCCAGGCAGGCGCGGTGGAGCGGAGCTCATCGGTGCAGGCGCGGGACAGGAAGCGACGGCAGCAAAGCTGCGCTCCCAGCGACAGAGAGAAGAGGTTGACGACGACGGAGGCGGAGAGGAACGCGGCGACGTAGACCCAGGGCGCAGCGACAACGGGGAAGTGCGCGGTGGAGCAGACCCTTGCGGCAGAGGCGGCAGAGGAGGAGTGATCGGAGGAGCCGAGCTAGGGTCAGAGCGCGCCCAGAACCCCTTGAACCGACGGCGCAGATAGTCCCAGGATCCCGGACGGACGAGATCGCCCGCATGCATGTGGGCCTCGCCTGCCACCTCAGCCGAGGTTTGAACTGGGACCAAAACGCCTTCCACTGATCGCGCCAAGATAACCGGATCGAACTCCGGCAAGCTCGCCGCCACGGGGGCCGCCGCGGACGCCGCCGCAGACGCCCTAGCCTTGACGGCCTCATCAATGAAAGAGCCAAGCACCGGCGGCGGAGTGACGCGGCGAGGAGGAAGGGGCCCCCGCCATGGCCGCAGCCGAGGCGGCGACCTCGTAAGCCGCAGGCCGGACGGCGACGAGGCAGCACCCCTCCGCCACCGACGCGTCGTGCCCACCGAGTCGATCAACGGCGATGACCTGCAAGAACCCGAAACGTCAGTCTGCTCACCTTCGACCGGCGAGGACTCCCGCTCCCAGAATCGACTCGCCGGAGTCGGGAACCCGGCGTCGATCCAGAACTGCCGCCTGAGCTCCTCCTCCGAGGACGGAGAATGCCGCACCACCGAGACTGGCACCGTCCGTTCGTCCTCGACCATGGCGCCCAAAGCGACCTGGACCGCGACGTGCGCGCCGTCGAGACCCTCCAAACCCGCCGTCTCAGCGCACAGACCCCGGAGACAGGAGAAGCGCGAGCCATCGCCCTCCGGGATCCATGCTGGCGGCGCCAAAGACAGCCTCCGCCGCCGCCCAAGCGTCGCCTCCTCCATCCTCTATACCGGAATAATATGTAGTATATATATATCATTATAAGAGGAGATAGTTGAAATGCACATGCAGTGTGTACCAATTATACATGTCTTTTGTCGACGTAAAAAATATGAAATATCTATTATGCATGCACCTCTAACTAAAAATGTCTAAATATTTAGTAATAGCCAACATGTGTTCTAAAAGCAGTCACATATGCTTCATGTGTGCCTGCGTGCAGCCGGTTCAATGCCGGTTGGATGCAACAGTTTGCGTAAAACTGATCGTTATTTGAGAAATAGACAACCGTACATCATTCTACTCATCCAATTGCTTGTTAGGGGAAATCTGAACAGTCCTACCGCTCAACTGCATACCGTAATAAGATTAAGAGTTCAGTAGAAAAGTTATGACCTTGTCCATAAATATCAGAAACTGGAAGGAATAATTGAGAAAGTGTCAAAGGATAAGCTTCCCGGACACTTCTGTAATATTGCGGAATTCTATTGATAATTGGTGATTACATTGTGAGCCCTTGGGCTGTTTATATAGTAGAGAAGACTTGGGGCCGGGCTAAGGAAACTAGGAGAGATAGACTAGGATTACAACTCTTTAAACCCTAAACGTAATATACTCTAACACCCCCCCCCCCCCCCCCCCCCCGCAGTCGGATCGGTAGTGACGCGAACAGCAGGAGCGTCGCGGACGGTCTGACTGGAGCATAATCCGAAGTAGAGGGAGCCGAGGTGATAGCCCTTGATGCCGATGTCAATGTAGCCGAGGGTGTGGGCGCTGTAGTCGTGGTCGAGGGTGTCGTTGGTGATGTAGTCGTCGTTGATGAAGTCGTTGAGGTTGTTGTTGTCGTGGTGTTGTGGTCGATGTCGTCGTTGGTCCTTGGAGAAATTCGCCGTAGTAATGTAGTCGTTGAAGTAGTTGGAGTCGGAGTAGTCGAGGTAGGCGACACGCCTTGCCGAGCTTGCCGGACTCGGGAGCGCGCCGGGGACGAAGGCACGCGTCGGTGTTGCCAAGACCGGACGTGCGAAGATAGGGACCACCATGAACCATGCGAGCCAGAGTTGGAGGGATCAGCAAAGAAATTCTCCGTGACCGGTCGGTGCGTAGAAGTTGTCCGCCGTTGACGCCGGAGTACACGAAATAGTTGCAAGAAGAAAATTGTTAAAGTAAAAATAAAAATAGACTGCAACTCTGGCGGCGAGGTCGTGGTGGACGAAGACGATGAAGTAGTTGAAGTAGATCGAGTTGTAGAAGTTGTAGATGTTGGGGATTTAACCCGGATTCGGCGAAGAAGAACCCGTTTGGCGTTGACGTTGACCATGATCGGTAGTGGCGGCGACGATGCGGAGATGTTGGTGTAGATGGTTGTCGGCGATGATGACCACGGTGATGTTGGTGCAGCCCGATGTTAACGGCGAGGCGCGTACTCGGTTGACGTTGTCGAAGACGAGCCGGCGTGGTGAAGATGTGTGGACGATGAAGTCGGCGATGGAGCGTGGAGGCTTGGCGGAGCTGAGTCGACGACTTGGTCGGAGGAGAGGCGCATGATGACGACGAGCGGCGGTGGGCGACGCAATCCGATCTATGATCGGCGAAAGAAGAAGAAACGCCGGTCAAGCGACCGGTGAGAAAATTGCGACGAACTAGTTGAGCAAGATCTAATCTACGAGTTGCGCTGCCCCCGACGGAGATGATCTCCCCGGGGGCGGCGCGGCGGAAGCGTGGGTGGCGGCTAGGTCAAGGATCTCGCCGCTCTGATACCATGTAATATTGCGGAATTCTATTGATAATTGGTGATTACATTGTGAGCCCTTGGGCTGTTTATATAGTAGAGAAGACTTGGGGGCTAAGGAAACTAGGAGAGATAGACTAGGATTACAACTCTTTAAACCCTAAACGTAATATACTCTAACAACTTCAAATCGAGGTTCTTCATCTAGGAGAAAAAATCATGGTTCTTCCCCAAGCGAAGAAATTAGCTTGCCTGGACAGGTTGGTAGAGGAGTGTCGTGGCCGAGGGCTGCCGCCGCTGTAGTCGGGCATGCCGGTGAGTCCCTGGACGCGGGTGCTATCCTATGGTGCGCCAGCAGTTGACGCCGCGCCCACCACACCCCCACGGAGCCAGGCCGAGAGCCACGGCCATGGGAATCACCGCCCTGGGAGGGGCAGCGCCGGTGCGGGGTCTGCTCTGCGCCATGTATCATCCAAGTCGCATGTGGCCTCCGCTCAGGATCCCTCGTCGTCGAGGTGGTCGCCAACTCGCCATGGAAGCCCACGCGCAGCCATCCTCCTCGGCGTCCCAACTGGTTGCTGCCAGTTCAGGCGATTCCGGTGAGCCCTATACGCGCGTGTTGTCCTGCACTACGACGGCAGTTAGATCTTAGATGCCGCCTCCGCCAAGCCTAGACGGCCACTCCCCCGCGAGGAGCCGTACCGAGGGCCACGGCCCATGGTCGTGGGCACCAGTGCACCACCGTCCTGGGAGGGGAAGCGTCGGGAACGGGGTCGCCTCTGCGCCATGCTTCATCCACAACATCGGTTACCTCCCTGACAGGATCCCTCGTCGTCGATGCGGTCGCCATGGATTGATGGATGCCAACACCCGGGCGCGGCCTTCCTCCTGGGCGCCCCCGCTGGTGGCTGCTGCTCGTGTTTCGCGAAAGAGACGAACGGAGTCCGGATTGGTTTTCTTAGGAACTGTTTTAATGCGGTGGCAATCATTGTAATTATGTTTGAAAATGAGGGTAATAAAATAGTTGGACGAAATTTTTGGGAGAAGCAACTCTTCCTTTATTATTAGGTAAAGAAGGATTCTGAGGATGAATTATTGTTGGTGAAGGTGTTGAGAAAAAAATGAAATGCTTGATATTGTCGCTTTCTGTTAAGGTTACAGATTTAATTCCTAGAATGCTAATCGGTTGTGTTTAAATGCAGCATCATTTCCCTTCACCTAACAAATCTATAAGAAAACATATTTTGGTTCTTTCCAATGATGGCATCACAGGCTCATCCATGGCCCAAAGATCATACATGGAGGTAAGCTATCTTGAACATGACTTGTTTATATTTCAATGCGAACCGAGACTAAAGGGTCCCTACGAACCGGGACTAATGCTCACATTAGTCCCGGTTCAAATAGTGACCGGTACAGAAGCTCCGACAAAAGCCTCGTTTTCCACTAGTGTGACCATAGTGACTATAAGTTTTGTCTTTGTGCCTCGACGTGCTACTGCCTTGATGATATCATCTGAAGATGTGAGACCCAGATCCTATTCGTGCATTGTTTCATATAAATATCCGATGCCTTTTGAAAGCTGTCTCCTAGGCTATTCTAAATCCCCAATCCTTCATGTTCCAAGTTTCCAATGCCTCTTAATTTTCTTAGTTTGTTGGGACTAATTAGGGACGAAACATAGGGATTGCGGTTTGCACATGGGGGAATTTGGTAGACTTGGAGAGATAAAAGGGGGATTGGAGTGTGTCTTGGTCCCATCTTTTCTACGAAATGGGTGAATGGCAGTGGTGTCAGAAAAAATCACTTCTATTATTACCAGCTTATTCGTCGTCTAATTGATTCAGGGAAGCTGCCTCTCGCCGCGGCCGTCAGGAGCGCCTTCACCATGTTCCGTGACTTGGCGCCGTTCCACCCTACAACACCGCCGCAGATGATCCCAGGGAAATCGCCTTCAGCGACTTCGACGCTGATTAATTTCTTTGACGTCGAGGAGGGTGCCGCCGAGGCATCGATGGCATCAGGGGCTCCAAATTATAGTCATGGTCTGTGAACAATGTCTCGGCTCCAAATTTGCACTTACAAATTTTATTTTCGTTTCCAGGGTGAGCCATAAGCTGTACGAGTTTAGTGGCCTTGATTAGCTAGAGAAGTTCGTGAGGATCAACCCTCACTAGCCGAACGATATTGTTTTAGCAACCGAGTGGACACTGTCTGACTTATACATTCTCGGCTGGAGATGTTCTTTCTTAGTTGCTTCTAGGTCCGTCAAATTTCTTTTGCCACCTTTTTTATTACGCTTTACTAAATTAGCAACTGAATCCGAAAACACTTCTGTGATGGCTAAACCTGAAAGTCTAAAACTAAAATTGTGACCCTGTGATGCCCCGTTGACAAAAAAAAAAAAAAACCTTGAGGTGAGCTATCTTGAACGTCCAATTTTCCGTTTCAGTGCAGCATTACCATAGTGTGACATGAAAGTGTTTGTTTGCTCCTCAGCATATGACTGCTTTGTTAAAATCTGAAAGCATGGGGCATCTGAACCTGGTTCTGGATAGCTTTCCTATATTTATCAATGCATTTTTAATACTGAAATTGTTCCTATTTATTCTCTGTTGCATTGTTCATTGTTTAAGTAGCCTGCCAGTTTTGCATAAGTGTCCTTTGACTTAGAAGTGAATTTCGGACCACAAGGTTAAATACTATTTAACTGAAACTCTAAAATGACTTGATAATCCATACCACATACTTCCTAACAGGTGCAGAGCAAATCCTAGGAGAAATTTACCGCTTATTCGGGCGTAAGATTACCCCAGGATTGATTCAGACATCTTAGAATCATGTAGTATCATCAGGTTGTTTGCTTCTCCAGTTCTCCCTTAAGTTTCGTTCTTCTTTATATCCTCAGTTTCTTTATTCCTACATTTTCTTTGATATGGTGCATTTGGTTATGAAAATGGTTATTTTGTTATCTAAATTTTGGGAAGGGTTGTGATGGGTTACTGGGAGCTGCAGTTCAAGATTTTCCGCTTTAATATTCATGTCATTCAGTCAAGATAGTGTACAGAGTTTCAGTTTTTTTTTGTTTCTTCGGCGGGAAACACATGTTGATTTCGTGACCATGCAAAGTGATCTGGTATATTCTCAGCTCAATGGAATAAACTGTACAATATTTATTTTGCATATAATGTGAAAATAAATCTTTAAGAATTATTGTAGCAGACTCACTGATATTGATGGTGAGGTTGTATTATGAATTAATGGTTGTCAACTAGCTTACCTGCAGTATTGCTTGCTTTGTTTCCTCCCAGCTACATAATTTAATGATTCCACAATCTATGATTTCTTTGGGCACGTAGAAGCATGTTTTTCCTGCACATACTTGGCGATGCTTCTGATTATGTACTTTTTTCGTTTATCATTGGTTGTCGAATCTAAAAAAGCTATACTTATTGCTTTAAAACTGCTCCTTGTAAAAAACTGGAATTGCCAAACTATGATCTTTCATTATGAACGAGACATGATTTGTATGTAGTTGTTGAATGAAACAAAGGTAAGGCATTTGAGCTAGCATCTGAGAAGTTTGTAAACTACCCAATGAGCTCCAGTTTCGGCGCTCTGTAATGGACTATGTACATACACATATATCTTGTTTGTACTGCGGAGATCTTCATAGTTGAGAAATAGCTTGAAATTACGGAATGCAAAGCGTCTATTGGTGTGTCAACGCTGGAGTAGGCGAAGGGCCAATTGTTGTGAACGGAAAAGGGCGTGACCTAGGGTTAGTTTAGAATATGCTATAATGATGCAGTTTCTCACCAGGAACCCCAACTTAAACTTATGTTCATGATTTAAACAGGCAAGGCGAGTGGTAGGATTATTGTGCACAATTGCCAGGCTAAGTTCTATTATCTTCCAGAATTTTTTGTCGTTATGCCCCTGTGCGGAAGAGGCAGAAATTATTGCATTCCTTGGTATTAATCTGCGAGTGGTATGGATCCATATAAATGTTGATGGTCATCGCGGCCGATGTTGGAACGCTGGTCCATGGTTTGGAGTCCCAGATCAGGGGAAATACAAGTACTCATTTTCAGCAAATGAATCTATTAACCAAGCATTAGGAGTACCATATATCCAGAACACGGATGAAATATCATCTAGTACAGAAAAGAGCTAGACCGCTGTCCCAGGAGTTGTATAATGATTTTGGTACTTCTGGTCTATATCTTTATTTATTATATAATATATTTTGTCTTAGTTTTTTCTGTTGCGCTTTGCGTCGTAAGACACTTTCTTTAGAAAAGTTCATAACTTCCTATGTAAATCAATGGTGGACATGGTACACATCAGCAAGATAACTAAGGAGCAAGATATAAATAATCAGACTCAAAAGTTATATTTCATAATAAGAAAAGACTATAGGAAAATCTCATACAACAATCTTAGTGACAAAGGTTTAGAACCATAACTTAAACAG
This sequence comes from Puccinellia tenuiflora, assembly GCA_012064385.1. NCBI lineage: Eukaryota > Viridiplantae > Streptophyta > Magnoliopsida > Poales > Poaceae > Puccinellia > Puccinellia tenuiflora. The sequence goes on from QRDG01001598.1 coordinate 47,180, forward strand.
GAAGGGAAAATAAACAATATATTTCTTTGTCATGTTGAAGCTTTCGCAATAAAACAACAGAGACAATAACAATATTGTCTTTCGAAGACCCTTTCTGCAGATTTCTCTAGGTAGTCCATCGGTCTGGCCTCAACTATTTTTTTCAGTGAAGGAAGGAGAGAACATCGAGCACAACACCTCTTTTCGGCTTCTAGGAGGGCTTTTCCGAGAAGCTCCCCTCCCCTAGCTTCTCCCAGAAGCCCAACTCACAAATTTGTTTAGACTTCTAATTAGTCTTGGAAAGAGTAGTTTAGGGTCTAAACGAATTTGTGAGTCGGACTTCTGAGAGAAGCTGGGGAGGGGAACTTCTCGGAGAAGCCCTCCTAGATGCTGAAAAGAAGGTGCCTTAGAGGGAGAATAGAGGGTGCGCGCAAGAGATAAAGTAACATGTCAACAAGGAGATAGGTGCACAGGTTGCCACAAATTTGCGTATGTGGTGAGTTGCGACGGAAGTGCCAAACATAATTTGTGAAGACGGGTCTAATGCAATTTTTCGCGCCACCGTTGTCAATATGCGTAGTCTCGTTATTTTTGGGCCTCCAAATTTAAAAAAATCACCATTTTTCTTGTAGTAGAATAGGTTTTATTCGTGTCCCATATAGCCATATACGAAGTCCAAGCTCCGTACTGACTATTTGTTTTTGGACGTGTTGCGTTGTCACTTATGTCAGGGGTGTGGGGTACATGGGGGGGGGGGGGGGGGGTAGAGGGGTGTCAGTGCTTGGGTGGATGGAGAGTTTTGTTATTTATTCATGTGATATCCTCACTTGGATGGTATTTGTATTTCATAGTCATGGCGTGAAGAGTAATTTGCTCGAGTGATTATTTCATCCGATACTAGTAGGGCATCGACATCTATGCAAGGAGATTGCAAAGTAAGCATGGATATATAAGCTACACCAACTATTCTCTTTTGCAAGAAAACGTAAGTTTACTAAATAAAAAAGTGAAACAAATGTTGGCAATTTTTTTTAACATGTGAGCTCTTATCACACGGTGCAATTTATCAAATTCGATGATATTGTTGTTTATGGTGTAAGAGCATCTCTAGTAGATCCCCTATAACCCCCCCCCCCCCCCCCCCCCCCCCCAAATCCGGCCGATATGCGGGTTGAGCTGTTTTTACATCCCGGTCAGATATAACGTATAGCCCCGGTTCGGATAATTTTATCCGGGCCCCCAGATAAGCGGCGGCTTGGGCACTATATCACCAGTATCGGGGGTCGATTAGGGTTTGAGACCCGATAGTTCTGCCCCATTTCCTCCCCCTCCGCCGCTTGGTTAGTTCCCCTCCGGCGAGCAATCAATCGAGTTCTGTCATAGATCTCACCACCGTGACAGCAGAGCGATGACAGAATCCTCCATGCACGGAAGTGGCGGGGCAGTGCGGGTGCAGTGGAGGCCGTGGGCCTCTGGGCGAGGATGAGGAAGCCCGCCGCCGCCGCTCGGACGCCTCTTTCAAGCGATGCCAACTTCAAAGGCGCCGGTGGATTGGGCTCGACCCTAGGAGCGGCCCGACACTGCCCCCTCCTCGCACGACGCGGAGGCGAGTAGCTCCCATCGACGGAGGAGGATGAGTACGAGCTGCCACCGATGCCGGGGGAAGTTATCGTCACTACGGGCGGCAGAAGATCTAGGGGATGCATCTGGGACGTGCTAATGGAGCACGTCCTGTCGGCCTTTCAGCGGACCGACGAAGCCGACGACGAGCTCAAGGCCGCCATGGCGGACGAAGGCGCTCCCGGTGCTGCGGCCCGCGTCCAAGCCGCGGTGGACGAGCATGGGCTCCCGTGGGCTCTGCGGCTCTGCGCGGGATGGTTGAGCAGGAGCACCTCGGCTAGTACTATGTAAAAAAACTCCAACTTCTTGTTTGAGTAGGGAGGATTTGTTCTGCTCGAGCTCTCCATACCGGATAATAATTTTCCGGGTCACCAATACTATATATTATTTTGGTACGAGATTATGGGGGATCTACTAGAGATGCTCTAATTAGATAGGTGTCTACACTGCATGCCTGTTGACAATAAGATTACAAAATCAGAGTATCCGGCCAGTTATTTGGGCGTGTTTTGGAAAATCAATTTCCCCAACTGCTGTTCCAATCCCTCATCAAGCGTGCACGAACATGTTCACGACGGTTGGTAAACAGACATATTACATCTCAACATGAATAAGGAATCCAGTATATATCCGTTGATGCATGCAAAGAATATGGAAAGAAACGCGAGAGGACAAGGAAAAGGAACGCTTTCACTCTTCCAACGCGGCAGAACCAAATAACCCAGATCGAGTTGGTCATTCCCTTCCATTTCTAGTTGTGTGCTCTCTGGACATGACCGATCGATTACCGTGAGCGCTTGCTATAACTGCACAAGGCGAGTACCTACATACACATCTGCACAAGGCGAGTACCTACATACACATCTCCAAAGCATCCAGATCAAACCCTGCCAATTCGTCTCTCCATCCCGCTCTCCAATTCCAAATGGAGTCCTCCAACTCCTGCTCCGCTGCCGCCGCCGACATGTCCCTGTCGCTGGGCTTAGCCATCCATGATGAAGGCAAGAAGCGCAACAGCCCTTCATCGGCTTCCAAGATGAAGGCGCCGGAGTTGCGCATCGAGGGAGCTTTCAAGTGCAAGTTCTGCCCGCGCTCGTTCAAGACCGCTAAGTCACGGGGCGGGCACCAGAAGGCGCACAGGCAGCTGGACGCGTTCAAGGAGAACAAAAAGGCGAACAAGGTTCATCGTCCCGTTTTCTTCACGGCGGGCATGTCGTCGTTTTCCTATGCCACAGCCCTTCGCAGCGCTTGTCTACGGGCGCAGCCCTTCGCCGACTGGCACATCCACTATGAGCCCTCGGTCCGCCCTTTGCTGCCTTCGTTCCCATGGAAAACTGGCACAAGCCTTGCTGGGGCGCTGGAGGGCGGCAGGACTGGAGATGGAGGCCGACTTGGACGCCTGCAAGAACAGCGTGAAGTGAGTCAGGAGCAGCCGGCCGACGGGATAGATCTAACTCTGAAGCTCTAGAATTAGGGCTCGAATTTGATTCTGCAACTCCAAGTTTAAATTGCTTTGTTATGTTTGATTATTTGAAATTCGCTCTCGTTGTCATGGAGTCAGTTATGATCGCATTTGCCTGGAATTTACGTATGCATGTACTTGAAGAAAATCCCGATGTACCTGGTGATATTTTTGTGTAATTCAAGCGGGTGTTATCTTGGTGGGATTTTTAAACCTATATTATTATATCGGATCTTATTCTCTTGGTCATCTTGGTGCGCTCTGTTGTTTCAAAGGATATATATGATTCAATTGTTTGAAGTATAGCAAGTGTGGAGATCAAATCTAATAGTTCCTTCAGTTATATTCGGATATATTCAGCTTAATTTCCTAGATTTTCTGGGAATAAAGCTCGGGAGAATCTGACAACAATTTTTGTTTCGAAAAAAACTTAGCTCGCTTCAGCATTAACTTGATCCGTGGTTGCCAATCCTAGGCACTTTTCACAAATGCCTTAAAAAATAATCTAAGGCTGCGTTTGGATGTAGGAAAATCTGCTCGGAATTGAATTGAGCTATGAATTCCAAATCCAAGATGGAAAGGAAATGGGCTTTAATTCAAATTATGTTGTTTGGTTGTGCATGGAATTAACAGTTGGAATCAAAGGTAGCACTCAATTCCAATTCCTGTTTGGATGTACAAACTATGGAATTGAATATTTTGTTGAGTTTGAATAATATAAAATACAATATTATCTGGTTTTTTTTTGTCAATGCTCAGATCTCAGATTTCATGAACAATACGAGCTGTACATGCTCAACCATGCAGCACACATAACCGCATCTCCAGAATCTAAATCGAGAGATGCAGATGGCCGAGAAAACGGCCGGAATCAACTGGACCTTGCCGGAATTGGCCGGAATCGACCGGACCTTGCCAGATTTTGCCGGATTGGGGCTTGATTTGGCCGGACCTAGGGGCAAGGAGCGGCAACAGAAGGGGCTTCAGCGGCAGGATCCTGACCGGCCGGCCGGAGCAGCTTTTGGCTTGCGGGAGCGGTGGTCGCGGTCCGGCGGAGCAGCAGCTGGCTTGTGGGATCGGCGGTCGCGGGATCTTGGTCGAACGGAGCAGCTGCTAGCATGCAGGAGCAGCAGGCGGAGAGAAAGGGGCGGTCGGAGAGAGAGAGAGAGAGACGGAGACGGCCGGAAATAGAGCGAAGGTGGCGGCAGGAGAGGTAGATCAAGCACGCCATCTGCATCGTGGTCGCTAGCCTCACGAGGTCCTGGCTCGCATCGTGTTTCTGTCGGACGAAGCGGTAAGTAGCAATTCCAAGCGTTTCCGAGGGGGAGGGCTCCGAATTACGGGAGAGAACTTTGCACGCGACTGAGCTGCGCTCGGAATTGGTCTCCGATTCCAGACCAAAATTCTGAGCGCATTCCAAACGGCGGAATTCGGTGCCCAATTCCAAATTCCACGATTCCGAGCTGTTTTTCCGACATCCAAACACAGCCTAAGGCAATTTCTTAAGCGCGTTTAGAAACAATTGAAGTGGAAAAAACTGAAATAGATCGACAATTCGGGTATGCAAGAGTCACTTAGTCGTGCCAAAAATAACTTATGTACAAAAAGCTACGATCTGTGCTAGCTAACAGAGGCTTTGTTAAACTTACAAGCAATTCTAAAGAGATATGTGTGATTTGAATCCACACTAGCTAAGAAAGTTATGACTAGTGCTAGCTAGCGTAATTTTCTTCCAGCAGACAGTATCTTCACGACCTGTCCTAACTTCATGCCATGGTATCTTATAATTCCTTCAGTTATATTCGGATATATTCAGCTTAACCTCCTAGAGTTTCAGGGAATAAAGCTCGGGAGACTGACAACGATTTTTTGAGGACTTCTTCGGAAGTCACATTTCTCTTTGATAGAACCGACGCCGGATGGCGCTCTCCCGTCCCGCCGCCCCCGACCACCACACCGCCCTTCCCTCTCCCTTCCATCCCTCGCCGCGCCATGAATCCCGATGTCGAATCGGTGAGAGGAGCTACGCAAGCGTGGTGTGCGGTGGGGATCGTGAGGAGAAATCTCCGGGGAATCGAGCTGCGGATGGTAGGGGGAAGCGAGATCCATCTCCATGTGCGAGGTTTGCGAGTTCGCCGGCGAGGTCGACCGCGGCCAAGCGATCCAGCATGGTTTCTGTGCGGGGAAGGAATTTGAACCTTGATGGGCCACATGACAGAGACCGGAGAGTGGATGGGGTCGAGAGCTCGGGATTAGGGGACAAGTGTCGAAATCCATGGCGGAGGAGCAACGCGTAACCTCGGGGTGGAGACGGGGAATAAACTTCCGTCTTCGACATTGGATTTTAGACGAGGTGGGGAGCAGATTGGTGATTATCGACCTAAGACGGTGCCTTTGGCGCATCGTGCTAGGGTTTCCTCCAAACCTTCCACCCTCGTCTGGATCCGCCGGGATCTATTTGTGAGCAAATCCTTCACTGCTACAGATTGTTTCCCGGTGAGAATCGGAGAAGCGAGAGTGGCGAAGAGTAGGAGGACTGAGATCCAGAAGTTTTCCTTCTCGAAGGAGTGGAGTGCGGCGACCGGGAAACCCACCTTCGCGGAGGTGGTTCAGATGGCTGGAGCACGAGGAGGGTCGGGCCAAGGACGCTATGGGGCAGGCCGTGGGCGTCATCAGGCGTCAGCGACGATGAGGCCTCCTATTCCCGTTCAGCGACCGCCGCAAGCTCTTGTCTCTCCTCCTATCCAGCAGCCTCCTATTCAGCAGCCACCGATGCAAGGTCAGTTCCTTCCAGCTGGGGGTTCGTCTAGGACAGGGATGTACCCAATGATGCCGCCAGGAATATAATGTTCCCGCCTTATCAGTGGCCTCCATTTCAAGTCTATCCGCATCAGCAGATGGTGAACATGCAGGTTCCGATGCCACAGAACTCTGGGCAGTTTGGGGTCTCTCCGCCGCACCCACTGATGGCAGCTAGTCAGTCAGGCAGTGGTGGTTTGGTGGGTGTTTCCCAGCAGTCCCAAGGAGCTAATAAGTTCAAGAAGAAGATGAAGCAAACATCAGGCAGTGGGGCTGAGCAGCAGAGCTTAGGGGCTGGAAAGGATAAATCTAGCTCGGTGTCTGATCAGTTAGTTGGTAAACAATCAAGTGAGGAGGTTCAACCAGTTATGGATCCTAAATATAGAAATGTGATTTGTTTCAATTGTGGAGAGCCTGGTCACTTTGTGGGTTTGTGTAAAAAGGACAAGTGTTGCTTTATCTGCAGCAAACCTGGGAACCACATGGATGCTTGCCCAGAATGGTACAAGCCAATGCCTATGGCACAGTACTGGGGGAGTGCCAATGTGGGTCTGGGCTTCTTCCATATTGAGGCTGAGGGGAGCAATGCTACCAAATGGCTCAATATTGATAATGTTGGTATTGTGAACATTGAGGGAGGAGACATTACTGCAGAAGAGTTGGGGCAATGCTTCACAGAGATGTGGAAGACAAGCTGGAATTGGCAAATTAGGATGCTGGAGGATAAAAAGTTCCTGGTCAGGTTTCCACCCAATAAGAAGATCAAGGACCTGGTGGAATATCCGTCAGTGAATTTGAAAAAGAAAGGAGTCTCAATTTCCTTTGCTAACTGGAAGGGGAATTGCCATGTTATGAGGAGCTGAGAGAGGTTTGGATTAACATCAAAGGGCTGCCTCCAATGGTGTGGTCATGGAGAGTCATTGCTCAGGTAGCTTCAACTATTGGGGTCCTGGTTTATGTGGATTGGCATGAAGTTTTTAAAAGCTTCTTTGCCAATATGAGGGTGAAGATTTCAGTTAGAGATGTCAGCAAGATCCCTGTGGACAGGTTGTTTGAGATTAACCAGATGTTTTACCTGCTGAAGTTCTCAGTAGATGAGGATGGGGTGGAAATAGATGGGAATGATGATGATGGCAATGATGATAACAACCATGTCAGTCCAGTGGGTCAGGAGGACGAAGGTCTAGGAGATGATTTCGAGGACCATTTGCAGAAGGAAAGTGAAAACAACATGGAGACAGAGGCTACTAATACACCCAGAAATGTTAGTGGCACAAAAACTTCTTGTTTGGTGTCATCAGCTGGTCCATCAAACCCTAAGTCCTTGGAAGCTAGTGTGAGAAGTAGAATTCTGGATCAGAATCTTGCACAGGTGGAGGGGGAGTCAGGGTTGCAAAGTGCCCCAGGAGGGGATGTAGGTACTCAACTTTTCCAGCTGCCCGAGGAAACTGATGAGGAAGATGAAGGAAGGGGTGTCATAGTGCCCTCTGTGACTCAGCGTGTGAAGAAGTGGGGCCCTGTGGTTCCTACCAGAATGAGTGCAAGAATTGCTAGAGATGGAAAAAATGTGGTGGAAAAAGCTCAAGAATTAAGGAAAGTCAAGGACTTGGAGATTCCAAAAGGTAAATATAAAACTCATATGGATAATTCCTTTGCTATTTTAGATAATGATGCACTTATGCATAAAGCTAGACTAGCAGGTGTTATCTTAGGGTCATCTAATGAGGAGGCTAGTAGGAACATTGCATGTATTAAAAGGGTGGAATCTGAGAGAATAGAATGCTTTCATGATAGTCACCCTGACATGTTCTTGCCAGCTAATTTAGATGTCCCTGTAATGGGAAGTGCTTGTGGGGATGCAGCTGAGTATGAGTCTCTGTCCACACCTGAGAACTCTCACAGTAGTGAGAACTCACCCTGCCAGACACCTTGGATTGAGGTGTCAGGGAGGAGAAAAGGTGGTAGAAGGAAACTACATTTTATTAATCATGGTAGTAGGTCTCATATGGAATAATAGAGGTCTCAATAGACCTTATAAGCTTTTAAGAACTGGTGATCTCATTAGAGATAAACGACCAGATTTTATTTGTTTCTTTGAAACAAAAAAAGAGGATTTTTACTTCTGCTCAGTTGTCAGTTCTAGATAATCAAGGTAGATTTGTCCGGAAGTGGTTACCAGCTATTGGGTCTGCCGGAGGTATCCTGGTGGGCATCAATAGTGAGGCCTTTTCGGTTGAGCAGTGGCTCATACATAAATACTGTGTCTCCTGCTTAATTAAAAGTAAAAAATACGCAGTGTTGTGGAGGTTGATAGGTGTTTATGGTACTGCGTATGGGGAACATAAACTAGACTTTATCAATGAGCTTCATAGAGTTTTTGCTTGCTGGTTTGGTTCAACTCTAATTGGAGGTGATTTCAATCTCATTAGAGATAGGAGTGAGAAAAGCTCAGGGGATATTAATCAAATCTGGGCTAACCTTTTTAATGATTGGATCAACTCTTTTGGGCTTCTGGAGCTTAAAAGTTCTGGTAGGAGATATACCTGGAGTAATAACCAGGACAATGCTGTCATGGCTACCCTGGACAGAGTTTTTGTCTCCACCTGTTAGGATAATCTTTACCCTGCTATCAGGTTACAACAATGCCTAGGTTGGGTAGTGATCATACCCCCCTGGTGGTTGACACTAGTGCCTTTATTCCTCCAAAAATTAAACAGTTTAGGTTTGAGAAATGGTGGTTGCATGTAGTGGGTTTTAGAGAGCTGGTTGAAAAAATTTGGACCTCTCCCTGTCATTTGGTCAAATCTATTGATATTTGGCAATTTAAGATTAGGAATCTTAGGAGAGGGACGAAAGGTTGGTGTGCAAATGTGGAATCAACGCAGTTTAAATATAAACAGCAGCTGGTAGCTGAATATGATCAGCTAGATATTATTTCTGAATCTATCTGTTTGTCTCCTAACTCCAAGAATAGAATGAAATTTATTGCTGATGAATTGACAGAACTTTGGAAGAAGGAGGAGATTAAGGCCAAGCAGAGATCAATGGAAAGGCAGATCATGGAAGGTGACAGGAACACTTCTTACTTTCATGCCATTGCCAACCAGAGAAGGAGAAAGAAGCATATATCTGCTCTGGAGGGGCCAGCTGGGATGGTTGAAGACACTACAGGTATATTGGATATTGCTTTAACCTTTTATAAGTCCTTAGTCTGCACTGATCAAAAGCTAGATGTATCCTTAGCTTCTGATTTCTGGAATCCTGTTGATAGGGTGACAGATAGTCAAAATGCTTTTCTTGAGAGTGATTTCTCTGAAGAGGAAGTGAGGGTTGCTGTCTTTGGCTCCTATGCTGAAGGAGCACCAGGCCCTGATGGCTTTCCTTTTCTGTTTTATCAGCAGTTTTGGGATCTTGTTAAGTCTGATTTGCTTAGGTTGTTCAGTGATTGGAATAGGTGTGATCTGGATTTATTCAGGCTTAATTTTTCTTTACTTACTTTAATTCCAAAAGAACCTGATGCTGTAACTATACAGAAATTCAGACCTATAGCACTAACTAATTGTAGCTTTAAATTTTTTTCTAAGTGTGTTACTAATAGATTGGGAGTGGTGTGTGATGATCTTATTTCTCCCAACCAGACCGCCTTTATTAGAGGGAGGTTTATTCTGGAGAGTGTGGTTTCAGCTCATGAAATTATTCCTGAGGTGTACCACAGTGGCCAAGCTGGTTTCATATTTAAGTTGGACTATGAAAAAGCTTATGACAGAGTAGATAGAGGTTTCCTGCTTAAGATGCTGGAAGCCAGAGGCTTTGGTAAAAAGATTTTATATCTAATAATGTCTTTGCTAAACCAAGGATCTGTGGGTGTGAGGATTAATGATGTTAACAGTGAGTTCTTTGTTAGTAATAGAGGTGTTAGACAAGGAGATCCTGCTTCTCCAATCCTCTTTAATTTGGTGGCTGATGTGTTCACTAGAATGCTGATTAAAGCTGCTGATAATGGCCTGATTACTGGGCTTCTTCATGGTTTTAATTGGGTTGGTGTTATTAGTATGCAATATGCTGATGATACTCTCCTTTTCTTAAAAGCTGATAAAGATTGTGCCATGAATTTAAAATGGCTTCTTTCTTGTTTTGAACAGCTCTCTGGAATGAGAATTAATTTTCATAAGTGTGATCTGGTTCCCATTAATGTGGATCCAGAGGAAGCCCAAATTTTTGCACAGATTCTTAGTTGTAAATTAGGGGATTTCCCTCTAAAATATTTAGGGGTGCCTCTTCATCATAGTAAGTTGAGGAAAGAAGATCTACAACCTGTGGTAGATAAGCTTATTAAAAAGGCTGCGGGTTGGAGAGGTAGACTCCTTTCTCATGCGGCTAAGTTGGAGTTGGTTAGAAGTGTCCTGGCTAGCATTCCTGTTTATCTGATGAGCGTGATTAAATTCCCGAAATGGGCCATAGCCTTGATTAACTCACAAATGGCTCACAGTTTGTGGGATAATTATGAGGGGCATCATAAGTATCATCTGGCAAACTGGGGTTTAGTGGCTCAGAAAAAAGAGTTTGGGGGGCTTGGGATCCCCAATCTGGCCGAGATGAACATGTGTCTTTTGGCTTCTTGGATTAAGAAGTATAACTTGGAGGAGAACAAGTTGTGGAAACAGATTATTGATCATAAGTATAATGTTAATAATCCTAATATTTTTTATTGTAATGACACTGGTGTCTCTCCTTTTTGGAAAGGGGTGCTTTGGGCTGCTAATGCTGCAAAGATGGGATACCAATGGAAAGTGGGGGATGGTAGGAAAGTAAAGTTCTGGGAAGATCATTGGTTTGGCAACACTAGTCTAGCCATTCAGTTCTGGGATTTATATATCCTGTCCAATGAGCAAAATGCTACTATTCATGATGTGTGGGATGGTTTGCATCCAAAACTTTCCTTTAGGAGATGCTTTAGTCAACAACTTCTCTTGCAGTGGTATGATTTGGTTCATATTGTTGAGTCTTTACAACTTAATAATGAACCTGATGCAGTTTTATGGAAATTTGATTCTAAAGGGGTTTACTCTGTTAGCTCAATGTATGCTATCATCAACTTCAGGGGGGTAAAAAATGTCCACGTTCATGCTATTTGGAAAATTAAAATCCCTCCTAAGATACATTTCTTTCTCTGGCTTGTTTCCCATAATAAAATTCTTACCAGGGATAATCTAGCTAAGAGGCAAAGAGTTGATGATCTTTCGCTTTTATTCTGCTCTGAAACTGAGTCTTGCATCCATTTGTTCTTTGATTGTGTGGTGGCAAAAGTGGCGTGGGAAGCAGTGAGTAGGGTGACAAGAAAAATGTTTTGCCTGCTTCTTTTGAAAAGATTGCCAACTTATGGCTTGGTGAATATAAAAATGAAGTGGTCAATGTTGTCCATGCTGCTATTATGTGGGAGCTATGGAAAGTTAGGAACAATATTTGTTTTAACAGATATTATTGGCTGGGCATGCAGGAAATCTGGAGAAGATTGACCTATACACTTTCACAGTGACAGGTCCTTCTCTCAGGAGATGCCAAGGCTCAGATGATCAGGTGGGTCGAGGGCTTGGGAGCTGTAGCTCGAAGGCCTCCATGCTTGACTTGGCCAGATCCAGGGTGAGAGACCCTGTCCTGCTGCAAAGCCCCCACTCTAAACGCATGAAGCTGGGTGCCCCTTGCGTGCAAGATGATGAAGGTTGGGAGATCACGACGCAAAACCTGGCGCTCACTCTGGAGGAAGCCTCTCTGGTGATGATTGAAGACAATGGGAGGTGGAAGGTGGTGGAAAAGCCTTCCTCCTCAGCGCAAGGGTGAGATGGGTAAAAATGTTGGCCTAGGGTGCGTTTGGCTAGTCTTCTTGTAGGGCAAGTTTCTGTCAAAAAACTGTGTGTTCTGTTCATCTAGTGGGGTAGTAGCCTCCTTCATGTTTTTGGTTTGGTTAAGTACCTGAGTACCTGGGAACGATACTCAGTCGTTTCTCCCCGGGCGTGAAATGTAATGACTTCGTAAAGACCGATGGTTTCTTTCTATGAATGGTGCCGGGGCGGTGGCCCTTTGTATCTAAAAAAAACAACGATTTTTTGTTTTGAAAAAAAAACTAAGCTTGCTTCCTCATTAACTTAATCCTTGGTCGCCAACCCTAGGATATTTTTACGAATGCCTTAAAAAATGATCTAAGACAATTTCGCAAGCACCTTTTAAAACAACTAGCATGGTGCCCCTCGTAAATACCATCTTTAGTGGGTTGAAATTGTCTGATAAATACAGTTATGGTTTCATGGAGCTCACATTTTACAATAAGAAATAATAAGGTTCTATGAGTATAATTTTTTTAATGGTAAGTAAAAATCAAATAGGAGCGAAACAACTTTAACCGCCCTAAATTTGTGGGCTATGATTGTTCCGTCATCAGGCAAAACACCCATATTTGTCGTTTGTAAGTAATATTAGCTCGATAGTAGAAATATGTGCGACTTCAGATCACTATCTGAGGTTAATTAACATTGATAAATTTTCTTGTTGAAATTGTAGGTAAATAATCCATCATCGTGAATAGTTAGGCCAAATAAATGGTTAGACCTGTTAACGTGGTCATTTCTTTCTCACAATTACTTATGCAATTTGGAAATGTGAAACCTTTTAGACTTTGACAGAGTGTCCATGGTGAAACTTTAACAATTATTTCGTATATTAATATTATCCCAAAAATAATAAAGATAAATAGAAAATTAACGTTATTATTATTATTATTGATGTTGATTCTTCAATGTGTTGTTTCTACACACTCGACGTGCCTTTGTAGTTCCATGTACGAACACTTAATCGAAGTTCGATTTTATTGAGCTCCTGAATGATATGTGCTCTTATGTCTACTTCACTACATCATAGAAAATAGGGATGTCTAATCATAAAAACCAAACACTATCCATCATAAAATTTAAAATAATTAAAATGTACACAATTTTGGTTTTATTTTGCCTTGGTGTCAGATGTGATCACATTTGCCTGGAATTCATATATGTGTACTTGAAGAAAATCTCGATCAACCGATGTACCTGGTGATATTATTCAAAGAGTTATCAGGATGGGCATTTTAATTTAAAGGTATATTATGTCGTATATTATTCTATAGTTCATCACGATGTGTTCGGTTGCTTGATAGGATACATATAATATGATTCATCTGCCAGATGTGTAGCAAGTGTGGAAATCAAATCTTACTAGTTTCTAAATTACAAGGGGATACTAAGCTTAATCTCCTAAATTTCTTAAAGAAAAATTTCCTTAGTCTCCCGCAATGATTTGATTCTAAAAAATTAAGAAAGCTAAACCTGTTATGCATTTGCATGATTCTTAAAAGTTAAGGGACCTCGATGTCTGTTTGTGGCCTAGCCCCATGAGTCTTTTGAACCCGACTCTCACACCCTACACGCAATATGTGTGCTCTCTATACCGTCGCATTAGTAGGCTAGACATGTGAAAAACCGGCTCTCCTCCTTGCTTCCCGTAGGCACAAGAGATGTTCTTTACCACACCCAAATCATGGGTGCATGCCCAATGGCTCCCTCAAGAGAGATCCCACACACCGCACATATTTAGACCACACCCACGCTGCCATAGACCGGGTTCCACTTGCCCACCCAGGCCCAAATCGCACATGAGGTCCGAGAGCCCCTAGCCACCTCCTTCGATGCAGATTAAACATGCATAGTCTGCCCCTCCACCGCCATTGATGTGTGGAGCTACTGCCTAAATCTCACAACACGAAAAACGAAGCCCGTCGCCTAAAGTTGGTGTTCGAATGGCCAAAGAAGCCCTGCCACTATCGGCACATACCGTGTTGTGTCTGACCGTGTTGTGCCTGACTGTGGCCGTCCACAACTACAAGGGAATGGGAGGGTGGGAAATAATCCGTCCGCAGCATCGCCTAGGAGAGGGATGCGGTGCACGAGATGCTAACCTGAACGCAACTCTCGCACAATCCTTAAACAAGAGCATCTCTAGCACCAATACTCGTACATCTTGGAAAGCTTGCATGTGATCGAACTAGTAGTCATGTAATCAATAAAATGAAGTATGTTTTAAATCTCTGTGATCTATTATTGTTCAATTTGTTTCAGATATCTCACATATGGGTGACAAAACTTCAATCTCAATGTTTTTAGATCCTATATCTATACTTCTTATAAATCAAAAACCCCACTACAAGTGGGATTAATATTTTTCTATCTCCACATGCATGCATCCACAACTCTTGCTCTTTTAGCCAATCAATTATCCATGTCACCCCACTACATATATATATATATATATATATATATATATATATATATATATATATATATATATATATATATATATATATATATATATATATATACTTCTAGGACACTACATATATATATACATAGTATGTATTTCAAAAGATGAGACAAGTATCGCAAACAAAGGCATGGCCTAGTGGTGGGGAGGGGCTGATGCCTTCTCACATACCCAAGTTCGAGTCCTTGTACTCGCATTTGTGGTCATATTGCACCTTATGGCTTATGTGGCATGTTTAAGTACGACATGATGGGAGCGTACATTGAGATCTCTCAATGTACGGTCACATCCATGTTATACATACTCATACCAAATAAGTTTTTTTCCCGTTTAATTTGGATGCAATTTCATATTTTAATATTCTAATCCATACGTTTTTTGGATTGTTGATACAAATTTGTAATTTTAAGAGTTATGTTAAATCAATGATTATGGTCAAATCTATTTTATTTGGAAGCCAAAAAATCATTGGGCCATATAATATTTATTTTGAAGCCAAAAAACAATGATTATGGACAAATAATGTAATGAAATTGATGGAAAAAATACTATTTTGTTGAAGCCAAGAAAAATCAATGATTATCGAAAAAACTATTTAATCAGAAGCCAAAAAACATTGAATGTGGAATAATCAAATGGATGCGACAAAATCAATGGGCCATATAATATTTATTTGAAGCCAAAAACAATGATTATGGACAAATAATGTTGGAATTGGAAAAAGACTTTTTTTGTTGAAGCCAAAATAGAATCAATGATTATTGAAAAAATATTTAATTAGAAGCCAAAAACAATGATTGTGGAGAATGGAGAATTGGGAAAGACGATTTATTTTGAAGCAAAAAAAATTATTGATTGTGGAGAAATAATCTAATGGATGCGACAAGTCACTGAGTTATCTCAGTGAGTTGTCACACGCATTAATTTATTTAACTACAATCAACTTTTTTTGTATGTAACACCTAAATTGCGAGGGCGGGCACTCGAACTTGGGTGGGCAGGAAAGGCGTCAACATCTCTTTGCCACTAGACTTGGCCTAAGTCTGCAACATTACAGAGACGTCGCAGAATATAAACCGTTTCCGAAAGTTTGATTCCTGAGCCGGGCGATAATACCAGCCGTCTGAGATGGTGTAGAGGCGGATGAATAAGCGGACCGTCTCAGATGACCAGAGTTTCCTAGACGGTTGGTAATAATGACCGACTCTAACTTTATTAGAGACGGCCGTGAAATATCGGCCGGCTGAGGGGTTTCATCATAAACGGCTCAAATTCGGTTTGACTGAACTGGCGCTAGGTCCTGTCTCCTATTTGACGTTTTGTACTAGTGCTAGGTTTCATACCCACCCCAAGTTAATGCAAGTAAGCCCGTCTCCTACTCGTAGTGCAAGCGCATGCAGTAGCAGGCAAATGGATGGTGTAGAACGTGTTGTGCTCTAAGGTGCATATCCGAAAGTGCGTCCCATTTATATGGCCTATTTGTGGAAACATAGCTTTCCCTCTTAATTAAGAAACTAGCAACAACACACGTGCAAATTGAGTTCAACTAATATAAAATTAAGCATAAAAATAGACATGTTGGAATTTACAAATATAATTTCTTGTGTTGTATGTATATTTTTTATGCAAAACAATGTGTAGGTGGAAGAAGACTCATAGTTACAGGGAGTACAAGAAGTTGATAAGTCTTGTGTTGATCCATCATACACAATTTGAAAATAAGGTCATGAGATTTTCTCTCTCAATTAGCAAAATGCTCGTGAACAACAATATTTTTAGGGGTGTGGCTAATTCTGAGTCAAATAAGAATTGAGTTAGTTCTTAGTCAAGTGACATCATTGAATTTCAGTTGAAACCATGTTGTCACTCATGATTAGCACGAATCATGAAGAAATCCAATTTTGTTTCGGCCATTTTCTCAGTTGCCACCCACTTGCAACTGAAAAATTAGGTGCATGAATCACGATGCAAATTTGACGATATAGGACTCGATTGAGCACTAGCAATTCTAATATTTATTATGTAGTGATAGACAAGAATTTTTATAGATGCTAATTAAATTTTGTGACCACATTAGGAGAAATCAATTATTTATTACGGAAAAAAGTACTAGGAGTGATTAAAGTGATTCTAATATTTGTCCACAACATTGTATGGGGAATTGTAGAATTTTGAAAAATCGATTTCTGATGGATAGGATAAAGGTATCATATACATATGTGTGGCAGAGAGGATTAACGTGTCAGCTCTAATCAGAGGCAAGGAATTAGCAACTCCGGTATTTCTAAGCAGCAACAATCACAAATTTTCATGGACGTTAATTAAATTTGTGCCAACATTAGGAGAATCAATATAATTATTAGGAAATAATTATTAAGAGTGATTAAAGTGATTCTAATCTTTGTCCACAATATTTGATGGAGAACTGTAAAATTTGATAAATCGATTTCTGATGTATAAGATCATAGTTATCACATACATATGTGTGGCAGAGAGGATTAACGGTGAACGCTGTAATATATCTCATTGAACGGTACCATTTTCCAGAATAAACAGATAAGAATGACAGCCAAGCATGCTGTTTTCATATACAACTAGCGTGGTGGCCCTTGCAAATGCGAGGCTTTATTTTTTCTAAGAAGTAGTTTTTTTTAACCTAAAAATACAATTTCCCTCCTATATATCCCATTTATTTCACACGTGGATACAATGCTAAAGATGTAAATTAAGTATTTACTTTATATATGTTGCTAGAAATAATAATAAATAATTATGAAACTTTTAATATTTTTTCCTTACTAAGAGATTTTATGGGTAGATATTTATTCTTGAGGATACCAACCAAAGTAATAGGACAATATGGCATCTTCGTTATCCTGCCGAAAAGAGATAGGCTTTTCGTTTATTGTATATACAATTTGACAGTTGAAATATTTATTTATGTGATTACTAACTATGCGCAACTTCGATGAGCTGTTGGTTTGGGTTTGCCTCACTAATCCAAATGGGTCTACTCGTTATGATCTGTTTACGGAAATTAGTAGATGTAACAGATGTAGTTTTCTTAAGTAGATAATAAAAATTCATTTTTTTACTTAATTCGAAGGATATGATCTACACAATTGTAATGTGAGTTCGACTTTACCCAAATAATCTTGATAATCCAAATAAAAATGATGATCAAAGAATGCGAATTCGGATCTTGCGTCTTGTAATCACACACATTAATATTGATTTAGTTGCATAATTATACTCTAAACTTTCTCCAAATAATTCCCCACACCTTTCACTTGGTTTCACATGTTAGTACATTTTCCGTGCGACTGTTTACACAGATGTACAAACACTTTGACCACGACATACGAATAATTGATAATTATGACTTAAAAATATCTCGACTTATGGAGGTTGGGTTGCACGATCTGCATTTCTTGATTTTTGGTTGGTATTTTGAAGTGAATGGCAATTCTTATTTTATTTGTCAACTAATGTTAATGATACTTATTAACATTTCTTATTTATTCATCTTCATATTTTATTTTTACTTTGTACGGATGTGATTGTTCTCTCTAGCTATTCGATCTAATTAACATGTTAAACTCAGTGTGGTTTATATCCGATTTGATTTTTCCAGCCGAAATCCAAATCCCTGGTGTAGCCTCTCCATGGATCCTGTAGTATTTTTGTCCATCATGGTTGCCAGAATTAGATCATGAGGACGTTGTTCAGATTTGTGTGGGGGACGGCGACAAAAACGAAAGCACAGCCGTGGCGACATTATTCAACGTACAGTCGACGGATAAACAACGGAACTAGTTTTTGAAAACACCCGAGGATTGGCAACGTTAATCAACCTCAATGAGTCTTTGTCCTTGAAGCCATGGTTGCGGAGCCGTAGGACACACCCTTTGCACCCACACGATCTGGTTTTATTCCAATCGATGATGAATTTTGTTTTACATGTATATCGCTAATGAACCTGGTCGAACAGTCCATATCCGGGCATCGTTTCGGCCGGTTAGTTTGGAACCGTTCGGTCGGTTGTCCGGACATGGAACCCCGTCTATCCTGGTATGTGTCAGATGTGAACATATTGGTAGTTGGTACATGATCTTTTATGCAAGTTTTACGTAACTTCTTGTTTAATCCTAGCCATCAGTTTCAGATCTAACTATAGAAAATATTTTAAGTGATGTGGATCAATGTGGCGTCTCTATTTTGGAACCTTATATTGCATTTAGTATATAATTAATGGGGAATTCTATGTTTAGAACGGTCGGTAGATAAGCATATTCATAGAACGCTTGGACAACTCTGGTCCTCACGGGCGGAACCAAAATTTGGAAAGTCTTCTGCATGCAAACAACCAGGAAAAGGTGGTTACGTTGTTAGAATTTAATACAATTTCAGAAATTTAAAAAAATTTATAGGTCAAATAGTTTATCCGATTTAAAATCCGTTTTCACAATCGGACTAGTCGCGGCGAGATCTTCAAAACTAGATCCCATATGAATATGTTTCGATGAATTTTTTTCCGACCCAAAAGTTACCCACCACTAACACTTAAGTTACCCGGTTGCAATACATGAGTTACCCACCTACTGAAAAATCATTTTCTGCTTTAAGCTAGATCTCACTTTTACTTGCTTTGTGTCATTTTTTCAGCTTTTAACTTACCACCTAGTTTTATACACGATCTACCACTTCGGGTTGGTAAGTGCATCAGGAATAAGTTCAATAAGTAGAACACATTAGACGTACGCTCTTAGTTAGGCAGTACCAATTCCTCTACCTGACTTCTTCCGCCGATATTTCTTTCCACCTTTCATCGGGGTTCCCCTTGCTTGCTTCGTCGGGATAGAACCAACGTTTAGGTTGCTGATAGACATGGAGTTTGGAGCTCCCTCCTGGATTGTTGATTGGTATGAACTTGCGAAAAGTTTACATCTGTATTTCTGGTGATAGCTATCCCAGGCTCACAAGTTGACAAGATTGGTGTATATACTCCATGTATCCGCCGGTAGGCCCACCTCCCGTCAACGACTCCAACCTCCGTCTCCTCCTCGTTCCGGCCGCTATGCAACGCCCCTCGACCTGTGAGCTCGCACCTAGTCACGATCCCTGGTTCTCTCCGATGCGAGCTCATCTCCATCTAAGATTGTGAAATCAATTCCCTTTTTTTGTTCATGATGTACATACTTGATAGATTTGGTTTATATACTAGATTAATAATCGATTTTGTAGTTACCCCACTCTTTAGATAATAGTTATCCACCAACTATTGATGGAGTTACCCATGTATTCATAATATAGTTATCCACCACGAAATCGATGAAGTTACCCTACTCTCTTATTAATAGTTACCCACCTGGTACTGATGAAGTTACCCACACTATACTGATATAGTTACCCATGTGTTTATCCACAACATGAAATCAATATAGTTACCCTCCACTCCAGTAATAGTTACCCACTAGGTATTGAGATTGAGTTACCCACCCAAAATTAATGGAGTGATGTAGTTACCCTACTCTATCGGTAATAATTACACACATAGTACTGGTGAAGTTACCCACCCATTACTGATAGAGTTACCCATATGTCATGATATAGTTATCCATCACGAAATTGATATAGTTACCATGTGCTCTAAATAATAGTTACCAACCCAATAAGTTACCCATATAATTTAGTGTGTAGGCGTCACCATGATATCAACATAGTTATCACCCGAATACTTATGGAGTTGTACATGTGTTTTAGTATATAGTTACCCACTTGTCCATGATACATTACCATCCAAAATAGTAACTCACTTACGCAACTGGATGGTAACTTCAAAAATAGAAAAAAAAATGGGATCTAATTTTAAGACGAAACTGATATTTCGTAGGGTGGATAACTTACATACTACGGTTTGGGTAACTCACGTGTTATGGGGTGGGTAACTTTTTGTTCCGAAAAAAATCATCGAAATATATCAATATGGGATTTAGTTTCGAAGATCTCATCGCGACTAGTCCAACGGTGAAAACGGATCCAAAATCGAATATACGGTTTGAGCTACAAAACATTTTAAAGTTTTCAATTTTACATTTAATGCGGATGATGTCAGCAGTTTTGTTTGTTAGCTGTATATGAACAAGTGCATTGGATGCATACGGGTGAGAGGGCAAACCTTGTGCGAAACGTGAGTGTTTTTGTTTTATCCTAACGTTCTATGGTTAAGGTTAATCATAGAACGTTCTAAACGTAGTCGCGTCCATAATTAATAGATCACATGACAAAACTAGAGTATCCAGTTATTTAGACATCATTGCATAATTAATTCCCTATTATTAGTGTTTTCAATCATCAAACATGAGGGTGTATACAACGGTGACATATATGATATCTTTGATATAAATAAGGATTTCACGCACAGAATCTAGCAAGAAATTAACGGCTTCCCTTTAAGTAAAAAGATAGCAAGAAACACGAAAAGATCCGCACAGATGAAAACCATGCAGATATTTTTCGCGAAGAGTATGGAATAAGGTTTAAACCAAATGCTTTCCCTCCTAAAAAATGACGTTACGCGGTGATATTACTCACTTCCATTCTTGCTACTCCCTTCGCTATTAAAACCCCGGCCGGCGGCCACCATAGATATCAAACAAGCACACAAGATCTACAAAGCCTCCAGATTTATCAAGAAAAACCTCTCTCGATCTCCATCTCTATCTCCAAATGGAGTCCACCGGCTCATGCACCCGCTCCACCGCGCCCGCCGCCAACACCTCGCTGCAGTCGCCGGCCAACAAGCTAGCGCAGCAGAGCCCATCCTCGTCTCGCGCGCCGTCATCGGCTTCGAAAAAGAAGGTGCCGGCGATGATCCCGCGCACGTTCTATTGCATGTACTGCCCGCGCACGTTCACGACCGCGAGAGGGCGGGGCGGGCACCTGAAGAAGCACAAGGAGCGGCGCCCGGCGGTTCGTCGTCTCTCTCCGGCTGGGCTGCAGGTGCGAGTCTCGTCGTCTTTCTCCCGCGTCCCCGGCCATGCGCAGCTGTTCAACTCGTATTACACGCGCATGCACTACTTGCCTAGCTCGACCCGCTCCGGCGTCGTGCCTTTGTTCGCCGCCCCCGGCGGCCTTGCTCCCGCTCAACCGTCACCGGCGGCGACTGGTGGTGGAGGTCATGTTGGAATCTCGCGTCGGGTGAACCAGGAGGCGACTGCTCGGTACTTCTCCTGGCTCCGTTCATACGCCGTGCCCTTTTTCGTCTCGCAAACGGGAAGTGGCACCAGCGTCCTTCCTCAGCCTTCGTTGGCCGCCCCACCACCGGTGGCGGAAGCCAACGGCGGGACTGGAGTTGGGGTTCATCTTGGAGGCCAGCAAGACATGCCTGATGTGAATGAGGAGGAGATTCCCGATGGGATTGACCTAACCCTGAGGCTCTAGGATCAGGTCATGGATTTGTTTCGTCACCTCCAGATTTAAATTGTTTCCTTAAGTTGGAATTGTCTGTTAGCTTCGTTTTCTTAAACTCTGGGCTTTATCGTATTTGATTGTAATTCATAGTTGAGCAACATTACCTATTGCAGATTGTGATCGATACTATATCTACCCTGTGAGAGATGTTTTTCTGAATGTAATTCAAGGAGGTTGTTATCTGGATGTGCTCTGGACGTATGTGGTGTATTTTCCAAGATGAATGTTCTGACTCTTATATTACCCGCTATATCATCACTGTGTTTTATTCTGTTGTTTTGGAAGGATCATTCATCTCTTTTAAGGTAATACTGATATGAGATACAAGCACTCACAATATGGACTTACTGGGTCATTCATCTCTTTTGGAACGATCATTCATCTCATTTCTTATCTATGCGAGCTGTACTACGATATACGTATTTGTGATCTAATCATCTTTCTTATACAAAACCGATTTCTTAGATTTTGTATTGAGTTTTGCGTCATAACAGCTGCTGTAGAGTTCATGACTTCGAATGTAAAAGCAATGGTGGAGGCATACTGTCAATGTTTGCAAGAGACGAAACACCCCGACCTCCCGAGTCGCTCCCGCGAGCGGCCGGGAGGAAACCCTAGGCGCCGCCGCCGGGGCGCCCGTCCCCGTCACCCTCCCTCGCCGCCACCGGAGGGCGCCGCCGGGCTAAGCCCGGGCGGCGTTGGTGGCGGCGGGGATGCCCTCATCTCGGCCGTGGAGCGCGTCGCGGGCCGTGCTTGCTCGGCGAGATCCCGGCGTTGGGGGCCGGCTTGAGCTCGGCGGGCGGGTGCTGGCCTGTGCGGTGGCGGCTGGATGCGGCGGCGGCTGGATGCGGCGATGGGGAGCGGCAAGGGGCGGCAGGCGTGGCGGCGCCTTCCGCGCGGCTGCTGGTGGCGCCGGCTCTGCCCGGGCCCGATCTGGATCCGCGGTGGGCCGGGCGGACCGCGGCTGTTGCTGGCGGAGGCTGGTCCTTGGAGCGGCGTGGAGGTCTGGCCCTGGGGGTCGTTGTGCTGCTGCGTGCTCTTGGACCAACTAGCCGTCGCGGCGGTGTGGTCGTCGGCTGTCTCCGCGAGGTGATGGCTGCGGCGGTCTGCGATGCGCCTCCTTGTCATGGCGGACGGAGGCTTGCCTACGTCGAGCGAAAGGTTTGCTTCGGATTTTGTCGTGGCAGGCGGCGACGACGCCTCGGGGCGTCGTTTCTCTTCTTGGAGACGTCGTCGAGACATGGTGCTCGCCTTCTGTCCGTCCCATTCCAAGGGAAACCTTAGATCCTCCGGGATCGGGCGATGATGGCGCGTTGCGTCATGCTCCCCCTTGGGGGCATCGTTCTTGGAGTGGTGACCGGCCGGAGGGACCTGTGGTGCGGGAGGTGGTGGCGGCAAAGGTGTCGAGGATGGTGTGGCGGGGCAGCAGCGGCTGTCTTTTAGGCCGGGGTGGCGGCCCCGGATGTTGGTGCGGCGTCCGTGGTCTGCGAGCAGCTCTCCCTGGGCAGCTTGGGCTGCGGGTGGCTGAGTCGTGCGGCGTCGTGGCTCGGATGCGAGCGGTGTTACATCGGGACGGCGATCCTGGAAGGTGGTGCTAGCGGCAAGGCTGTCGGGGCTGCTGGGGCAGCGGCAGCAGCGGTTGCCTTTTAGGCCGGGGCGGCGGCCCCGGATGTTGGTGCGGCGGCCGTGGTCTGCGAGCGGTTTACCTGGTGCAGCTTGGGCTGCGGGTGGCCGAGTCGTGCGGCGTCGTGGCTCGAGTGTGAGCGGTGGTACGTCGGGATGGCGGTCCCGGAAGGTGGTGTTGGCGGTCTGCTCGGCGCGGCGGAAAACTGGATGTCGGGGCGGCGGCCCCGAGTGTGCGTAGCCAGGGTGGCTGTGTTCGCCCTCGCGACGGTCGTGTTCCATGACGGTCGTTGAGGGTGTTGTACCGGGCTTAGGCCCTCTTCTTCTTAATTAATGAAAATGGCAAGTCTTTTGCATCGGTTCAAAAAAAAAGAAGCAATGGTGGATATTAGATCTAACTACTCCATTAAGCCATGAGTGAACAATATGGTCTAGTGTATGTGATCATGATATTCAATTTTATCTTCTAAAGTATTCACCTTCATCTCCTAGATTCGCAGCATAATCGAGCTTCTCATTACCAAAAATCCTTCATCAAACTCATCGGACAAAAATTAACCATATGGTTCTCGAGATAATGTACATTACCAACAGCTTCCAATCACATCACATGCAACAGTAAAAGAATCCTACTCATTGTCATTGATGCCTTAACAAAATTGCTAGAAAAAAAGAGTATCATAGACACATGGACAACTTAAAAAAAACTTATAACTATGTAGGAACCAACCTGGATCGTGGTAAATCTAGTGTTGTAGTAGATGGAAGTCATCACATTCGTTTGTTCGTCGGACGATGTGCTAAAATATGGAAAATACCAGTATATGTGTGGAACCTGGGCAATGAGAGTTTAACGGCCTAACTGGGACAAACAGAAATTCATTATGAACGAGACATGATTTGTATGTAGTTGTTGAATGAAACAAAGGTAAAGCATTTGAGCTAGCATCTGAGAAGTTTGTAAACTACCCAATGAGCTCCAGTTTCGGCGCTCTGTAATGGACTATGTACATACACATATATCTTGTTCGTACTGCGGAGATCTTCATAGTTGAGAAATAGCTTGAAATTACGGTATGCAAAGCGTCTATTGGTGTGTCAACGCTGGAGTAGGCGAAGGGCCAATTGTTGTGAAAAGCGTGACCTAGGGTTAGTTTTGGAATATGCTATAATGATGCAGTTTCTCACCAGGAACCCCAACTTAAACTTATGTTCATGATTTAAACAGGCAAGGCGAGTGGTAGGATTATTGTGCACAATTGCCGGGCTAAGTTCTATTATCTTCCAGAATTTTTTGTCGTCATGCCCCTGTGCGGAAGAGGCAGAAATTATTGCATTCCTTGGTATTAATCTGCGAGTGGTATGGATCCATATAAATGTTGATGGTCATCGCGGGCGATGTTGGAACGCTGGTCCATGGTTTGGAGTCCCAGATCAGGGGAAATATAAGTACTCATTTTCAGCAAATGAATGTATTAACCAAGCATTAGGAGTACCATATATCCAGAACACGGAGGAAATATCATCTAGTACAGAAAAGAGCCAGACCGCTGTCCCGGGAGTTGTATAACGATTTTGGTACTTCTGGTCTATATCTTTATTTATTATATAATACATTTTGTCTTAGTTTTTCCCGTTGCGTTTTGCGTCATAAGACACTTTCTTTAGAAAAGTTCATAACTTCCTATGTAAATCAATGGTGGACATGGTACACATCAGCAAGATAACTAAGGAGCAAGATATAAATAATCAGACTCAAAAGTTATATTTCATAATAAGAAAAGACTATTGGAAAATCTCATACAACAATCTTAGTGACAAAGGTTTAGAACCATAACTTAAAAAGGAAGGGAAAATAAACAATATATTTCTTTGTCATGTTGAAGCTTTCGCAATAAAACAACAGCATTGTCTTTCGAAGGCCCTTTCTGCGGATTTCTCTAGGTAGTCCATCGGTCTAGCCTCAACTATTTTTTCCAGTGAAGGAAGGAGAGAGCATCAAGCACAACACCTCTTTTCGGCTTCTAGGAGGGCTTCTCCTAGAAGCTCCCCTCCCCTAGCTTCTCCCAAAAGCCCGACTCACAAATTTGTTTAGACTTCTAATTAGTCTTGGAAAGAGTAGTTTAGGGTCTAAACGAATTTGTGAGTCGGACTTCTGAGAGAAGCTGGGGAGGGGAGCTTCTCGGAGAAGCCCTCCTAGATGCCAAAAAGAAGGTGCCTTAGAGGGAGAATAGAGGGTGCGCGCAAGAGATAAAGTAACATGTCAACAAGGAGATAGGTGCACAGGTTGCCACAAATTTGCGTATGTGGCGAGTTGCGACGAAAGTGCCAAACATAATTTGTGAAGACGGGTCTAATGCAATTTTTCGCGCCACCATTGTCAATATGCATAGTCTCGTTATTTTTTGGCCTCCAAATTTAAAAAAATCACCATTTTTCTTGTAGTAGAATAGGTTTTATTCGTGTCCCATATAGCCCTATACGAAGTCAAAGCTCCGTACTGACTATTTGTTTTTTGGACATGTTGCGTTGTCGCTTATGTCAGGGGTGTCGGGTACATGGGGGGGGGGGGGGGGGGGGGGGGGGGGGGGGGTAGAGGAGTGTCAGTGCTTGGGTGGATGGAGAGTTTCGTGATTTATTCATGTGATATCCTCACATGGATGGTATTTGTATTTCATAGTCATGGCGTGACGACTAATTTGCTCGAGTGATTATTTCATCCGATACTAGTAGCGCATCCACATCTATGCAAGGAGATTGCAAAGTAAGCATGGATATATAGGCTACACCAACTATTCTCTTTTGCAACAAAACGTAAGTTTGCTAAATAAAAAAGTGAAACAAATGTTGGCAAAAAAAATTAACATGTGAGCTCTTATCACACGGTGCAATTTATCAAACTCGATGATATTGTTGATTATGGTGTAAGAGCATGTCTAGTAGATCCCCTATAACTCCCCCCCCCCCCCCCCCCCCCCCCCCGCCCCCAAAAAAATCCGGCCGATATGCGGGTTGAGCTGTTTTTATAGCCTGATCAGATACAACGTACATATAGCCCCGATTCGGATAATTTTATCTGGGCCTCCGGATAAGCGACAGCTTGGGCGCTATATCACCGGTATCGGGGGTCGATTAGGGTTTGAGACCCGATAGTTCTGCCCCATTTCCTCCCCCTCCGCCGCTAGGTTAGTTCCCCTCCGGCGAGCAATCGATCGAGTTCCGTCGCAGATCTCACCACCGTGACAGCAGAGCGATGGCCGAATCCTCCATGCACGGAAGTGGCGGGGCAGTGCGGGTGCGGTGGAGGCCGTGGGCCTCTGGGCGAGGATGAGGAAGCCCGCCGCCGCCGCTCGGACGCCTCTTTCAAGCGAGGCCAACTTCAAAGGCGCCGGTGGATTGGGCTCGACCCTAGGAGCAGCGCGCCACTGCCCCCTCCTCGCACGACACGGAGGCGAGTAGCTCCCATCGCCAGAGGAGGATGAGTACGAGCTGCCACCGATGCCGGGGGAAGTTATCGTCACTGCGGGCGGCAGAGGATCTAGGGGATGCATCTGGGACGTGCTAATGGAACACGTCCTGTCGGCCTTTCAGCGGACCGACGAAGCCGACGACGAGCTCAAGGCCGCCATGGCGGACGAAGGCGCTCCCGGTGCTGCGGCCCGCGTCCAAGCCACGGTGGACGAGCACGGGCTCCCATGGGCTCAGCACGGGATGGTTGAGCAGGAGCACCTCGGCTAGTACTAAGTAAAAAAACTCTGTTGATGAAGAATCTCGCGCGAACTTCTTGTTTGAGCAGGGAGGATTTGTTCTGCTCGAGCTCTCCATACCAGATAATAATTTTCCGGGTCACCAAATACTATATATTATTTTGGTACGAGATTATGGGGGATCTACTAGAGATGCTCTAATTAGATAGGTGTCTACACTGCATGCCTGTTGACAATAAGATTACAAAATCAGAGTATCCGGCCAGTTATTTGGGCGTGTTTGGAAAATCAATTTCCCCAACTGCTGTTCCAATCCCTCATCAAGCGTGCACGAGCATGTTCACGACGGTTGGTAAACAGACATATTACATCTCAACATGAATCCGTTGATGCATGCACAGAATATGGAAAGAAACGCGACAGGACAAGGAAAAGGAACGCTTTCACTCTTCCAACGCGGCAGAACCAAATAACCCAGATCAAGTTGGTCATTCCCTTCCATTTCTAGTTGTGTGCTCTCTGGACAGGACCGATCGATTACCGTGAGCGCTTGCTATAAAAACCACCATAGCCTAGAAGCAGGAGCACAACTACACAAGGCGAGTACCTACATACACATCTCCAAAGCATCCAGATCAAACCCTGCCAATTCTCCAATTCCAAATGGAGTCCTCCAACTCCTGCTCCGCTGCCGCCGCCGCCATGTCCCTGTCGCTGGGCTTAGCCATCCATGATGAAGGCAAGAAGCGCAACAGCCCTTCATCGGCTTCCAAGATGAAGGCGCCGGAGTTGCGCATCGAGGGAGCTTTCAAGTGCAAGTTCTGCCGCCGGCCGACGGGATAGATCTAACTCTGAAGCTCTAGAATTAGGGCTCGAATTTGATTCTGCAACTCCAAGTTTAAATTGCTTTGTTATGTTTGATTATTTGAAATTCGCTCTCGTTGTCATGGAGTCAGTTATGATCGCATTTGCCTGGAATTTATGTATGCATGTACTTGAAGAAAATCCCGATGTACCTGGTGATATTTTTGTGTAATTCAAGCGGGTGTTATCTTGGTGGGATTTTTAAACCTATATTATTATATCGGATCTTATTCTCTCGGTCATCTTGGTGCGCTCTGTTGTTTCAAAGGATATATATACTCTCTCCGTTCCATAATATAAGATGTTTTAGCCCTTTTCCACATTCGTATTTGTACCATATGTATTTAGACATGTTTTAGTGTATGTGTTCACCCACTTTTCATTCTTTTAGTCCGAATCTAGACAATATGTGAAACATCTAAAACATCTTATATTGTGGAACGGAGGGAGTATATGATTCAATTGTTTGAAGTATAGCAAGTGTGGAGATCAAATCTAATAGTTCCTTCAGTTATATTCGGATATATTCAGCTTAATTTCCTAGATTTTCAGGGAATAAAGTTCGGGAGAATCTGAAAACAATTTTTGTTTCGAAAAAAACTTAGCTCGCTTCAGCATTAACTTGATCCGTGGTCGCCAATCCTAGGCACTTTTCACAAATGCCTTAAAAAATAATCTAAGGCAATTTCTTAAGCGCGTTTAAAAACAATTGAAGTGGAAAAAAATGAAATAGATCGACAATTCGGGTATGCAAGAGTTACTTAGTCATGCCAAAAATAACTTATGTACAAAAAGCTACGATCTGTGCTAGTTAACAGAGGCTTTGTTAAATTTACAAGAAATTCTAAAGAGATATGTGTGATTTGAATCCACACTAGCTAAGAAAGTTCACTGGTAGAAAACAGGCCTTTCGTCCGGGCCTTTAGTTGCGGACGTGTCTCAACCCGCGACTAAAGGTCCGGCCATGTCGCCCCGAAATCGGCGGCCAATTTGTCCCGGTTCGTTGGGACCCTTTTGTCCCGGCTTGAGATACAAACCGGGACAAATGGGTCTGCGGCCCGCTGCGAGCAGGTGCCCCCCCTTTTGTCCCGGTTCGTGTCTCAAACCGGGACTAGAAGTCCACGCCTTCCCGCAAACGTTCGTGGTTTGAAGGCCTTTGAGTTCCCGCGCTGATCGTTGATCACACGGGGAAACGAAGAGGTTGATCAAATCTTAATGGATTTGGGAAGTTGATCAACACGGTTGGATTAATTACCACGGCCTCCTCATCTCCCCTGCTAGCTCTATATAAGAGAACTACAGTGCCATTTGCCAAATGCACCATCTCCTCTCTGTAATCTCTATTCTAAAATCTCTCTTTTGAATTGCTGCCACGCGCCATGGAGCCACTTCGATCCCAGGTGTACCACTACAAGAACGACGCCGTCAACATGAACTTCAAGGTCGTGGTCACTCTCCGCGCATCAACCGTGGAGAGATGGATCCGCGACGTCAAGAGGCGCTACCTCGACGCCGCACCGTTGAAGATCGTGGGCCTCGACTGCGAGTTCACCGACGCCGCACCCGAGAAGAGGCAGCGTGCCGCTGTCCTGCAACTCTCCGTGGCAACCGACACGTTGGTGTTCCATATTTGCCACGCTGATCGGGTGCCGCGGGCCCTCAAGGACTTCTTGATGGACAAAACCATCAAATTCTGCGGCGCGGCTATCAACAACGATCAGCGTATGCTGGGGCCTTACGGAATTCATATTCCGTCCGCCGTCGACCTCCAGCGGGCCGTTCACCCTAACCCAACGTACCCTAATCTTCCGAGTCTCTATACTCTAGCCAATTTTACTATTGGCACAACGCTTGAGAAGAAGAAGATCAACAAGAAGAAGAGGAAGAAGGAGGACGAGAAGAAGGAGGAAGAAGAGGACCTCACATCAGGTTGGGGCAAGTTTCCATTGAGCTTTTATCACATCAAGTATGCCGCTCTGGACGCTCGCCTAGGCTACGAGATTGCTAGGAGGTGTCTCGGTGCTATGTGATCGTATGTCTCAATGTGTCGATCTAGATCGTCTCAACAATAATTTTCATATGTGAGACGCTTGATTGAAATAAAAAGTTGTGTGATCTTTGGATTTATTTAGCCCTTGTTTTCCCTTTATATTGTTAATAATTATCTCTGGTCTGTACAAATATTCAGCAATAGCAAGTTTGTGCACGTATCAAAAGTAATTTTTTTATTATAAAGTGTTCTACACATTCTAAGGATTTTTAATGACTACAAATTTGTTGAATTTGGCCAAGTGGATCAAAAGTTATGGAATTTCGAAAGTTAAGGATTTAAAACTCTCTCTCTCTCTCGATCCCTCTCTCTTCTATTCCAAAAGTGTACGGTATGTGGTAGCGTAGAAATATACGAAAACTATTTTGAAATGAAGAAAAGAAATAAATAAAAGAAAACAAAATGAATTCTCTGCCGCGGCACAGAAAGTGCCCAAATTTCTACCGCGGCAGAGAATCTTTAGTCGCGGCCCGTTATACGAGCCGCGACTAAAGGGGTCTGCGGCGCTGCGGGGGTGGTAGTGCCCCCCTTTTGTCCCGGTTTGTATCTCAAACCGGGAGAAAAGGCTGGCCCCTATATATATGGCTGGAGCCGCCCCCTCTCTCTCTCATTTTTTTCCTGGTTGGAGGTGGTGTGGGTGTGCTAGTTTTTTTTCTTCATATGCACTAGAGCTGTTTGGTGAAATGCCTGTTAGAGCGATGCCACTTGAGTTCACACAAGACAAACATGATATGAGGTGCCCGAGCCACACTTAAGCTTTCTCCTCTTTGTTTCAAAGTTTCCTAAAAGGTTAGCAACTACTTTCTCGTTTAGACCATGCGGTACTAATTTTAGCATCATGACTGCGTTTGATATATAGTTGCATGATGCAGATGGGTCATCCATGGATGTACGGTGACCGACGCTCTGGCGCTTACAGAGAAGGCGTGCGTTCTTTTATCGTTGTGGCCGAGGCAAACAAGCGGCGGGATGGTTTTATGTGTTGTCCGTGTGTTAAATGTCGGAATGAGAAGGATTACACTTCCTCAAGAGTCATTCAGAGCCACCTGCTTCAGTCCGGTTTCATGTCCGGCTATAATGTTTGGACCTTGCATGGAGAAAGAGGGGTTATGATGGAAGACGGCGATGAAGAAGAGAACGATGATGACAACTACCGATCTATGTTCCCTGAATAAGCTGATACCACAATGGAAGACAATGAAGAAGAAGGAAGTGAAGAACGGGCAGCATATGAGCCCGCTGATGATCTTGGTCGGGTCATTTCTTATGCAAAGCGAGACTGCGACACAGAAAAGGAGAGGTTGCAGTTTGAGCAGATGTTACAGGACCACAACAAATTGTTGTACCCAACTTGTTAAGATGGCCAGAAAAAGCTGGGTAGCACACTGGAATTGCTGAAGTGGAAGATAGAGACCGGTGTGACTGACTCGGGATTTTAAAAGTTGCTGGTACTAATGAAGAAGATGCTTACAAGAAATAACGAATTGCCCGCCAGTACGTATGAAGCAAAGAAACTTGTCTGCCCTCTAGGATTAGACGTGCAGAAGATACATGCATGCCCTAATGATTGCATCCTCTACCATGGTGAGAAGTACGAGAATATGGATAAATGTCCGGTATGCACTGCATTGCGGTATAAGATCAGAAAAGATGACCCTGGTGATGTTGAGGGCGAGCCACCCAAGAAGAGGGTTCCTGCCAAGGTGATGTGGTATGCTCCTATAATATCATAGTTGAAACGTTTGTTCAGAAACAAAGAGCATGCCAAGTTTTTGCGATGACACATGGAAGACCGTAAGAAAGACGGGATGTTGAGGCACCCCGCTGATGGTCGGCAGTGGAGAAAAATCGAGAGAGACTTTCCGGACTTTGCAGGTGACGCAAGGAACTTATGGTTTGGTATAAGTACAGATGGCATGGATCCTTTTGGGGAGCAGAGCTGCAGCTACAGCACCTGGCCCGTGACTCTATGTATCTACAACCTTCCTCCTTGGTTGTGCATGAAGCGGAAGTTCATTATGATGCCAGTGCTGATCCAAGGCCCGAAGCAACCCGGCAACGACATTGATGTGTACCTAAGGCCATTAGTTGATGAACTTTTACAGTTGTGGGCCGAACTAGGTGTACGTGTGTGGGATGAGCACAAACAGGAGGAATTTGACATACGAACAGCATTGGCCCGCTCTTAGTAACATTTCAGGACAGACGAACAAAGGATACAATGCATGCACGCACTGTTTAGATGAGACTGAAAGTATATATCTGGATAAATGTAGGAAGACTGTGTACCCGTACAATCGTCATTTTCTTCCACCCAGGCATCACTTAAGGGAAAAAGGCAAGCATTTCAATGGCAAGGCAGAAACCTAGACGAAGCCTGTCCCCCGTAGTGGTGCTGATGTATTTGGTATGGTCAAGGATTTAAATGTAATCTTTGGAAAGGGTCCTGGCAGAGAACCTGTTCCGAATGACGTTGACGGACACGCACCCATGTGGAAGAAGAAATCTATATTTTGTGAGCTAGAATACTGGAAAGTCCATGAGGTCCGCTCTACAATTGACGTGATGCACCTGACGAAGAATCTTTGCATGAATATTCTAGGCTTCCTGGGCTTGTATGGGTAGTCAAAAGATACACCGGAAGCATGGGAGGACCAGCAATGTCATAAAGGACGAGACGGCATGCATGCAGAGCAGTTTCAAGGGCCTGCCCGCTACGCTCTTACCAAAGAAGAGAAGGAAATCTTTTTTGAAGTCCTTTTCAGTATCAAGGTCCCGTCTGGCTTCTCGTCAAATATAAAGGGAATAGTAAATATGAAAGAGAAAAAATTCCAAAACCTAAAGTCTCATGACTACCACGTGCTTATGACGCAATTGCTTCCGGTTGCATTGAGGGGAATTCTACCGGAAAATGTTCGACTAGCCATTGTGAAGGTATGTGCATTCCTTAATGCAATTTCTCAGAAGGTAATCGATCCAGAAAGTCTATCAGGGTTACAGATTGATGTGGTCCAATGTCTGGTCAGCTTCGAGTTGTTGTTCCCGCCATCCTTCTTCAATATTATGACGCACCTCCTAGTTTACCTAGTCGAAGAGATTAGAATTCTTGGTCCTGTGTTTCTACACAATATGTTCCCCTTCGAGAGGTTCATGGGAGTCTTAAAGAAATATGTTCATAACCGTGCTAGGCCAGAAGGAAGCATCTCCAAGGGCTATGGAACAGAGGAGGTCATTGAGTTTTGTGTTGAGTTTCTTCCTGACCTTAAGCCATTGGTGTTCCTGAATCTCGGTATGAGGGGAGGCTGACTGGAAAAGGCACACTAGAAAGGAAAACAACGGTATGTAGGGACGCGCTTTCTTTCACTCAAGCACACTACATAGTTCTACACAATTCCACCGTGGTTGCTCCGTATATCGAGAAACACAAGAATATTCTACGCGCCGAAAACCCGGGGGAGCCTGACTCCTGGATTAAAGGGGAACACGAGGCGAATTTCGGCAGTTGGTTGTAGACACATCTCATGAATAACACAACTGTTGGAGATCAGCTGTACTTGTTGGCCAGGTTACCATCTTCGACTATATGTACTTTCCAAGGGTACGATATAAATGGGAATACATTTTACACGATCTCACAAGATAAAAAGAGCACCAACCAGAACAGTGGTGTCCGCTTTGATGCAACATACGACAATGGGCAGAAGGCCACATATTATGGGTATATAGAGGAGATATGGGAACTTGACTATGGACCTACTTTTAAGGTCTCTTTGTTTCGGTGCAAATGGGTCAAGCTGACTGGAGTCGGGGTACATGTAGACCAAAAAGTACGGCATGACAACAGTGGATCTCAAAGATCTTGCATACATGGACGAACCATTCGTCCTAGCCAACGATGTGGCTCAGGTTTTCTATGTGAAGGACATGTCTACCAAATCGAGAAAAAGAAATCAGCAAAAGAATACATCGTCCGATGAGCCAAAGCGCCACATAGTTCTTTCAGGGAAAAGAAACATCGTGGGAGTGGATGACAAGACAGACATGTCAGAAGATTATAATAAGTTTCATGAAATTCCGCCCTTCATAGTGAAAACTGACCCATGCATTCTGTTAAATGATGAAGATTCTCCATGGCTACGGCGCAGAAGAAAACCACAACACTAGATAGGGATGTTGGTGATGTGTAATAATGGCTATATGCGAATACAAACCGTATGCTTTGATTATATGCACCGTCGGGATGTATGCAGGGAATCCGAATGATTTGTATTCGGTCGATGAACAGAAAGATTTCTAGACATAACAAAACACACGGTTTCACATGCATACAGTCCTACTGTGGCTAGAGAGTTCCCGCATATCAAATGCACCGTAGGACATATGCAGGTGAATCTGAATTTCTAGATAGAACCCTCTTAGCACTGAGACAACGCTTCTATGCCGAGCCCCTCTAAGATGTCATAGGTCACTGCCCAACGACATCTTCGAGAAGCTCGTGCATAGAGGAGTCCTCTGTCTTCTCTTTCTGCTGTTGCCGTGCTTTTGTTATTCCTCTTCCTCCTCATGGTGGGTACTTATATAGGGCAACTCTTCACGTTTTTAGTCCCGGTTGGTAGCTGGAACCGGGACTGAAGGAGCGTCGAAAGAAACACACCTCTGATCCAACGGCTCACAAGCGCTAGAAGGAAACACACCTCTGATCCAACAGCTCACAAGCGCTCGAAGGAAACACACGATCCATGTGCACACGATCCAACAGCTCACAAGCACTCAAAAGAAACACACCTCTGATCCAACACTCAGAAGCGCTCGAAGGAATCACACGATCTGTGTGCTTCTTCCCGCGCTTTCCACCGCTTCCCGCCTTCGTCTTCCCGCCATTTCTCACTATATATATGTAGGCTTGGCCGCCATTGCCATATCACATCTAAACTCATATCTGCAACCTCTGAACTCTCCCATGGCTTCCACCGTACCCACTCTAACCTACCCTGAGGCGGAGGCGCTTTGCACCTCGAACTACCCTTGCCCGCCCAGCTACCGCGTCCCCGCCGATGGTGGCTGAGCGCCGGAGGCGTGCCGGCCCCTCATGTCCCTCAAGGTGTTGCGCGCCGGGCGACCATCACGAACCACTACTACCTCGAGCTCACACCGGAGCAGCGGATGGATCCCCGCTGACATCCCGACTACCGCCCGACTTGGGACGCCTTCTTCATCAATCGGCGTGAGAGGGCGCTCGCCAGGTACGAGGAGGACGACCCGCCTCCTTCGAAATTCAACGAGGCCGGCCGTCGGCAGTGGTGGGGTGGCCGGACTCTCCAGAGCGTCATGGACTACATCACGGCCGGCGATAACCCCTGCCTGCGCTACCCTCACATCCAATCCAGGCGTGCTCACCCGTCGAGGTTGGAGCCACGAGCGCCATCCGATGACAGCGACGACGACGACTATTACAAGGACGAGTATTATAGGCCTAGGGAGGATTATGACTAAGATTGTTAGGAAAAATGATCCACTGTTGTCATTCCGTACTGTTGTCATTGGTTAGGACAAATGATTTGTATTCGGTCGATGAACTAGTTATTATCAAATGATCCACTGTTGTCATTGGCTCCAAGATTCAAAAATATGCAAAAAAAATAGTTAATCCATTTTTTAATTGAAAATGGCAAAATTGTTAATAGTTTGTAGAGTTACAATAATTATTTTATAAAACAGAAAATGGATTTGGATTACTTATTCAAATTCAAGCACTTTTCTTGTTGAAAGTTTTCTCAAATTCATTCAAATACTCAAATGTTTTGAAATTATGCCAGATTTGAAAAAACAGAGAAAACACTACGCGCGCAATTTTGGCCCGGCGCGCGCAATTTCGGGCCTATTAGTCGCGGCCCGTACCAACAGCCGCGACTAAAGCTTGTGGTGCGCGCGGGATCTCAAACCGGGCCCCCGCCCCCACCTTTAGTCGCGGGGCGTGGCTAAACCCGCTACTAAAGACCCCCCTTTTGTCCCGGTCGGAGCCTCAACCCGCGACTAAAGGGGGGGGGGGGATATATAAAGCTGGCCGTCTCCCCGGTGCGTGGCTCAGACCGCGACACCGGAGGCCATTTGGAAAACAGAGCGCCGCCAGGATGCCCAATTTTTCCACCGCCACCGTCGCCTCCTGCCGCCGGCCGCTCTCCTCCGCCCCGCCCGCCGCTCTCCTCCGCCGCGCGCCCTTCGCCTCCGCCGCCGCCTCACCTCCTGCCGCCCACGCCATCGCCCGCCGCCACCACCCGTGTCGTCGCCTCCTCGCGCCGCCGCCGCCGTCGCCTCCTCAGCTGCCCGCGCCGTCCTCCGTGCCCACCGCCGTCGCCTCCTCCGCCGCCCGAGCCCGCCGTCCTCCGCGCCCGCCACCGCCCGCCGCCACCGCCCGAGCCTGCCGTACGTCCTCCGCGCCGGCGCCGCTCGATTTAGGTTAGTTTTTTTTGGTATTGATTTTTAGGTTAGTTTAATTTTAGATCAGTTAATTAGGTAGATTTTTAGGGTAGTTTAATTTTAGGTTAAATTTTAGATTAGTTAGGTTGATTTTTAGATTTAGGTTAGTATAATTTTAGAATTTTTGCTAAGTTAAATTGGTACTTTAGAAATTTTGTTAAGTTAAATTGGTACTTTAGAAATTTTGCTAAGTTAAATTGGTATTACTTGTTTAGTGTAGAAATAGAAATTTTGCTAAGTTAAATTGGTATTACTTTTTTTAGTGTAGAAATATAAATTTTGCTAAGTTAAATTGGTACTTTAGAAATTTTGCTAAGTTAAATTGGTATTACTTTTTAGTGTAGAAATATAAATTTTGCTAAGTTAAATTGGTACTATAGAAATTTTGCTAAGTTAAATTGGTATTAATTTTTTAGTGTAGAAATATAAATTTTGCTAAGTTAAATTGGTACTTTAGAAATTTTGCTAAGTTAAATTGGTATTACTTTTTTAGTGTAGAAATAGAAAATTTGCTAAGTTAAATTGGTACTTTAGAAATTTTGCTAAGTTAAATTGGTATTACTTTTTTAGTGTAGAAATAGAAATTTTGACTTAGGTGTTTTTAGTTTATTGTTCTCGGCGACGATGTCCCTGTTAGATCAGAGGGGCGATGTGCGGGACTAGGCTCCGCCGGGCTGGCACTGGGAGGTGCTACCTTCCGGGACGTGCAGCTTGGTGAGGAATCCGGGTGATGTCGTCGACCCGGATCTTCTTTGGTGGCAGTCGCGTGGGCCACGCTCGGTGCAGAGGGAGCCGGCCCCCGAGAAGGTGGTCCGTCGCCGTATGAGAGAGGAGGACGAACACGTCCGTCGCTACATGTATCTATTCGATAGGCATTATATCAATAGCTGGTCGTTTGTTCAGAGGGTTCCTTATCATGTGAGCTATGACCCTGTGAGGGTTCCTTCTCTTTGGATGCGCAGCGCCGGCGGCTCAGGAACCGGTCGAAGTTAGTTTCAGAGGTTAATGCATGGGAGATGTATTACGCTGTGTTTGGTTGCAATGAATTGGGCTCTGAATTGAATTGGCAATGGAAAACCAAATCAACCAATTCAATTCAATACCACAAATGCTGTTTGGATGCGCGTGGTATTCAGCTATAGAATTCAGGTTTCAATGGAATACCAAATGCTGTTTGGATGTCACATGTGTGGAATTGAATTTTTTTTGACTTTGAACAATATAAAGTGTGTAATATGAATGAAATATACATGTATATATTAGAATGCTATTATTTTTCACATAATAACAAAATTTAGGTAAAAAAGAAATCAAACAATTTCGTTTTTGGAAAAATCTGAAAATATCCCCAAAAAATAGTCTCGAATTTCGATCTGTGATTTTGTTACGTTTTTTGTGGTTTTGATTCACTGGATTGGTGTCTTTGGTGCTGATCTACACTTCCACAAAATTTCCCCATCCAATTCCACCAATTTCTCCTCAAATCGAAGGATTTTCGAGCTTCGTGTTCTTCACAGAGAGGAGGAGGTCATGCTCGTGTTCTTGGCTTCTTGCTCGACAGGAGCAGGTCTCACCGCCGCCGCGCCTCACCAGCCTCCCGCCGCGCTCACCGCCGCCGGCCCTCTCAGCGTGCTCCGCCCCTGCGCCATCCCCGCCGCTCGCCGTGGCTTCGTCTCGAGGCCAAAATCACACAGACGTGAGGGCTCCTCCACCTCCCTGCCGCTTGACCACCTGCCACCGGCGCCGCGCGAGCACGTCGCGCCGCCGCCCAAGCTGCTCCCGCCGCCCGACCTGCTAAAGCCGCCGCCCGACCTAGGGTTCCACGGGGAGGGCGCACCGAGGGGGGGCGGGACTGCGGGGAAGAGGAAGGGCAGGGGCAGAAGGAGGGCAGGGCGCGGGGTAAGAAGGGAGGGGGAAGGGTAGCCGGCGCTCGTACCTGGCGGCGCCACCGTCCTCGCCTTGTCCAGCGCAGGGAAGAATAGCTCGTACTTTGGTCCTTCTGTTTTTCGGGAGAGAGAACGAGCGAGCGACGGGCCGATTCGGAGCGAATACAGAGGTCTGGACCTCTGAATTGGCGAAGGGTTAAGTTGGCCGCGCGGGGGTGGTGCCTCTGAATTGGTTCTGGATTCCACACTTCAATTCAGAGGACAACCAAACACTGGAATTGGGGTCTCCAATTCTAAAAAGCCAATTCAGAGCCCAATTCTTTGCAACCAAACAGGGCATTAGTGATATTATTCATGATGTATTAGGTTTAAAAAATAATGGACCCGAGCTATGTAACTAGATTATTCTAGATGTATTTTTGATATTATTCGTGGTATATTTTTATGTACTATTTGTATGTAGTATTATTTTAGTAGTATTTTAATGTACTAGTAGCAATATTGTATGCGATAATGATATTGTGTGCATTTTGCGGAAACTATGGATCCACCTAGTCCTATCCGCAGAGACCTAACAGAAGAAGAAATTCTCGAGGACATAATCCACAACGCCCCCAGTGCTGATCCACCCGAATCTCCCTCGATGTATCTGAACCCATCCGGTGAGGGTGAAGAGGTCGACCAAAATGAGGGGGAAGCCGATGCCTCTGATGATGGAGAAGGTGACGGCTCCGATGATGGACCCTTAACGAAGTCCGGCGAGGTATATATATGAAGTACGATGATCAGTAGATGCATTAATTGAGTTGTATATATATATGAATTGACGAATGTTTCTTCTCTTAGGCCTCCACATCGAGCAAATGTTCCAAACGAGGCCCGGCCAAAAAGTTGGCCCCATCTACGCATTATACAATTACAAAGATATCACCACTGGGCGAACCGTTGGAACCCATAAAGGTTGCAAAGAAATTTGTAAAACAATGCAGAGTTATGGTTAGGGATCGCGTCCCGATCACCGTTCGAGAGTGGCATAAGCCCAAAGGGGTGGAAGATAATGAGTATGTCGCCAAAAGGTACAAAGATGGTCTTTGGAATGACCTCATGGCACATTTCACCCTCCCAGAATGTGAGGAAGAGGACGACATAGCTACATTGAGGGACAAAGTCAAGGTGTTTACTCTTAAGAAGATGGCCGAACTATTCCTGCAGTGGAAGAAAACATTATGGCAAGAGTATCAGAAGAACAATATTGCTCCAAAATTCGAAGGCTATCTAGCGAAGCAGAAGGCTTACTGGGATGCATTTGTGAAGTACAAGCAGTCAGCAGATGCTACGGAAAAGTCAACACGAAACAAGACAAATGCTGCGAAAAAGAAATATCACCATCGCCGCGGGACAGGGGGCTACGTGACTGCCATGCCAAAGTGGGATAAAATAGAGGAAGCGCTGCTTGCTAAAGGGATCATTCCAGAACCAATTCGCGACGAATGGGAATTGAGGGCAAGAAATTTTTTCCTTGCGCATGGGAGTGAGTATGACGATGAGACAGGGGACCTTGTTTGCAGTGACGGGATTAAGGTACCCAGGGAGACATGGCTGAAAGTGGTGAAAGAAATTAAAGAGGGGAAAACAAAGTTCCATCCCGATAGAGAGAAACACTTGCTGACAAAGGTCCTCGGGAATGCCGAACACGGAGGACGAACACGAGGCCTTGGCCCTAGTTATCCCTGGGAGATTGGGTTTCCCAAAGACAAAGATACTTATAGAAGCCGATCAAGAGCAAAGAAGCGACGGGAGG
Organism: Puccinellia tenuiflora; assembly: GCA_012064385.1. Classification (NCBI taxonomy): domain Eukaryota; kingdom Viridiplantae; phylum Streptophyta; class Magnoliopsida; order Poales; family Poaceae; genus Puccinellia; species Puccinellia tenuiflora. Next base: position 87,267 of record QRDG01001598.1, read on the forward strand.
AGGAGGGAGACAGGTTCAACCAGTTGCTAGCAAGAATTGACAAGCAGTAGCAGCAGATTGACGAACTTAGAGGAGGGCGCCTGCAAGATCCTGCACTCGATATTACCGCCGGCACATCTCTGCGGAAAAGCAGCATGGCTAAATCAGAGGTCCTGTCTGACGGTGCACGGATGATAGATGGCGGTCCCGGCTACCCCGTGGATGGAATCAAGTAGCAGATATGTTGTGAGCTCCATCAGAAGGTGAAGAACATATCCCTGAAGGTGGCGATCGGATGTGCTTTACCTTGTCCACCTGAGGCACATTGGCATGGCCGTGAGATTCTGGCTGGCTATGCTAAAGTCGGGGTGGATGAAATCATAATGGGGTTTGACTCAATGGAGCTTGACATCCCTGGACCTGAAGGTGAGAGGACACTTGGAGAAGTACTAGGTGGTATCATTCTATGGGACAAGAAGAACATCAAGCTTCCAGGCTCGGCGCCAAGGCCAACACCGCCTACGAGTCGTCGCAGGTCACCATCACTTACAAGAAGCCCACCCCAAGACTATGATTACCACAGCGCGAGTCCATCTCGATCTCCGCTGCCGGACTTAGGTCGGCCGTCTTCGCCGCTGCCTTTGCCCGCTAAGGACAATAAGCGGAAGCGTGCTTCGTCGCTTAGTACTAAACGACGCAACAGCCCAAAACGAAAAATGTCGCCCCTCCCAAGAGTACCTCATAAGAATCTTCCCATCAGAACTTACGATCGTACTGACGAGGAAATCGCAGCGATCACAAAGGCCGAAAAAGATGCGCATTTTGCAAAGAAGAAAATAGAGCCCGCCCCGGTATACACCGAGAAGCAAAAAGCGTGGGCATGTGATTTTTTGAACACAAAATCACAATATAAGTTGCACCATAAGCCAGATGACTATCTACGCACACTTCGGAAGGAAGTGGAGAAGAGCAAATCAAGTAAAAGTGCAAGTGGGAGCAAATCAAGTAAAACTGCAAGCGGGAAAAGAAGGGACATTCTCCAGCTTGGAGAACAGGCCAAACAATCGATCCCACCCCTCAAGGTGTTATCCAAAGACGTTCCCCAGGTGCTGCAGAAGGATATGGGAGAAGCTGCAAAGTTGGAGGCCGCTATGGGTGTGATGAAGGGGTCGTTGCATAGAAAACATAAAAATTTCCTACGCAACAAGCGGAATAAACCCCAAGGATCTAGATCTACTAGATGAAGATAGCGAAGGTGAGATCCAATCTCTTACCCTTGAAGATCGATCGAACGCTTTTTGTCGGTGCAGGGGTTGGTCTGTCGATCCCCGCAACTAGACTCGTCTAGTCGCGAGGAGATGTATTATCCTCGAGATCCAATCCGACGAAGTGCCACAACGGCAACACCTCCGCGGTATCCACACGTTCAGCTCAATGAAGATGTCAACTCCTTGATCCCGCAAGCGAGGTTGACGTGGCCTTGATGATCTCAGCAACACGACGGTGTGGTGGTGATGATGTAGATCTCCACGAGCAGGGCTTCGCCAAGCCAAGCAGGAGGAGAGGGAGAGGAGGAGGCACAACAGCCCTAGGGCATAGGGGTGGTGCGGCTATGGTGGAGGTGGTGGTGGCGCAGCCCTCTAGGGAGAGGGGTGCGGCTAGGGTTAGGGTTTAGGTGGGGGTGCGGCTAGGGAGCTTGGGGTGGCCTCCTTAGTGTGTGCCGCACCCCCTCCCCTCACCTCGGGGCAAGCCCTAGGGCCGGACGACTAGGGTTGCTTGGCCCCTAAGCCAAGCCGTGTCCCTCTAGGGTTCGCTGCCCCTTTCCTTGTGGGGTGCAGCCAAGCCTAGTCCAACTAGGACTTGGCCCGCTGGGCTAGGGGCTTGGTGCGTCTGGCCCATTAGGGCTGCTGCACCTTCCCTTAGTCCATGTGGGCCTCCATACAATATGGACCTCACTTCTAGACTCTTCTAGAACATTCCGGAACCTTCTGGTACCCTACTCAAATATTCCGGAACTTTTCCGATACCTCCGGAAACACTTTCCGTATATGAATCTTATTCTCCGGACTCCTCCGGAACTCCTCGTGACGTCCGGGATCCTATCCGAGACTCCAAATCACCATTCGTTCATTCCATCATTTAATTCATCGCTAACCCTAGCTTCATCGGAGCGTTAAGTGTGTGACCCTACGGGTTCGAGAATGTATAGACATGATCATATCAATAATTAATAGCGGGACCGGGATGCCCATATTAATCCCTATACACTCAATGAAAACTCTTTCTCGACTGAACCACGATGCTGGAGATTCGATTAATCTCATATACGATTCCCTTTGTCTCACGATATTTTACTTGCCCGAGATTTAATCGTTGACATCCCCATGTCTAGTTTAATCTCGTTACCGGCAAGTTCTCTTTACTCGTCCATAATATAGGATCTCCGTGATTACAACCTAATCACATGTCTGCAGACTTTTGATGCTATATTACCGAGAAGGCCTGGAGATATCTTCTCCGTCACATGGAGGGACAAATCCCACTCTTGATTCATGTCACCCAACAACCTATCATCGGAGATGCCTGAAAGCCACCTTTATAATCACCCAGTTACGAAGTGACGTTTGATGTCCACAAAGCATTCCTCTGATAAACGGGAGTGACATAATCTCATGGTCTAAGGAAACTATACTTGGCATACTAAAAGTGTTGGCAATAAAACTGTGTGACACGATTAATTCCAACTCTTTATTATTTGGGTCTTGTCCATCATATTATTACTCCTAATGATATGACTCCGTTATCAAGTGACTATAACAAGTCCATGATTAGGAAACTCTAACCATCTCTTGACTAACGAACTAGTCCTTCAGAGGCTTACTAGGGACACCTGGTTGTTTATATTCAACACATGTATTATGTTTCCGGTTAATACAATTATAGCATGGATAATAAACTATTATCATAAATATGAATATGCTAATAAACCATTTTATTATTGCCTCTAGGGCATATTCCCAATCGTCTCCCACTTGTAGTAGAGTCAATAATCTAGTTTACATTTTCCCGATCCAGCACAGATGGTGGCTAACACTCACGGAGTCTCAGCCTGATCATGTTTGCTCGTGGTAGAGGTTCTGTCCATGCTCTGTACTATACAGTTCTCTATGTTCTCTACAAAACGTCAACGTCACCTAATTTGACATTTTATCATCTCATGATAAACTTCTTATCATCACATGATAAACCTCATCATCACATGATGAATATAATATATTTGATTACCGAGTGAGATTTTCATTTCCCTTTATGCCTACATGACATATGATCAGTCAAAAGAACTTTCACATAGTATGTGCACCCGGAACTCACTCAATCTTGAAACAAAATTTCTCAAACCAAAATATTATATCTTTTAATCCTTGAATTAATCATATACTCCTATATGTTGTTGACTCAACAAATCGATAGTGCAGTCCTTTGCCACTTCGATATTTTCGATCATGCTTTTGCTGCGCTACTGTCTCTATGAGATTTCAGATCTAGCTTGGTGTCTTGACTTCAACCAAGTCTAGAACTAATTATCTCATCTCCATATTCAGTGACTCCTCACTCTGAACATGTTCTCCCAACAAAGAACTTGGGTCACATTTCGTCAAATACAAACACATGGTTCTTGTATGTTTAGACCTATGAACCATTCATAGTGAATACCAACATATCCCCAAACCAATAATTTTGTACTGAGTTATCAACTCAATGTTTCACCTATTTCTCACAAGCATAGAGAACCTTTCTTTTCTTGTTTCATTTTGAACTCCTTCAAAACTTGTTTAAGTTAAACATCCTGACTTTAGTGTTTATCAAACACATCTATCCACCATAGATGCATCTATCTCCATAGATATTTGACATTTTAATCAACTTCATAAGTTATGCTTTGGTTTATGACTTATTTACAACATTTATGAAATCTCCATTTCACACAAACAAGATGTTGTAAACTCCCACTCAAATATACACCATACACATATTAAATTGTGAAACCACTTTGGGTCCTACTCAGAAATATGTTATCTTATATTTGACCAAGATTAACTAGCTCCCACTCAAACATATGTCACCACATATTTTGATCATGGAAATTAGCTTATGCTCTCACTTGATATATGTCACCACATATTTCAATTAGATCACACTCAGTCTTTTATGCACTTTCTCGATACTTTGGACTCCTCCAAAATTCTTAACTCTTAAAATTCGAGAACTCAGATACGAAACGCCAGTACCTTGCTAGCTTTAAGTTTTATTTATTTTCTACAAACACTTTGAGAAATAAATATGTGAAACATCATTTCCACAAAATCTAGTAACAATTACTTTGTGATTTAAACTTAACATAGGATGACTCTAAGTCACTTTCGCATTTTAAATTTTTTATTTATTCCTTTTGTAGTTTCGTAGGTATGTCTTGTTTCTCAAACATGACAAGTAAATCATGAATATTATTTGTAACCTGACAAAATTTCATATTCTTGAATTCCACTTCTCTTTAGACAAGCTAAACCAAAATTCAATGATCACCATCATTAAATTCTTTATGTGTCATGTTTTAACCAACATAGCACTTTACATATGTGCCACTTGATACATAAACATACAAGGTTTTAGCTCTCTCAGTTTCATTCCAGCAATTCTTTTATCCATGAAACCATTTCACGATAAAACCACTAAAATACTTAACACAACCAACAAATTGGTTTGTCCCTTTTAGTCTCATATTGTGGAATCTCTATTCATAATCTCATATGAATATACTACAAAACTCTATTTTCTATAGTTTCTAATTATCCCATAATTACTGAAACCACTGTTTCACATAACTCATATGTGAAATGCAAATCATTAAATAGATCCTTTATTTAAAACAGAGTGTTATCAAAAAATAAATCTAAATGATTTAAATAAACCCTTAATTTGAAAACTCCCTTTTGTAAGACCACACAATATCAAAATAAAATGTGACTACAATATTTCAGGGTGCATCAAAACACTTTTGAATAAACTCTAAATATTGCAATTTGTGATAACACTTGTCACAAGTCTGCATACTAAACAATAACTCAAATATTTCGTCTCTTTTGATCAAATCGAAAAGACTCAATTATCTTGTTAACTTAATATCCTTTACTTCTAAAATTTATATGGTCTCATCATAACTTTAATAAATACACCTATTTACTCATTCATGATGAAGCACACATAAAATAATGATGTCTCTTGTTCACTGAAAATACAACCAACACTTGTATTTATTTTCAGCTACTCATGGCATTTTCAGAAAATGACATTTTAATCACACTACTTAGTGATGCGCATCAGAATGCTCACCAACACTATAGTACAACTAAAACAAATCTCATCATTAAGCATTGGATATTTTTAGTATGTTATAAATGTTTAACTAATCATCGTTTAAATTAAACAAAGGACAATAATCTCATAATCGAAACGTGATCACCAAAAAGGATTACTCATGAAAATAGAACAACCACTTGTCTTTTAACATGAATGACCGTCTCACAAACCGAGACACACTAATTTAAGATCACACTTAATTCTATTACAAAACTGATTCAAATCCTCTAATTAAAACGATAAATGTAGAAGTAGAATGTCGCCAGCATCAACTCCTTGATTGCCATCTTTCCGCGAAAATCCACTCAGTCCCTCCATGCACTTCTCAAACGGCAGGCCCTGTTTTCACAAAACAGCACAAGTATCAAATACTTAGCTCACCACAAGTGTAAATGGGACATTTAAACATTTATAATTTGTATATCAAAATATACCTTCTGCATTGACTACTTCTCTTGCTACGGGTTCCACTTTGACATGATGCAGCCGGGAAGTAAACTCACAGAAAGTGATCGAATCCCTTCCCATGACATAGTCCCTGACATAATTCTTATAGCTGGGGGGAAGCGAGCGCAGCATCCCATCTATCGCCATCTCGTCAGTCATCTCGTGGTTCCAAACATCCACCAAAGTAAAATACATCCTATGCATCTTCCTCAGGTGTTGTTCCAAGCAAGTGTTGAAAGAAATTCATCCAAGCATTCAAACCTTGCAATTCTAACTTGTGCTATGAACCTTCTTTTCAGCTCATCGACAATCTCCATTGCGCTCAAGTTACCAAATTGTCTACCAAGGTTAGAATTCATGAAGGTGCACATCAGCCACTCGACTTTCAAGTAGGTGGTCTTTTGTTCGTACCACTCCATGTACTCCTCATAGTTTGTAGAAACATCAGGGCATTCTTCTAAAGGTTCATCTATCACGTAGAGCTCATTATTGGTGTGTAGGACTTCTCTCAGACGCATGTACCACTCAGCAAAGGTCGACCCATCGAGACGCAACTCCTCAGCAAGAAACATACTACTGTAGTCGGCCACGATCTACAAGGATTTTGCAAAGACATTTTCTTAGGACACTTGTTTATGATAATTTTAGTTCATATTAATCAAATTACTACATGAACTCGCACTAAACTTAACATCTCTCTGGTTGTTTAGTGACACACGATCCAAATCCACTACACCACAACCGATCATCACGTGAGATGATGTAGCTTCAATGGTGAACAACTCAGTGTTGATCATATCATTTATATGACTCGTGTTTAACCTTTCGGTTCCGTGTTCCCGAGACCATGTCTGTACATGCTAGGCTCGTCAAGATCACCGTAGTATTTCCGCATGTGTAAACTGGCTTACACCCGTTGTATGTGGACGTAGAATCTATCACACCCGATCATCACGTGGTGCTTCAAAACGATGAACTTTTGCAACGGTGCATACTAGGGGAGAACACTTTATTATCTTGATATTAACGTGAGAGATCACCTTATCATGCTACCGTCGCGATCAAATCTAAGCAAGCAATAAGGTGCCTAAATGATTAACATCACATGCAATTCAAAAATTGTGATATGATATGGCCTTTCTTCTTGTGCCTTTGATCTCCATCTCCAAAGCACCGGGATGATCTCCATCATCATAACACCGGCATGATCTCCATCATTGTGGCGCCACCATCATGGTTGTGTCCACCAACTATTGCAACTACTACTAGTGCTACTCTTAGCAATAAAGTAAATAATTACATGGTGATTCAATGACACGCATGTCACATAAAATAATAGACAACCATATGGCTCCTGCCGGTTGCCGTACTCATCGACATGCAAGTCGTGAAAGATTACAAACATGATCATTACATACATTATCACAAATCACATATTGGCCATACCACATCACATGACCCCCTGCAAAAACAAGTTAGACGTCCTCTACTTTGTTTATGCAATTTTTACGTGGCTTGGGTCAACGAGATAGAACCGTTCTAATCTACGCAAAACCACAACGGTGATATAATAGTTGCTTATTTACTCATCCTTTTTAAAGTCCTTCCATTGAAAATTGCATCTTCACTAGAGCAAGAGAAACAGACACCCGCCAGCCACTTATGCAATGCAAGTTGCATGTCTATCGTGGAACCGGTCTCTCGTGCGCGGACGAGTAAGGTTGGTCTGGGCCCACTAGTAGAAAATGGCCCATTGGTCCCGGTTCCAAAGGACCTTTGGTCCCGGTTTTCTAACCGGGACTAAAGGGTCGGGACAAAAGGGGGGGGGGGGGCCTTTCGTCCCGGTACCTTAAGACCCGGGACCAATGGCCCTCCACGTGGGCGGGGCGGGTGCGCTCCGGGCCGGAACCCTTTGGTCCCGGTTGGTATTACCAACCGGGACCAAAGAGTTTCACATTTTTTTTTGGGTTTTAGGGTTTAGGGTTTGGGGGGGGGGGGGGGGGGGGTTTAACCAAATGCTTTTTTTTTCGGGGGGTTTTAAATCAATAGGTGCCATGCCGTGTCGCCGTGACCGGTGCCGTGTCGTGCCGTGCCGTGTCAGTGGTACTACCATTCATATTTGATTCATACGTACATACATAACGTTTCTCACACGTCGAGATCATGTTTCATATATACATACATAACGTCACACGCCGACATAATGTTTCTCACACGTCGAGATGATGTCAATTACATGTCCTCGGGCAAAACAAAATTTGCCGAGTGAAAAAATTCTCCATCTCTCTTCAGGACCGCAGAGTTAAAAAATCCCGCAATTTCCTCTTGAAGTGCTTTTAGGCGCTTCGATGGTATGAGCTGGTCCCGCATTCTCTCCATCTAGATCAATATGAATATGTGAGTTGTTTATAACTATATATATATATGAAATCATAATAAAATAATTTATGGATGGAAGTCAACACAATATGCATGGTAATAAAAAGTGAGAAGAGTGTATACATACATCAAGCGTTCTTTGTTCTCTATTCCGCTCTAAGACAAAAGAGCGTATGTACTCGCAAACATAGAATCCACATAAATTTGTCCCAGTATCCTGCCTCAGACACCACTTTACAAAAAAATAGAATTTAATCAAATAATAGTGAAGCTTCATAATGGTATTGAAACTAGAATTAAAGAGTTGCTTCATAATGGAGCAATATATATAGTACTACTTACATTGGTGGTATAAAAATACAGCTCCGGTTTCCACTCCCCTGGAACGATCTTGATGAACCGTTTCCAAACACTGCCCGCCAATAGAAAAATGATTAAAGAAGTTATTGATTAGTTGATATCTGAAAATGACTGACAGAGGTCGATATAGAGCGATAATGATTGAAATTACATCTGGAGCATATCTTGAATGCGTTGGTACTTTTCCATTGGTTTCCTTAGCGAGTCCATGACTTGAACGACTCCTTGGTCAACTCTAATGATTAGCAGAATCCAGTGGAAACTGCGCACGTTTATATGTCAATGACTCATCGGTTACACTAAAGATATGCAAAGCAAAATAGAATGGGTAGAAGGTAACACTCACTTGTTGACGTAAGGAAAAAGTATTTCTCCGCAAGTATTTTGTTTCACTAACCAATTGACCAAGCTATCCTCGGTGGTCTTCCAATTGTATTGTACGGTCACTTCATGAATATAATTTGGGTCAATGAACCCAGTGTCATAGATGCCCTTTTTTCTGCATTCCACAATCATCATTCTACAATACAAAAGAATATAGTGAGATAATTAAAGGCAATGAACGTGCAGAGCTGAAGACTTAATTAAATTGCAGAAATAAATCACTTACAAACAATAGGAACTGACGATGACTTTGTCGAGGGCATCTTGATTGAATAACTGAAATACTTCCGAAAACGGAATATATAACAAGTCATCCGTGAAGTAATGCTTTTTCTTATAACTCACCCAGAAAGCTTCATGCCCGGCCGCTGCAGCTTTCTCGTACCAGTGATGCAATCGACGCAATTGGTATGATAGAGAACTGATCTCCTCAGGTCTGACCAGGGACTTCCCGGGTTTATATGTCCATGCATACTGATACTGTTGCTGTGGTTGTACGAGCTGGGCAACTGTTTTAGTTGAGATCACCTTCAGCGGGGATATCGACTTTTTTGCCTGTTCTCCGAGCTGGGCCACTTGTTTCCCGCGTTTTGCAGCATAGAACTGCTCCTTCTTTAGTCGATCTGCCGCCTCCTTGTCCTCCTTCATCTTCTGCTTCTTTAGGAGATAGGCAGCCTTCTTTTCCTCGGCCTCTTGACTAATTGTCTTCTGCATGACACGATCATAGTCATCTGCCAATGGAGGTGACTTTGGCCGGGGATTCCTGAAATTTTTCACAAATCTCTCAACTTTTTCTGGATCCAGTTTCTCTCTAGGCGGGGGCCGTTTCGGAGCTAACTGTTCTGTAATATGGGCGGTTACCGACTCCTCGAGTTCCTCTGGAGTCAAGTCGTAAGGTCTCTTTGGAACAGGCTTTAGCAACTCGCGTTCCGCTCGAGATAACTTATCTGCACGCGTCGACGTGAAGGATAGTTTCCGCTTTGACGAGAAGGTCTTTTCCCGGGGCGGAATTGAAGGACGGGACGTCGCGCGCGATGGACTCGCGACGGATGGGGCATCGAGGGATGGATCTTCATGTGAGGAGGATATATCTTGGGGGGATGAATCTTTAGGTGGGGGAGATGGATCTTTAGGCGGGGGAGATGGATCCTTAGGTGGGGGGGATGGATCCTTAGGTGGGGGGGATGGATCTTGCGGTGGGAGGGATGGATCTTGACGTGGGGGGGATGGATCATTAGGTGGGGGGGATGGATCTTGAGGTGGGGGTCTGCTGCTAGATCGAGGAGTGAAGTTCGGAAACACGATGTTTTCCTTGTTCCAGAGAGCGATACCCTTCTCGACTTCTCCTAGTGTCTTCTCGCCGTCACCTCCGGGAATGTCAAGTTCCAGATTAGCATATAACGGCACAACTTGATCCACCCCGACACGAGCATAGCCCTGTGGAATCCCTTCGAGATGGTAGCTTGCTCCAGCTGGATTAGGTAAAGCATAGCCGACCGCCACCTTGAAAGACATGTTCTTCATTGACATGTGTAGCTCACAGTCTGTCTTCTCCGTGATATCATCCACGGGGTAGTGAGCCGCCGGTTGAAATTGAGAAATTTCCAAATGAGTGGAACCCACGCTGCTTTTCCGCTGATCAGATGGGGCGGCTTGTACATGCAGCTGCTCCTGCTCCTGCACCTGCACCTTGAGTCGAGGATCAGATTCATTTTGCTTACTAATTGAGTCGAGTCGCTGCTGCTGCTCCTGCACCTTGCGTTCCAGTGCTGATAACCGGTCAGACTCCTGCTTCTTTCTTCTCTGACGGCTTCTATAAGTATCAGCGTCTTCCGGAAAACCTTGCTTCAAGGTGACACCGGCTCCATAGCCTCGTAATCGTCCAACGTGTTCAGGATTCCCGAGTGCTAGTGTCAGCTCGTCATTCTCTCTGTCAGGGACGTACTCTCCCCTGCGAACTTTATCTATTGCGTCCTCAAGCTGTTTGGTTATATACTCAATTTTTGCCTTCCATTTTCCCTGAGCAATAATCTTTCCTGTCTGTGGGTCCAACCCTGCCCCATGCGCGAACAACCAAAACTTGGACCTCGGGGGCCAGTCATGTGTCTGTGGAATGATCCCGTTATCAAGCAGTCGTGCTTCAAAGGCTTCCCACCTAGGCACGGCAGCCCTGTAGCCACCTGCCCCCAAACGGTGGTGATATTCCTTCTTCCCAGCATTTAACTTATTTTGAACCGATCGGGCCAGAGCGCCCTCCGATTTTCTTTGCTCCACAAATGTGGGCCACTGCTGTTTTAACTTCACTAGTGCTCCAGTGAAATCTGGATCCGTCTCCCCGGCCTTTATATAAGCTTTCCATAAGTTTTTCTTCCAGGTCCGGAATTGTTCGGCCATCTTACTAAGCGACCACTCCTTCACTTTGTCCATCAGGGGAACCGGCAGATCTGGCGGTAGGCTGACCTTTGTTAAGAGCGTGTTCCAACACGATGTTTTTAGCCTCTCCTCGACATAAGTAGCTGGGTTGTTTACATCCTTCGGCTTAATCCACTCTTCAAGGTTGATCGGGACAATGTCCCTTACAATAACCCCGCATTGATTAATGTATTTGCGGCGGTTGTCCATGGGTTCCAAAGGTTCCCCACTAGCACTAACTGTGTTGATCACTATCCTACGACCCTCCTTCAACGGCTTCGTCGGGCCTCGTTTCGGCAATGCAGTAGATGTGGATGATCCGGAGGGCTAAAAGAAAAAAATGGTTCGTTAATAACAACAATATACAACTCAAATAATACATCTAGTGTGATCGATGTACATAGGCTTATTATACCTCGCCAGAGTTTGTAATGGGCACTTCTTCCCCCTCTCTATCATTTTCTTCTTCCTGAACCCCCTCACCGGAATCGTTCAGAAATTGGGAGCCGTCATCTTCGCCGGTGAAGGCATCTTCTTCACCGACAGGCGCGGCCGCACGTCCTGCTATAAAATCCATGATTCGCAGTTCGGCCTCCTCATCTCTGTCGATGTCCATCTTCTGCACAAACCTTTCCGAGTCTGTCGCTTGCTAACCTGGAAAATAAAAACAAAATCAAGATTAATTAATATCAAGGGGGGGTCTAGCCGAGTATCCAGGGTTAGAGTTTTTTTGCGTTATTTACCAAAATGTCCAGTACTGAATTATGGGTCCTAAATGCATGAAATTGACATTATTTGATAGATATTAATCCACTGATCATTTTACTATACAAATAACTAAAATTCCTATGCCGGGCATATATAGTACTATACAATTTGCTATCAAAATTTGATTGTTTGCTATCAAAATTTGAATGTTTGCAATCACAATTTTTGGATAGACCTAAAATTCCTAACACAATTTTTTGCTAACACTAACAATATTTGCTAACACAAATAAGGACTATTTGCTAAAGTAAATAAGGAATTATAGAAGAAACATAAGTTTAGGAATTAGAAGAAACATAAGGAATCCTAACACACTAACAAATTTAAAAAACAAATTTCTCACTAACACTAACACTAACATTTCCTAACACACTAACACACTAACATTTTCATGTAAAAAAAACACTAACATTTCTAAGAAAATATTGCTTAGCCATTTTCCCTAGGTTATATCTTTTGTATAAATTTTATATTTGGGTTCATACCACTTGATCATGTCAGTACACTAACCATAATAACATATTCTACAAAGTTTAATTTCTAACAAAAACTAGGTTGCTCACAAAGTTTAGTTGAAAACAGTAAGATTTAACCACAACAGACACTAACAGAGACACTTTACTGGATAGCAAATTTAGCCAGACCAAACACTGACTTCGACTAACCACAACTAAAATCTATTTGTAGGGTGTGAAAGTTTAAGTTTCCCTATTTCCAACAAGCCCAAGTTTGCTAAATTTGGTTAAGTAGATTAACTAGAATTTGCATGCAAAGTGGGCTAGTCCACACAGTTCTCACACTTAGCAGATTTTCAGAGATTTTCAAATCGGACGGGAATGCACCTTTTCGTACGGCCGAAGGTGGAGGAGGGGGCGGCGGGAGGCCGAGGCGGAGCAGCACGGCGGCGGGAGGCCGAGGCGGAGCAGCACGGCGGCGGGAGGCCGAGGCGGAGCAGCACGGCGGCGGGAGGCCGATCGGCGGAGCGGCACGGCACGGCGGCGGGAGGCCGAAGCGGAGGCGGAGGCGCGGGAGGCCGAGGCGGGAGGCCGAGGCGGAGCACGTACGGCGGCGGAGCACGCGGCTGCACACGGCGGCGGCGCACGCGGGGGCAGGGGAGAGGGCGCGCGCGCGGCGTCGGGGAGAAGAGAAATGAGGAAGAATTTGGAGCACGCGCGCTCAAATCGACGCGGAAGGGACCTTTGGTCCCGGTTCCAGCCACGAACCGGGACCAAAGACCCTTTGGTCGCGGTTGGTAACACCAACCGGGACCAAAGGTCCCCCCGGGCCGCGAAAATATGCGCGCGAAGCCCACTGGGCCTTTGGTCCCGGTTGGTTTTACCAACCGCGACCAAAGGCCTTTTTTATTTTTCTGTTTTCTTTTTTTGTTTCTTTCTCTGTTTCTTTTTCTGTTTCTTTTTTGTTTCTTTTTCTGTTTTCTTTTATAGTTTCTTTTTATTATTTAAAAAGTCATATAATCATTATCTTTTTATTATTTATTTTTCTAGTTTCTTTTTATTATTTAAAAATCATATCTTTTTATAGTGTCTTTTAAAATGTTTCAGTATTTGAAAATCATTATCTTTTTATTATTTATTTTTCTAGTTTCTTTTTATTATTTAAAAATCATATCTTTTTATAGTGTCTTTTAAAATGTTTCAGTATTTGAAAATCATTATCTTTTTATTATTTATTTTTCTAGTTTCTTTTTATTATTTGAAAATCATATCTTTTTCTAGTTTCTTTTCAAATGTTTCAATACCTAATTGCCCATGTGGTCATTACGGCAAAGAAAAAATAAGAGAGAAAAAAACAGAAGCCCATTACTACCGGTTGTCATGTGGCTGATCCAACACTGGTTTTGCCCATCCGGAAGCTTGCGCATCTGTCTTGCGTCGTCGTGAGCAGCAAATCGACCTTCGATCCAAGCAGCCGCAAGACATCTCTCATGATCTAACGACCGTCCCAAAAAGTGTTGGGAATGTTGTAGATCATGAGAGAGCCTTGCAGCTGCTTGGATCCGACCGAGGGGCATGGCTACCACTTCCACCACCACCACAAGCGCTCTAAAGATCAGGGCTACTCTTGTTCTTCATCTCCTCCTCGATCATGTTTGGTATTTATAGCTAAAAGATCAGGGCAACTCTTCATCTTTAGTCCCGGTTGGTAGATTGAACCGGGACTAAAGGAGCGTTGATATGTGTGCCATATCTTCTGCTTGAGATCCAACGGCTCAGAAGCGCTCGAAAGAAACACACCCTGATCCAACGGCCCACAAGCACTCTAAAGAAACACACGATCCGTGTGCTTCCGATCAAACGGCTCAGAAGCGCTCGAAAGAAACACACCCTGATCCAACGGCCCACAAGCGCTCTAAAGAAACACACGATCCGTGTGCTTCCGATCGTGTGCACCGAAAAGGCGCGCGCCAAAATACCCTTTAGTCCCGGTTCGTGGCATGAACTGGGACCAATGCCCGCCTTTAGTCCCGGTTCGTGTTACCAACCGGGACTAAAGAAGCACACGGATCGTGTGTTTCTTTCAAGCGCTTGTGAGCCGTTGGATCAGGGGTGTGTTTCTTTCAAGCGCTTGTGAGCCGTTGGATCAGGGGTGTGTTTCTTTCTGCACTCCCACCTCATCCACAGGTACACCTTCTAATCGCCTATAAATAGCGACGTCCCTGCAGCGAACGGCACACAACGAGTGTCTATCTTTGCCACCGAACCCAATGGTTGGATTTAGCCTACCTGCTGGCATGTTCCCTGGCATTATTGTGTTGTCTTTGTTCACCGGCCAGCCATTGGATCCACCTCCTGTAGGTCGGTGAATAAAGACAATACAACGATGCTGTTGGAAACACAAGCCCTCAGGTAGGTTGAATCCAGTCACTGGATTTGGGTGACACAATAATGAATTGCCGAGGAGGTGGGAGTGGTGGTGGTGGAAGTGGTAGCCATGCCCCTCGGTCGGATCCAAGCAGCTGCAAGGCTCTGTGATGATCTACAACATTCCCAACACTTTTTGGGACGGTCGTTAGATCATCACAGAAGTCTTGCGGCTGCTTGGATCGAAGGTCGATTTGCTGCTCAAGACGACGCGAGACGGATCAACGCTCCTTTAGTCCCGGTTCAATCTACCAACCGGGACTAAAGACGAAGAGTTGCCCTGATCTTTTAGCTATAAATACCAAACATGATCGAGGAGTAGTAACCTAAACTACGATCACATAAAAGAGAACTGCAATGGTGATCACATACTCTGAAACTAATTTCGACCAGTTCCTGAGCCGCGGGGTGCTGAGCCGCCGGCGCTGCGCATCCAAAGAGAAGGAACCCTCACAGGGTCATAGCTCACGTGAGAAGGAACCCTCTGAAGAAACGACCACCTACTGTCATACTGCCTATCCAATAGATACATGTAGCGACGGACATGCTCATCCTCCTCCCTGATACGGCGACGTACCACCTCCTCGGAGGCCGGCTCCCTCTGCACCGAGCGTGGCCCACGCGACTGCCACCACAGAAGATCCGGGTCGACGACGTCACCCGGATTCCTCACCAAGCTGCGCGTCCCGGAAGGTAGCACCTCCCAGTGCCAGCCCGGTGGAGCCCAGTCCCGCACATCGCCCCTCTGGTCCAACATGTACATCGCCGACACCTAAGTCAATGGAAGAGTGATGAGGTTGCAGATATGAGTTCAGATGTGATATGGCAATGGCGGCCAAGCCTACATATATATGTGATCAGGGCCTTTAGTCCCGGTTCGTGTTACCAACCGGGACTAAAGAAGCACACGGATCGTGTGTTTCTTTTAAGCGCTTGTGAGCCGTTGGATCAGGGGTGTGTTTCTTTAGAGCGCTTGTGAGCCGTTGGATCAGAAGCACATGGATCGTGTGTTTCCTTCGAGCGCTTGTGAGCTGTTGGATCAGGGCCTTTGGTCCCGGTTCGTGTTACCAACCGGGACTAAAGAAGCACACGGATCGTGTGTTTCTTTCAAGCGCTTGTGAGCCTTTGGATCAGGGGTGTGTTTCTTTAGAGCGCTTGTGAGCCGTTGGATTAGAAGCACACGCCTATAAATAGCGACGTCCCTGCAGCGAAACGGCACACAACGAGCGTCTACCTTTGCCACCGAACCCAATGGTTGGATTTAGCCTACCCGCTGGCATGTTCCCTAACACAAGCCCTCGGGTAGGTTGAATCCAACCACTGGATTAGGGTGACACAATGATGAATTGCCGAGGAGGTGGGAGTGGTGGTGGAAGTGGTAGCCATGCCCCTCGGTCGGATCCAAGCAGCTCCAAGGCTCTCTGATGATCTACAACATTCCCAACACTTTTTGGGACGGTCGTTAGATCATCAGAGAAGTCTTGGGGCTGTTTGGATCGAAGGTCGATTTGCTGCCAGATCTGCCGGTTGGTAGATTGAACCGGATCTAGTCAGCCTACCGCCAGATCTGCCGGTTCCCCTGATGGACAAAGTGAAGGAGTGGTCGCTTAGTAAGATGGCCGAACAATTCCGGACGTGGAAGAAAAACTTATGGAAAGCTTATATAAAGGCCGGGGAGACGGATCCAGATTTCACTGGAGCACTAGTGGGAGAAGAAGCTAGTCAAACTAGTCCGGAAGGCAAAGACCGAATACAAATCATTCGGATTCGCCTGCATACGTCCAACAGTGCATTTTATATGCAGGCACTCACGAGCCACTGTTGGGCTGTATGCAGGTGAAACCGTGTGTTTTGTTCTATATCTAGGAATCCTTCAGTTCATCGACCGAATACAAGTCATACAAGTCATTTGATATGCAGGTAATCACAAGTCAGGTGAAACCGTGTGCATTTGATAAAAGGTTTAATACATTATTACACATCACCACCAACATCCCTATCTAGTGTGTGTCCCTTTCTTCTTCGTGTGTGTCCCTTTCTTCTGATTGCGCCGCAACCATGGACAATCTTCCTCATTCAACGCGATGGTTGGGTCAGTTTTCACCGTGAAGGGGGGAATTTCATGAAAATTATTGTAATCTTCCGACATGTCCGTCTTGTCCTCCACTCCTACGATGTTTCTTTTTCCTGAAAGAACTATGTGGCGCTTTGGCTCATCGTATGATGTATTCGCTTGCTTATCTTTTCTTTTTTTCGGTCTGGAAGACATGTCCTTCACATAGAAAACCTGAGCCACGTCATTGGCTAGGACGAATGGTTCGGTGTCGTACCCAAGATTTTTTACATCCACCGTAGTCATTCCGTACTTCGGGTCTACATTTACCCCGCCTTCCAGGTTGAACCATTTGCACCTGAACAAAGGTACCTTGAAAGAAGGTCCATAGTCAAGTTCCCATATCTGCTCTATGTAACCATAATATGTGTCCTTTTTCCCATTGTTGTTTGTTGCATCAAAGCGGACACCACTGTTTTGGTTGGTGCTCTTTTTATCTTGGTCGGTCGTGTAAAATGTATTCCCATTTATCTCGTACCCTTGAAAAGTCAATATAGTCGACGATGGTGCTATGGCCAACAAGTATAATTGTTCTTCAACAGTGTTGTCATTAATGAGACGTGTTTGCAACCATCCGCTGAAAGTCTTCATGTGTTCTCTTTCAATCGATTCTCCAGGCTGCTCCGGGCATTTAGAGCGTAAAATATTCATGTGTTCCTGGATATACGGAGCCACCAAGATGGAATTATGTAGAACTGTGTAGTGTGCTTGATTGAAAGAATCCCAGTCCTTACACATTATTGCTTTCTTTCCTAGCGTGCCTATTCCACGCAGTCTCCCCTCATGGCGCGATTGAGGAACACCGATCGGCTTAAGGTCAGGAATAAAGTCAACACAAAACTCAATTACCTCCTCTGTTCCATAGCCCTTGGAGATGCTTCCTTCGGGCCTAGCACGGTTATGAACGTATTTCTTTAAGACTCCCATGAACCTCTCAAAGGGGAACATGTTGTGTAGAAATACAGGACCGAGAACATTAATCTCTTCGACTAGGTGAACTATGAGGTGCGTCATAATATTGAAGAAGGATGGTGGGAACACCAACTCGAAGCTGACAAGACATTGGACCACCTCCCTCTGTAAACCTGGTAGAGTTAATGGATTGATCACCTTCTGAGAAATTGCATTGAGAAATGCACATAGCTTCACAATGGGTACTCGAACATTTTCCGGTAGAAGCCCCCTCAATGCAATCGGAAGTAATTGTGTCATAATCACGTGGCAGTCATGAGACTTTAGGTTCTGGAACTTTTTCTCTGCCATGTTTATTATTCCCTTTATATTCGACGAGAAACCAGACGGGACCTTGATACTGCTCAGGACTTCAAAAAAGATCTCCTTCTCTTCTTTGGTAAGAGCGTAGCTGGCAAGACCTTGATACTTATCTGGATTCAGGTGGTCGTCTCGTTCGTGCATACGTTGGTGGTCCTGTCGTGATTCCGGTGTATCTTTTGTTTTCCCATACACGCCCAAGAAGCTTAGTAGGTTCACGCACAGATTTTTCGTCACGTGCATCACGTCGATTGCAGAGCGAACCTCCAGTATTTTCCAATAGGGTAGCTCCCAAAATATAGAGCACTTCTTCCACATGGGTACGTGTCCATCAGCGTCATTCGAAACAGATAGACTGCCAGGACCCTTTCCAAAGATTACTTTTAAGTCCTTGACCATGTCATATATAACATCACCATTAGGTAATTTAGGATTCGTCTGATGATTTGGCTCACCTTTGAAATGCTTGCCTTTCTTTCTTACGGCATGCCCTTTTGTAAGAAATCGCCGATGCCCCAGGTACACATTCTTGTTTCCCATATGTATACTTTCAGTCTCACCTAAACAGTGCGTGCATGCATTGTATCCCTTGTTTGACTGTCCTGAAATGTTACTAAGTGCAGGCCAATCATTGATGGTTACAAACAGCAACGCTCGTAGGTCAAATTCCTTTTGTTCGTGCTCATCCCACGTAGGTACACCTTCGTCACGCCACAACTGTAAAAGTTCTTCAACCAATGGCCTCAGATACACATCAATGTCGTTGCCCGGTTGCTTCGGGCCTTGGATGAGCACTGGCATCATAATGAACTTCCGCTTCATGCACAACCAAGGAGGAAGGTTATAAATACACAGAGTCACAAGCCAGGTGCTATGACTAGAGCTCTGCTCCCCGAAAGGATTAAAGCCATCTGTACTTAGCCCAAATCTTAAGTTCCTTGCGTCAGCTGCAAATTCCGGGAACTCCCTGTCGATTTTTCTCCACTGCGACCCATCGGCGGGGGTGTCTTAACATCAGGTCTTTCAAACGGTCTTCTTTGTGCCATCGTAACAACTTTGCATGCTCTTTGTTTTGGAACAAACGTTTCAATCGTGGTATTATAGGAGCATACCACATCACCTTGGCAGGAACCCTCTTCCTAGGGCACGGCTCACCCTCAACATTACCAGGGTCATCTCGCCTTATTTTATACCGCAATGCACCGCATACCGGGCATGCATTCAAATTCTCGTACTCCTCACCACGGTAGAGGATGCAGTCATTGATGCATGCATGTATCTTCTGCACCTCTAATCCTAGAGGGCAGACAACCTTCTTTGCTTCGTACGTACTGGGGGGTAATACGTTATCCCTTGGAAGCATCTTCTTTATTATTTTCAGCAATTTTTCAAATCCCTTGTCAGATATACCATTCTCTGCCTTCCATTGCAGCAATTCCAGCGTGGTACCAAGCTTTTTCTGGCCATCTTCGCAAGTTGGGTACAACAATTTCTTGTGATCCTCTAACATGCTCTCCAACTTCAACCTCTCGTTTTCAGTTCCGCTGTTTATCTGTGCATCAAGAATGGCCCGACCAAAATCATCATCGTGCTCATCAACAATGGGCTCTTCTTCAGCTTCGTCTTCCCCCATTGCAGTATCACCGTCTTCGGTGAACATAGGATAGTTGTCATTATCCTCTTCTTCTTCATTTTCTTCCATTATAACCCCTCTTTCTCCGTGCTTGGTCCAACAATTATAACCGGACATGAAACCATGCTGCAACAGGTGGACGTGAATGGTTTTTGAGGTAGAGTAATCCTGCGTATTCTTGCAGACGCTACATGGACAAGAAATAAAACCATTCGACGGCTTGTTTTTCTCAGCCACACGGAGAAAATAATGCATGCCATTAATATAGTCGGGAAATCGTCGGTCACTGTACATCCATTGCCGGCTCATCTGCATTATATAAATATATCAAAAACTATTGCACTACATGAAGAGTATATAATAGTGACCAAATTAGTTAATACAAGTTCATCACATTAAAACCAAAGTAAAGTAATTGTAATGCATAGTCCTCATAAAACATACATTAATTGAAACTAACATACAACTATCTAAATAATTTAAATCCAACACCAAATGCGATCAAAATCGCAACTAAGGTAACTACTGAACCAACAACATAATGGTACCAAGCCTCCTGACTAATGGAATATTTTCTAATCTTTTTAATCTTCAAGCGCATTGCATCCATCTTGATCTCATGGGCATGTGCGACGTCGGCAAGCTTGAACTCGTGTTCATCGATGATGTCGGCAAGCTTCAACTCCAATTTCATCTTCTCTTCTAGGCATTGCAGACGAAGTTCTTCACTTCTTTCCAATTTTGCTTTCAAATCATTGTTTTCTTTTACAAAAAACTCGACAATAGGGTCGGTTGGAATTTTCGGTTCAACTACCTCCTAGATAAAAGTTTCTATGTCAAGTTGGTAGGTATAGTTGTTTTAAACACGAAATGAAACAAATAGTTATGAAAATATACCACATCCGAATCATAGACCGGACAAGGGCCGACGGGGGCGGATATCAAAACCATGACACTATACATATAAAAAAAACATAAGAAAAATATACAAGAAATAAATATGCTTTTAAATCATACATATCATTTTTCTTAAAATAGAAGACAAAGAAAAAAAGCTCACCGAGGTGGTGCCGGTGACGGAACGACGCGGGCTATCGACGGCGGTGAGGACGGGACGACACTAAAATCCACAAATAATAAATTAATTTGAGCTCAAAATGCATATAAAAAATAAACTCTCTAACTTAGGCATTTCATCAAACACCTTGCTTGCACTACAAAAACTGAAATGAGCTAAACTAGCAACGAAATGAGCTAAAGTTGCAACTTCGGAGGAAAGGATGATGTTGCTAACCCTGGAATAGATGGGGTGCCTTTAATCCTCACAAGTGGTGCAAAAAAATGGGGATTAACTTGAGTGAGGGAGAGGAAAAGGAGGAGAAAATGGTGGAAGATGAGCTCAAAATGGAGATGAGCTCGGGTGGAAGAAGATGATATAGTGCAGGGAAGACCTTTGGTCCCGGTTCGTGGCTGGAACCGGGACCAAAGGGAGCCTGCCAGGGGTCCCACGGCTACTGCCGCATGTGCAGACCCTTTGGTCCCGGTTCCAGCCACGAACCGGGACCAAAGGTCCCAATAGAACCGGGACGATTGCTCCCCGGCGCCCCGGCCGATGGAACCGGGACCAATGACCCCTTTGGTCCCGGTTTTTTATTATTGCGGGACAAAAGGGCAAAACGGAAGCCCCTTTCTCTACTAGTGTTGGTGTAATCATTACGTGGGGCTTGTACGTCGTATGTCGCTGGCTTCCGTCTCGCGCACAGGAAAAAAGGATGCACCGCGATCAGTAAAGAAATCGGATGCAGCACGACTGGTAGAAAAACGAGGGCTTGATGCTCGAATCAAAGCCAGATTCTCCATCGTGCGTTCTCGTGGTCCGTGGTCGCCAAAGAATCACACGCACGCAGCCAGGCACCCCTCCGCCGCCATCGCCGCCGCCACCCCGGCTGCCCTGCCCAGCGCCAAGCAAACCGCCGCCCCGGCGTGTCCCTGCACTGCCGTGGTGCCCCGGCTCACCCCGCATCACTGCCGTGTCGCCTCGCCCTGCATCCCCTACGTGTCGCCTTCGCCTCGGCCGCCCCTCCGCCGACCATACCGACGAGATGGGCTCTGTTACCACCATAGAGGTGCAGCTGGAAGCGGTTGCCGTGCTTCGACCCTCGGCTGCATCCCTGGCCAATTGTACGGTGGTGCTGCTGTCGAGGTTGCTGCTCCTGATCTAAGTGCGTGCGTGGTGATAACCTGGAATTCGGATTTTGTGTGGTAGATAAATCAATTGCAAGTAATTCTCTGTCGCATCACCAACTAAAGCTCCGACCGGAGTCATGGTCTGCTGATCGCAGACTAAAGCATTGCAATTGGATCCATAGATGGATGATTCAGTTCCAATGCGTGGACATCCAACTTCTATCCCTCGTACGTACTCCTAGATCACAGTACGCGTGAATCACCACACCGTTTGAGTACTATACCATATTCAAGATGATAGTATGTGCATTACTCTTACAGAAAACATTGTGTACTATACCATATTCAAGATGATAGTATGTGCTAAGCCGCTAACATCTTGAAGGCACACAGACTGTATTTTGTTCTCAAAAAGAACATACTACTACAAATGTAAGCCAACATGAGGATTGTCAGCATGAACACAACTATTCAAACGAATTCCCAAGTTTGAATAGCACAATAGTAGAAAACTGAAGCTCTCCTCCATGAATACCACAAGCTTGTGCTAGACCATCACATGTTCTGAAACTATGAAAGAAAGTTTGAACAGAAAGCTTCCAGTGGTAGATCATGGCTTGCTATTTTCTTTGGCAAACTATGTTTTTCTACAAATGAATAAAGGTCTCAATTTTTAAGAGAGTGGAGATTATCTACTATTGCGTCATTTCATAGTTGACATTAGGTATATGTTTTCTTTTTTCCTCTTTGAGACTGCTTATTAATTGAAAATTATTTGTGTTTACTATACTTGGATTCGCACCACAGTGACAAGTAAAAGAGTTATTTTATAGTGTTGTTGTGGGTCTACTTGTACTATTTCATATGGGTTTACAAAGCTTTTGTATTACTGTTTTATAGGGAGAAACCTAGAGAGATGATATTATGTCCACGGGACACGGGGCATCGACAACCTGGCGTGATCCGTCACTATAGAGAATCTGTGGAATTCGGATGATGAAAAGAGTTTCTATGTTGCGGCCCAACTCCATATCCCCCGCGCAAATCGGATCAGTCGTTCGCCGTGAAACCTGATTCTCAGTGAAACTGAAGACAAAATCTGTTACACGAGAACTATTTTTCGTTTGTTGACCCGTTGCAACGCACCGGTATTGTGCTAGTGCATAATTATTCCTACGAGAAAAAACTACATTGGACCAACCCCCAATATGCTTGGCTCGTGCTCATCCAGCAGTATCCTGCTCCACGAGTTATCCGCTTGTTCTTTGGCTTTTTCCTTACCTGGAGAGGTAAAAACTGATGACACATCTCTGCCAAGAGCGACCTGCCCTGTCCCCTCTCCAGTTATTACCGCTGTTACATTAGCGACAACATGTAATCCAAAAGAGAGCTCTTCTCCACAACTCCATGCATGTTCCAACACAACCATTTTAATTTGGCCTGTATCGAGTACACCGATCGAGAGAGTATCTTACTCTGGGAAACATTCCTAGTACTCATCTAACAAGTATAGTTGCTCGATCAGTATTGGCCTGCAGCTAGCTAAGTGCGCCTATATAAAGAAGAACCTTACCCAAACCAGCCACACACAACTCGATCAGTATCAGTGTACCAACGGGCAACGGCAAGTCAAGTGCAAGGCTTGCAACATGGCCAACGCCAAGCTTGTAGCAGTCGTGGCCACACTCGTGATCCTCCTGGAGGTGTCGACGTGCGCCGTGGCCCGGCACCACGGCAAGCCGGACCCGTGCAGCGGTGGCGACGACGACAGCTCCACGGCGCCGGGCACGCTGCACAAGCACAAGAAGCCGGTCCACTGCCCATCGCCGAGCGGCAGCGGCGGCGGCACCCCTGGCATCATGACGGTGAACGGGTTCCAGAAAGGCGAGGACGGCGGTGCGCCGGCGGAGTGCGACGGCAAGTACCATAGCGATAAGGACTTGATCGTGGCTCTGTCGACGCGGTGGTACGCCGGCGGCCGCCGGTGCCACAAGCCGATCCGCATCACGAGCAAGCAGAACGGGCGCACCGTGGTGGCCAGGGTGGTGGACGAGTGCGACTCCGGTCATGGCTGCAAGGACAATATCGTGGACACCTCCGAGGCCGTCTGGAAGGCGCTCGGGCTCGACAGCAACATCGGCGAGGTTCCTGTCACCTGGTCCGACGCATGAAAAACCCACAGCAAGCGCCGGATGGATGACATCGGGTGTCAGTGTCGTTGCTAATCTCGATATGGGTATATAAGGTACTTGGTCGAATAGTAGCAGAATAATAAAGTACTTGTGTGTTGATGGTAGTGCGGGTTTATAATGTTGTAAGAGTGTCACTTATGTAATACGTCAGTGTCGGTGTCAGCCTCAGTTTTATATGTTGGTGTTAATATGTTGTGTTGTGCACTGTTGATTGTTCGCACTATGACGGATCAGGCGTCCTTTGGTTCGGACAGTTAGACGGCAGCCTGAACGTAGTATGCCAATCAAATTTGACAGTATATTTGGCTATATGTGTAATCCCAAACCTGCAAATTAAGCCTTGACATCATGACCTTGCTCAGTTAATATACTCTACATATATATAAACCAAGCCCCTGGGATTTTCATAATTGCCGAATTTGATCGATGAACTCAGTAGAAACATATATGAACTAGTAACCACCAAATACACGTTTAAGACTCATTGATCACTTATTTATTATGGCAATTAGCATACGAACACTTTTTTTTGAACTTGGCTCATATCCTTTTCCATTTCTCAACGAATTCAGAGTGTTCCACTCAAAGACAAATTATGACGTCGTATATATGATAACACAAGAAGTATATGATCCTTAGGGATTGGCTTTAATTTGGTTGAAGTAAGAATAAAGATATTTAGGCACATCCCCCCCCCCCCCCCCCCCCCCCGGTTTGTTTACCTTGAACTGTCGCAATTGTGAGGTGGATAATTGTGAGGTAAATTTTGAGTTCCACCACCGGTTGTCATAGGCGATAGCCAAATAAACGATGAACAAATGCAAGATCAACACAGGGGGAAACGAGATTTTTAACGTGGAAGATCCTTCCAATGAGAAAGAGAAAAAACCATGGGCGACAGCCAACAAATTTTCACTATAATCAGATGAGATTACAACGCCGTGGATTTACAACATGTCACTTATCCCAAACCGACGGCTTACAAGAGGTATATAAATGGATGGTGACCTAGGTCGGTAACGATCCGCTCTGCTTTGGCCCAAATCTCCCGGTGACGGGCCTCACTCCACTCCGTCAGAACTCAACCGCTCTTATATGAATTTAGATCACAAAAAAACACCGATCACTACAAGTGCAGAAATTCAGAATTTCAGAAGTATTTATTTGTGCCCTGTTAAGCATTCTCACGGTTTTAGAATAGTACTCACACACACATAAGCATATCATCAATTCTAGCCTTCTCTACTGAAACTATGATGTACATCTAAGCATGCATGGTTGGAGTGAAGCTTTATACAAAAAAAGAAAGGAAAATCAACAAGACGAGTGTTTCAACCAAGATTTTCATAACGTGATTAATCTTACATGCATATAATGCATGCATACGTTATATGAAATACGATCACAGTTTATTGTGTACTCCATCATCAGCCGAGAGGATAAATACGTTCGTAGTAATAGAAAGACACGTTGGGATTTGCGAGTGCCCTCCTCCCATTATTCGCCGGTAGATTCACGGATTCAGGCGTCGGACCATGTAACAGGAACCTCGCCGATGTTGGTGTCGAGCCCGAGCGCCTTCCACACGGCGACGGAGGTGTCCACGATGTTGTTCTTGCAGCCGCCGTGCCTGGATCGAGTCGCACTCGTCCACCACCCGTGCCTGCACAGTGCGCCCGTTCTGCTTGCTGGTGATGCGGATCATCCTCTGGCACCGGCGGCCGCCGGCGTACCACCGCGTCGACAGCGCCGCCAGCATCTCGTTGTCGTTGTGGTACTGGCCGTCGCACTCCGCCGGCCCGCCCCCGCTTTCGCCGGGCCCGAACCCGTTCAGCGTCATCGTCGCCGGCATTTCAGCGATCGCCACGCCGCGCGTCGGCGCATGCAGTAGAATCAGGACAAGCACGGCCAGAGCTGCGAGCTTACTGCGCGCCATTGTTAGGCGTAAGTGATCAAGCTCCTGCAGTCCTGCTGCTTAGGCATGCATGGGCTGGAGTTGCTCGTGGGTGCTTATGGCGTTTGATTCGAGTGGTTTATATGGGCGAGCATCGCTGTCTTTCGTGCAACGGTTCTTGTTTCAGAACTCTGCCGGTTTGTGCTTTTTTTTAGATAACAAATATCGAGAGTTGTGAGCCGTGCGCAGCTTCAGATCAAGTTATCCCAACCTAATGGATATATTTTGTTTAAACAAAACGGGCAATTTGCCTCATTTTATTTAAAAAAGTCGAAGAGAGCTGACCGGTTCATTTGCAGGGGAACCGGCCGAAAACCCGTACAAATGCACCAATGTCGTCATGGAACACGACCACATTGGGCACACCACCACAGCCAACCTGGCTACCCACACGAAACACCAACGCACAAGGAGACCGCGTCGAGGTTGCCGCAAAGCGTCTTCGTCGTCACACCTCCCCGAGGCGGCGATTCCGACATCAATCGCAGCTTCCCAGACAGAGCCGAGGTTGCCGCAGAGCGTCTTCGTCGACACACCTCCCCGAGGCGGCGATTCCGACATCATCCGCAGCTTCCCAAACATAGCCTCACAGACGGCATCGGACCCCATGCCGGCCTATGCCAACAATTGGCCACACGCGCCAAGGACAGACATCTCCGAATCCGACGACGAGCTTCAAAAGGGATATATGTAGGACTTGCGCCGACTGAGAACAAACCCATCGGACACGTCAGGAAGACCGACTACCGAAGCCCCGCCGCGACCCAACTTCAGCTCGACGCATCATCTTTGCCAAACTGCACCCTTGGACCTAGCAGAGCTGCCCGGCCACAAGCCCTCTTAACCGAACCCCAGCTGTAGGTGACTCTGAGACGATGCCCCCAAGAGGGAAAGAGACGCAAAGCGCCTCCATCGCCCGATCACCGATCTGAGGTTTCCCTCCGGAGTCAAGGCCGCAGGAGGAAGGAGTGAGCACACCTCGACGATGCTTTCAAGAAAGCCCGCGACACCCGCAGACGTCACCATCGCCAGCTCCGGCCAAACCGGAGCAAGGATTTCTCCCGGGGAGCTCAACAACCTGCCACCTGAAACTGGCTGCCACCTGAAAGCAGCTCTGCACCTCCAGGCCGAGCACGCCGGAGCAGCACCAAGCCGCAGCTAGAACGAGCCAAGCCGCAGATCGAACACAGCCACCAGAAAACTCGCCGCTGCCCACCATCCTCGCCGCCCACCAGAGTCGACGTCGAGGCCCCCATCCCAAGCGGAGCCGACGACCGCCACCAATGCGGACGGCCAGACCTACCCCGGCCTCAGCCAGAGGCAACGGTGCCACCGATCGCGGGAATTAGCCGCCCAAATCCTCGATATGTGCCGCCTCCTCCTGCCACACCCAAGCAGCCGCCGCCGCACCACCATCGCAGGCACGCGACCGTCACAAGCTCACGTCGCTGCCACGCCCGTAGCTGCACATGCTTGCCCGCCACCGCAAGGAGCAGCGGAGGGGACGCCGCCTCCGCGCACAGAACGGCGACCGAGTGGTCCCGCCGCCGCCGCATCGCCCGGGCTTTGCCCGACGAAGCCTCCGGCGACAGCGAGAGGAGGAGGCGCGGGTAGCCTTGCTCCAGCCTGCGGGGACGCCCCGGTGCGGCCCGGCGCGGCCGCACGGGAGCGGAAGAAGATGAAGATGACGGCCGGGGTCGAGCTCGTTCGTGAGGAGGGAGGCGGCGAGGGCGGTGCTTCTCTTCGGGGTGGAAGGGGAGAGGACGACGAGGGGGTTCAGGATCTGTTGTCGGCGGAGCCGGGGGTGGCCGGAGTAGTGAGATCCGGCGGTGGCGGCGGGTGTCTCCGCGGGCGGGTGTCTCCGCGGGCGCGGGCGCGTCTCTTAGGATTGGCAATGTGGCAACTACCTAACGGATATATCAGCTACAAGTATCGATCACTGCATACAAAGCATGTGGTTGCGCAAAAACGGAGAGTAGGCTTCAGCTATCGATATCGTGATGATGATGGGATAGTTATCCCCCTCTTGCAATCACCACCAAGAGAAAATAGGCGGGGGGGGGATATGCTGCCCAGCTTTAGTACTGAATCCTGGAACAGACCAGTCCATAAGAAACATTCTGTCGAACACATGATCAGACACTGAAGCGATGTGAGCCGTGCGCAGCTTCGTCAGATCAAGTCGATGCTAAGAGACATGGCAGGTAGCGATAGTTATGTGAGAGGTTCATGCGTGGAAGAGGGGCTGTGTATGGAAAGACGTGAGCTGTGGGCAGCTTCAGGTCAAGTCGTCCCAGCCTAACGGATAGAGATCAGCTACCAATCACTGCCGATCGACTAAGCATGTGGTGGCGCAAAAATGGAGAGTCCGCTTCAGCTATCGTAATCGATGATGGGATAATTATCCCCCCACTCTTACCATGACCACCAAGGGAAAATGGACTTGGTTTCTCCGCAAGAGAAACCAACCTCGGATTTTATTTTTTTAATACTACTGAATCCTGGAACAGACAAGTCCATGCCAACGAGGTCGCGGACGGAGCGGAGAGGAAGAAGCATTCTGTCGAACACCTCGTTGGCGCTCCCGCAACACATGGTCAGACACCTGCCGAAGCGTCGACGCGCACAGCAGCATCTGCACGGGCACTACGCGAGGGGGCCACCGTGGATAGATGGGGGGCAAACAGTGCCGACGGGAGATGACAGTTGGTCCAGGTGGAGCGGTTTGCTTCTCTACCGGAAGTTGAGGCGGAGCTGGCGGGAGAGCTTGGGCGAAGTGGCGGGCGGAGGAGAGTTCGCTGGCGTGGAGGGAGGACATGCGCCGGATGGGAGCAGCCTCGCCAGAGTCGATGGCTAGGGAGGGATGGAGGCGTCGCCATTCGCGATCAAGACGACGTCACGAGAGAATGACGGACAGCACCCCAGATCGGGATGGATTTGGACCGGGATATTGCCGACCTCGCCCTCACCCAAACAAACGGGTCAATAGGTCCTATGCGAAGTCTTTCCACTGTATTGGAAGGAAAGCGACATCGTTGGCAAGAATAGCTCTCTCGCGACGTTTCAGACGGCCCAAATAGCCAAGGCCCGACCTGCCCCTCTTTCGCCCTTAAACGCAACTGATAGGATCGTTAGAGGTTAGGATCATGTTAGCCGGGCTAGCGTTAGACCCACCACTTATCCACCTCAGCGCAGGACCCACCACTCATCCACCTCAACGCGGGACCCACCACTTATCCAACTCAGCGTGGGACCCACAGCTGTATCCATGTCAGCGTCATCAATTTACAAGACGGGATCCCGATCCAGCGCTGCGTCCGTGCCGTTGCCATTGCTTCCCCTTTCACCCTGCTTTCCCCAATCTTGCTCTTCTCCGGCGACGGAGTGCGCCACCGCCGGCCGTCGAGAGATGTCTAGCTCCGCTTCCGCCTCGCACCCAACATGGCCGCGGTATGGTGCAGTGCCGATGACAACATGCCATGACTGTGCACGCCCGGAGCCTCTGAAGCGGTGGGTTAGTAAGACTGATCAGCATGGCAATCTCGGGCGTGAATTTGTGAAATGCTTGAGCAAGCCACATGCTGGAGAAGGGGGCAAGGTTAGATCTGAGTTC
Source organism: Puccinellia tenuiflora (assembly GCA_012064385.1). Classification (NCBI taxonomy): domain Eukaryota; kingdom Viridiplantae; phylum Streptophyta; class Magnoliopsida; order Poales; family Poaceae; genus Puccinellia; species Puccinellia tenuiflora. The sequence goes on from QRDG01001598.1 coordinate 117,260, forward strand.
TTTTGCAGAATTTTGCTCTAATTTCTCCCATTTCCGTCGAATTTGAGATTTAGGGTTCATGTTACCGTTTTCAGATGCTGTCAAAATGCGGGCATTTCGAGTGGATGGATGAATATATTGCGAGGCTTGAATTCGAGGGATCCATTGATTTGAGCGTAGGCAAAACCCAGGAGCCCAATTTGCCGCTTCCTGTGGAGAATTTGGGCTCGGACAGAGCCGTGCCGACGATGGGGAGTGCGCCCAATGCTGAATTGCCCGCCGAACTGAAGGTGGAATTGAAGAAGATAAACAAACATCTAAGGCAGATGATCGATTTGAATAAGCAAGCAAACATGATGGCTGGAGGGTTTTATAGTTGCATCATTTGTATCTGTTTGTTTTACTTGTTGTCCATCCTTCGTTAGCAGTTGTTCCCGTTTGTGTTAACTGAATAAAATCAGTAATTTTCCAAATATTTCTCTGTCGCATACACTTTTCAGTTCTTCAGTTAACAGAGTGTGCAGAACTTTTCGGTTCTTCAGTGAAACGACCATACATTGATACATTGCTTAGTTCTTCAGTTAACAGAGTACATAGTTCTTCAGTTAATAGATTACATAGTCTTAAAGCAAAACGAATCATATACATAGCTTAATCGGGCTTGCCGTCGCCGCTCTACCCCTAAACTAACACCCAAAATTGGGCTCACCGGAGCCCCCGGGGTGCGGCGGCGGCGCTCACTCCAAGTCAGAGCTGAAGTCGTACTCGGAGCTCTGATACTGCATCTCCTCTTCCCACTTCTTCTTCTCCTCTCACTTCTTCTGCTTCTCCTCCTCTTGGCGTGATGCGGCGAGACCCTGCTTGTAGTGGAGGTTCTCGAGCTCCTCTTCCAGGCGTCGCCGCACGGCGCGGTCGTCCTCCTCGAGCTTGCTGTGCTTCATCACCTCGGCGGTGATCCAGGGAAGGGAGTCTTCATCGGTGAAGTCCCCGGGCAGGAGACCGGCGCCCGGTGGGTGGTCCAGCTCCTCCTCCTCCTCCCTCTTTGGCGGCGGTAGCGATGCGGTCCGTGCAACGGAGGAGCTCCCACGCCGGAGGAGCTTCCCGCCTCGAAGCGCCGGTCGTACTCTTCGACATCGCGCGGAGGAACTTGTGCGGCAACGTGAGGCCGTGGTTGGTCCACTTGTGCGCGCCGCGCTTCTGACCGACGTCGGAGAGCACCAGCCGCTCCCACTCCGCGTCGGAGCGGTTTCCACCGGGCGGAGCGTTTCCACGACCGCGCGATTGGCCAGCCTCGCCTCTCCCGCATCCGATTGAACCCCCACGCCGCGGCATCTGAGTTCTTTAGGCGGAGCGGGTGGTTTTGGTCGCCGGCGGCGAGGGAGGGAGCGGGGGCGGCGTTTTCGGTCAGATCTAACCAAGAGCGACGTCTTTCCATGGATAAGAAGGGAAGCCGCTGGTGCGACGGTGCAGTAGAAAAAAAAGTGTGTGGTTGGCTTGGGCCGTGGCATTAGGATGAAAGTTACTATATATATTTATACTGCAATAACGAAATCGGACGAAATCAGTAGATTTTCATAGTGCAATTACTAGATATATTCATACTGCAAAAGACATTACAAAGAACACATTACAAAAGACATGCTAATTTATAGTACTCTAATCCTAGTAATTTACTAGGACTGGTACTACTACTACTACTAGCCCCAACTACTACTGGGGGCGCGCCTTCGCCGGCGCCTAATCAAACCGGCGCCTCTGCGCCGGCGGTGCGTCGTCCTCTTCATCATCATCGCTGTCGTCGTCGTAGCCGTCGTCGTCGTCGAGTAGTCCTCCGGCGCGTCTCCACTCCGCTCCTCCTCCTCCTCCTCCTCCTCCTCCCTCCTCCTCGTCGTCGTCGTTGGAGGAGGAGCCGTCCCCCTCCTTGTCCTCCTGCTCCTCCTCCTCCTCCTCCGCCACCCGTCCTCTGTCCCACCAGGGGACGTAGTCCTCCTGGTCTTCGGCGCTATTGTCGTCGCTAGGCACTTCCACGTTTTTGAACCACTGTTCGTCCGCCATTGATCATGGAGAGGAGTTGGGGAGAGGGGAGAGGGTTTTCTCGGGGCTTTCTCGGTGGTTGTGGAGAGAAGGAAGATTGGCAAGTGCGAACCGTAAAGGGAACTGCTGGTTTTATCCTTGTATCGGTGAGATAATTGAGGGGGCACAGCGAGTTTCTCAAGGACATTAACTGCCTGCGGAGGCGAACCGACGGGAGAATCGCTTCGTTTTTTGCCAAAATCTGAATTTGACATGACAGGACGTGGCTGCTACTATTCGTAATGATGACATAATGTGAGTACAAACTCTGCACATATGACACGACGCGTACACGATGCGTCAAGATGCTTGCGACGCGTGTTATACAAGTGTCGAACAGTATACATGCATAGATGCATTGGTCAAATTAATTGACTTTGGAGACGATCTGATATATCTGGACGTGTCACAAACATGTTTTAGAAGAATTGCTTTGATGCGACGTAGGCGAGGCGGCGCGAGCAGAGCTGCGACTGGGCATGCGTGAAAAATTGCTTTGATGCTACGTAGGCGAGCACACAACAAGGACATGGTTTTCTATTTTTTATAAGTTTAAAAAGAGGATTAATCAGAGCTCGAAAAAGAAGGCCGTGAGATATCAAGGTTGAAAAAATGACATGATTTTCTATTTTTTATAAGTTAAAAAAAAGATTAATCAGAGCTCGAAAATGAAGGCCGTGAGATATCAAGGTTGAAAAAATAAAATGATTTTCAATTCTTTTACAAGTTGAAAAAGAGGATTAACCAGATATTAGTGACACCAATATTTGTTGATCCACTGGAAGGGGTGCCACATTCGGTGCTTATAAACTGGTCGTACACGCTATGAACTAGCGAGGTGGGACTAAACACGCTGTAAATTGCTTTGATGTGACGTAGGTGGCGGCGCAAGTAGAGTTGCGACTGGTCATACATGCAACGGGTGGCTGCATGGAGGCGAGCACACAGGAAGGACACGAAGTCAGACGCGCGTACGCTTGTTCCATGCACCGCGTCATTCTAGGTCACCGGATCATATTGAACGGCTTAGATCGAACCAGTGGGCCGATCCAACCCCATCTATCCAGCCAATCAGTGCATCACGTGCCCACGAGCCAATTAAATTGTAGAACGAGCGCACATGCGGATCGGGTTTACGGCTAGGGATTTCAGGGATTTTGGGGTTTTTGAGGTTTCGGGGTTTAGGGTTAGGGTTAGGGTTAGGATTAGGGCTAGGGTTTTGACTGAGCTAGGGTTGAGCATAACTAATTAAAAAAAATCAAAAAAATATAAAAGTTTCGCACATTGTTGTATTATGTGACATAGTTATGATATAAAATAATAAACTTAATCTATGTGTATTTTCATGATAAAACCTTCACACAAATGACTTACCACGATCGATGTTGCAGAGAGTTCAACTCAAGTGAGAGGGTTTCGAGTTATGAAAAATAAAAAAAATCATAAAATCGCCAAAGTTTCATTTCAGAGTGAATAAGAAGGATCTGCACTTAATTTTTTATTTTCTCCTTTTAAACTTGTTTTGGAGACGGTCAAAGTGGGTTTGACCAAACATTCAACTGAGCACAAATAATTCAAAAATGTAAAATCAGCGCACATTGTCGTATTATGTGACATAGTTACGATATAAAATAATAAACTTGGTCTATGTGTATTTTAATGAGAAAACCTTCACACAAATGACTTACCACGATCGATGTTGCAGAGAGTTCAACTCAAAGTGAGGAGAAGTGGTTTTGGATTTGGAACATGAAATTTTCTAAAACCTCACCAAGCTTCATTTTCGAGTGACTAAGAAGGATCCAGACTTAGTTTTTTATTTTCATGTTTCAAACTTATTTAAATGTTGGTCAAACTTAGGTTTGACCAAAATTGAAATGAGCATAAAAAATTCAAAAAAATCAAAAAATGAAAAACCAACGCACATAGTCTTATAATGTCATATACTAACGACTCAAGTTGATAAACAAGGTCTACATACATTCAGACGAAAATTAATGGATCTTGGCTCATATCGCCCAATCTCAAACTCCTTCGCATTCAAATGAGCATAAAAAATTCAAAAAAAAATAAAAAAAATGAAAAACCAATGCACATAGCCTTATAATGTCATATACTAACGATTCAAGTTGATAAACAAGGTGTACATACATTCAGACGAAAATTAATGCATCTTGGCATCTCAAACTCCGTCGCATTCAAATGAGCATAAAAAATAAAAAAAAACGAAAAACCAACGCACATAGTCTATATATATGGAATAGATGTGTATGTAAGTTATTTGCCTGATTTAGACAAGGTCGAAAAAAACCTTGCTTAGAAATGAGGCCATTTACCCTACCTTTGGAGCTCTTTTGGAGCACATTTCTCATGACTTTGAGTTTTACTACGTAAAAGTCTAAAAGATGCCGGATTGATGACCTAAAGTTTATAATAGTTTAGAAAACGTTGAAACATCATACCACAGAGTTCAAACATCAAATGTTGGTTCAAATTCTAATTCTACCTCAAATTTGAATTCAAATTCTAATTCTACCTCAAATTTGAATTCAAATAGCATTATTACATCTTTCAAGTTTCAACGAATCAAAGTGCAAATAGCATTATTACACCACAACTATTTTCACGAATGTGCCTCAAATGTTTCACTTCTTCCTACCTCTTGATTTCTTCTTTGTCGGCATTTTTGATTCTATGCCGAGAAGTTCACTCATGCTCTTGATTCTCTTTGCTTCTTCCATAATAGGAATACCCACAACACTTCTTCTTCTTCTTCTTCTTCTTCTTCTTCTTCTTCTTCTTCTTCTTCTTCTTCTTCTTCTTCTTCTTCTTCTTCTTCTAGGTTGGACCTCAGCTTCGGGAACAGGTTCAGTTTGCACTTCAGCTTCGAGAACAGGTTCAGGTTGCACCTCAGCATCCAGACAGGTTCGGGTTGCACCTCAGCATCCAGAACAGGTTCAGGTTGCACCTCAACATCCATAACAGGTTCAGGTTGCACCTCAGTATCCAGAACAGGTTCAGGTTGCACCTCAGCATCCAGAACAGGTTCAGGTTGCAGAAAAGGTTCAGGTACACTTTTCTTTTTCTACATTCGCCAACGAAGAGCCAACTCTTGTCTTCTTCGTTGGCTAGCAATCTTCAACAACAAGGGGCTGAAAGGTTTTCGTTTTCTACTGAAAAATAAAGCATGTCATTTGGTTAGAAAATGAAAAAACAACAAAAACAATTACAACACAAACATCGACTTACGTTGGCCTGTCAGGAGTGTAACAGCATTTGGTAGATCCATGTCGGTGCCCAAGTTCCTCGCAAAGCTTGCATCTATTTTTGTTACCCTTTTGGGGCCTTTTTGGCTTGTCATCTTTTTTTGCTTTCTTACTACTCCCATCTTTCTGAAACCATGCCTTGTACCTACTCTGTTTTGGCCAGCCAGCCTTTCTTCTTGTTAGAGGAGCACACAAGGAAAATTTAATTTCCACTTCAGGCCACTGAGACTGGTCTATAAGTGGTGCAATTGGTGTTGCATATGCAGCCTTGAATTTTGCTACTGAGTAATATTCATGCAAATATGGGTGCATATTTAACTTCGGCTTGGAAGCCAAGAAAGTATGGCATGCTCACATGGCTTCCCAGTGTGTTGCCACTCGAGACAAGTGTATTCATGCACTTCAGTGTCAACAACATGCCTCTTGTCAGTTTTGTTATCTCTAACTTCAGCACCCCACAATGAAGATTTCTCAACAGACAAATGTGTAAGATTTCTGCTCCTATGACAACCTTCTGTACCACTGCCGGCAGCTTATCCCTTTGCAGAACATCACCAATCCTTCTTCTCAATTCCCACAAGCGCATGATCATGATCCTGATTTGGTCAACCATGTCATGCACAGGCAAGTTTTTTAACCCCTTCACCTTGTTGTTAAAACTCTCTGCCAAGTTATTGTTGATATGATCACACTTGATTGCAGTATTAAATCCTGACCTGTACCATAATAGAGAATGGTGGGTTTGCAGCCATGTACCAAAATCATTCTCACTACATGTTGTCATTATCTTACCCAGATGATATGAATGTGTTTGGGTAGTGTAAGATCTAGCTGCCGGCCACATGCGCCCAAATTCTTCCCCTCTGAATTTTTTGATCAAATTCATCCACATATGGTCGAAGCACTCTCTCTGCTCAGTATGGGGAAACACAGTCTTGACTGCATTTTCTATCCCTTTACATGCATCTATGTGGATTGCCAAAGGTGACACGGGCCCTAAGCATCTTTTCAAATGAGTCATAAACCATGTCCACGAAGCCTCGGTCTCTGATTGAAACATGCCTATAGCAACAGGGAACATGTCCATCTAGAGCATTGCATGCTGCCAATTGACCATTCCATTTTCCAGTTAAAAAGAGGAGTCTATGCTTAAATATGGATGACAACCAGATTTGAAGCCATCTATGCAAGGTTTTAATGCCATAAAAAACTTAGAGAAGTAGACCTTGCTATACTCTGTTACTTCAGTATCAATCTCCACAATACTGCCAGGTGACCTTTGTTTCATCTCTTTTTGGAAGTTGTAAAGCATCCTAAATGTATTTGCCCAATCACCATATAATGCTTTCATTGCCCTATGTTTTGCCTTCCACACTGTGGTATATTTCACCACAATTGGGTAGTCCTTTTCCAAATCTGTTTTAAGCTTCTTTGCATCCATATCAGCAATGGTATCGCTAAGATTTTCTGGATATCTTCCCACATATCAATGTTATTTCTATTGCCAGCACGCTACATATGTCCCAGTTTGAAATTTGATTCTGGCAAAAATACTTTGCCAAGCGAACAAGCTTCCGTTTGTTTAATTCTGCATGCTAGATGGTTCTTGTGATTAAACAACTACGCATAATTATTCCTACGAGAAAAAACTACATTGGACCAACCCCCAATATGCTTGGCTCGTGCTCATCCAGCAGTATCCTGCTCCACGATTAATCCGCTTGTTCTTTGGCTTTTTCCTTACCTGGAGAGGTAAAAACTGATGACACATCTCTGCCAAGAGCGACCTGCCCTGTCCCCTCTCCAGTTATTACCGCTGTTACATTAGCGACAACATGTAATCCAAAAGAGAGCTCTTCTCCACAACTCCATGCATGTTCCAACACAACCATTTTAATTTGGCCTGTGTCGAGTACACCGATCGAGAGAGTATCTTACTCTGGGAAACATTCCTAGTACTCATCTAACAAGTATAGTTGCTCGATCAGTATTGGCCTGCAGCTAGCTAAGTGCGCCTATATAAAGAAGAACCTTACCCAAACCCAAATCAGTATCAGTGTACCAACGGGCAACGGCAAGTCAAGTGCAAGGCTTGCAACATGGCCAACGCCAAGCTTGTAGCAGTCGTGGCCACGCTCGTGATCCTCCTGGAGGTGTCAACGTGCGCCGTGGCCAGGCACCACGCCAAGCCGGACCCATGCAGCGGCGGCGAGGACGACATCTCCACGCCGGGCACGCTGCACAAGCACAAGAAGCCCGGCCACTGCCCGTCGCCGGGCGGCAGCGGCAGCGGCGGCACCCCTGGCATCATGACGGTGAACGGGTTCCAGAAAGGCGAGGACGGCGGTGCGCCGGCGGAGTGCGACGGCAAGTACCATAGCGATAAGGACTTGATCGTGGCTCTGTCGACGCGGTGGTACGCCGGCGGCCGCCGGTGCCACAAGCCGATCCGCATCACGAGCAAGCAGAACGGGCGCACCGTGGTGGCCAGGGTGGTGGACGAGTGCGACTCCGGTCATGGCTGCAAGGACAATATCGTGGACACCTCCGAGGCAGTGTGGAAGGCCCTCGGGCTCGACAGCAACATCGGCGAGGTGCCTGTCACCTGGTCCGACGCATGAAAAACCCACAGCAAGCGCCGGATGGATGACATCGGGTGTCAGTGTCGTTGCTAATCTCGATATGGGTATATAAGGTACTTGGTCGAATAGCAGAATAATAAAGTACTTGTGTGTTGATGGTAGTGCGGGTTTATAATGTTGTAAGAGTGTCACTTATGTAATACGTCAGTGTCGGTGTCAGCCTCAGTTTTATATGTTGGTGTTAATATGTTGTGTTGTGCACTGTTGATTGTTCGCACTATGACGGATCAGGCGTCCTTTGGTTCAGACAGTTAGACGGCAGCCTGAACATAGTAAATGCAAAACGGTGCCCGGGCTCATATGCTCCCGGTTACTGTTCACTACGGGAAACAGCCAAGTCGCCGACGGCCTTTTTATACGCCGACGGCCAAATGTCGGGGCCGTCGGCGTATAATCGAAGCCGAGAAAGCCGACGGACGGCCCGTCGGCGTAAGAAACCCCGTCGGCGTAGACATATATACGCCGACGGCCGCCGTCGGCGTCAATTCAACCGTCGGCGAAAGAGGCCCCACTAACGGCCGCCCCGACGGTTAAGAAACGGCCGTTTCCCCTGTGGAGCTACGCCGACGGTTATGCCGTCGGCGTATATGCAACGAATACGCCGACGGCATAACCGTCGGCGTATATGTATTTTTTTTTATTTTTACTTATTTCTTTATTTACTTTTATTTAATTCTGTATATAATATTTATGTATAAATTGGGTCTGTAATTTATGTATTAATTGGGTCTATAATTCCCGTCCTTATTTCTGTATCCCACCCACATATTAGGGTTTCGGAGGTAGCTGTGTTTGTGGAATTCTGGCACGTGTTATCGCCCGAACATGAAGAAAGTCACACCGGGGAGCACCGTGAGGAAGGTCACACCGGGGATCTATGTCTTGCACCATTTGGTGAATCACACATTCCAACACACTTCCACACATATCATACAAAAACAACTTCGGAACGAAACAAGACGACTGGAGAAAGAGGAACAACATATGAAGAAAACATAGGTGGGCACACACACACAGCACTCAACATAGGTACTCAACATAGATGAGAACACACACAGTACTGAACATAGGTACTCAAACTAACTACGACCAGGTCCTAAGCCGCGCGGAGCTGAGCGGCGGGCGCTCTGCTTCCAAAGAGCCGGAACCATGTGAGACTCGCTCGCGTCATAAGGATTCTGAAGTAGCGACCAACGCCTAGGACCTGGGTTATTGAACAAATGCATGTAGCGAAGGACGTGCTCGTCCTCCTCCCTAATACGGCGACGTACCACCTCCTCGGGGGCCGGCGCTCTGAACACATTCCGTGGCCAATACCACCAAAGAAGATCCGGATCGACGATGCGACCTGGATCCCTCACCAAGGTCCCCGCCCCGGAAGGTAGCCTCTCCCAGTGCCAGCCCGGCGGATGCCAGTCCCGGACATCGCCATCCGGGTTGATCAAAAGGGGCATCGGAAAGGCCGGCGCGGAGGAGAAGCAGCGCGTGGAGACGGCGGCGTGTGGAGGAGGGCGACGGGTTGGCTCGAACCGGGGACGAGGTCGTGGGTATTTATGCCCTTAGGAACAAGCACACGGATCGTGTGTTTCCTTCGAGCGTTTGTGAGCCGTTGGATCAGCGGTGTGTTTCTTTCTGGCGCTTGTGAGCCGATCGATCAGCGGGCATGTAGTATGTCCAATCAGCAGCAAGCACACGGATCGTGTGTTTCCTTCGAGCGTTTGTGAGCCGTTGGATCAGCGGTGTGTTTCTTTCTGGCGCTTGTGAGCCGATCGATCAGCGGGCATGTAGTATGTCCAATCAGCAGCAAGCACACGGATCGTGTGTTTCCTTCAAACGCTTGTGAGCCGTTGGATCAGCGATGTGTTTCTTTCGAGCGCTCGTGAGCCGTTGGATCAGCACACTATCCCAACCACTTCGTAAGCCACACGACCCTATATATAGCCCACCTCTCAGACATGTTCGTCACTCTGTGTGTACTCATCTGGTATACAAAGCATTCGGATTCCCCTCATATAGTCCTACGGTGCATCTGATATGCAGGCTCTCAGGAGCCACCGTAGGGCTGTATGATGGGGATACCGGGTGTTTTGTTCTATCTACAAATCATCCAGTGCATCGACTGGTATACAAAGCATTCGGATTCCCCTCATATAGTCCTACGGTGCATTTGATATGCAGGCTCTCAGGAGCCACCGTAGGGCTGTATGATGGGGATACCGGGTGTTTTGTTCTATCTACAAATCATCCAGTGCATCGACTGGTATACAAAGCACTCGGATTCCCCTCATATAGTCCTACGGTGCATTTGATATGCAGGCTCTCAGGAGCCACCGTAGGGCTGTATGATGGGGATACCGGGTGTTTTGTTCTATCTACAAATCATCCAGTGCATCGACTGGTATGCCTTGCACCATTTGGTGGATCACACCTTCCAACACACTAGCACACATATCCTAGGCCCACATGCAAGTTTGGGTGGGATTCCGGTGCTCCGGAGCTCATACCCCCCCGGAAACGACGGTCCGTGGGCCCCCGGCGGTCTACCCCCCTAGATTTCTCCGCACGAGGTTCCACCAACATACTTTTTCATAGGTTTAGGTTTGTTTAGGCATTACACAAATGGAAAACCAGGCTTGGCACCCTTTGGCACATTCTAGCCCCCGGTATACCCGCAGCGGGACAGTTCAGCCTACACGTCCAGGAATTTTCTAAGTGTTATGGCCGGAATGTGAGGAAGGTCACACCGGGGAGCCATGCCTTGCACCATTTGGTGGATCACACCTTCCAACACACTAGCACACATATCCTAGGCCCACATGCAAGTTTGGGTGGGATTCCGGTGCTCCGGAGCTCATACCCCCCGGAAACGACGGTCCGTGGGCCCCCGGCGGTCTACCCCCCTAGATTTCTCCGCGCGAGGTTCCACCAACATACTTTTTCATAGGTTTAGGTTTGTTTAGGCATTACACAAATGGAAAACCAGGCTTGGCACCCTTTGGCACATTCTAGCCCCCGGTATACCCGCAGCGGGACAGTTCAGCCTACACGTCCAGGAATTTTCTAAGTGTTATGGCCGGAATGTGAAGAAGGTCACACCGAAGAAGCTGAGACGGGGAAACAACATAAAATAACGATTCCATATTTAACAAACACCACGTCTTCCAGGAGAGCCGATGCTTTTATGTGGTGTCGTCGGATGGAACGCAAACAGACTTCTCCTACAACAAGTGCATGGACAACTACGTGAGGAAACAACATAAAATAACGATTCCATATTTGTGTGATTATGCTCTTCGGCTACTTTCTTATGCTTCTTTGTCCAATCAGGAGAAAGAGGAACAACATCTAATGAAACAACAGAAGAAAATGCAAGAAGAAAAACACTAGAAGAGCAGAAGCGTCGTGAAAAGGAAGAAGCTGAGACGGGGAAACAACATAAAATAACGATTCCATATTTAACAAACACCACGTCTTCCAGGAGAGCCGATGCTTTTATGTGGTGTCGTCGGATGGAACGCAAACAGACTTCTCCTACAACAAGTGCATGGACAACTACGTGAGGAAACAACATAAAATAACGATTCCATATTTGTGTGATTATGCTCTTCAGCTACTTTCTTATGCTTCTTTGTCCAATCAGGTGCGATCGACGTCGTATAACCAGAAGAGGCACTGAGAGAACAGAAGAGATGTGAGAAAAGAATATGATGGAATGAAGACACTTGCCACAACTCAAGTCAAGAGAATGAATCACATAAACTAGGAAAGGCAAGAAGAAACACTAGAAGATCAGAAGCGTCGTGAAAAGGAAGAAGCTGAGACGGGGAAACAACATGAAATAACAATTCCATATTTAACAAACACCACGTCTTCCAGGAGAGCCGATGCTTTCATGTGGTGTCGTCAGATGGAACGCAAACAGACTTCTCCTACAACAAGTGCATGGACAACTACGTGAGGAAACAACATGAAATAACGATTCCATATTTGTGTGATTATGCTCTTCAGCTACTTTCTTATGCTTCTTTGTCCAATCAGGTGCGATCGACGTCGTATAACCAGAAGAGGCACTGAGAGAACAGAAGAGATGTGAGAAAAGAAGATGATGGAATGAAGACACTTGCCACAACTCAAGTCAAGAGAATGAATCACATAAACTAGGAAAGGCAAGAAGAAAAACACTAGAAGAGCAGAAGCGTCGTGAAAAGGAAGAAGCTGAGACGGGGAAACAACATGAAATAACGATTCCATATTTGTGTGATTATGCTCTTCAGCTACTTTCTTATGCTTCTTTGTCCAATCAGGTGCGATGATGGAATGAAGACACTTGCCACAACTCAAGTCAAGAGAATGAATCACATAAACTAGGAAAGGCAAGAAGAAACACTAGAAGAGCAGAAGCGTCGTGAAAAGGAAGAAGCTGAGACGGGGAAACAACATAAAATGACGATTTCATATTTAACAAACACCACGTCTGGCAGGAGAGCCGATGCTTTTATGTGGTGTCGTCGGATGGAACGCAAACAGACTTCTCCTACAACAAGTGCATGGACAACTACGTGAGGAAACAACATAAAATAACGATTCCATATTTGTGTGATTATGCTCTTCGGCTACTTTCTTATGCTTCTTTGTCCAATCAGGAGAAAGAGGAACAACATCTAATGAAACAACAGAAGAAAATGCAAGAAGAAAAACACTAGAAGAGCAGAAGCGTCGTGAAAAGGAAGAAGCTGAGACGGGGAAACAACATAAAATAACGATTCCATATTTAACAAACACCACGTCTTCAAGGAGAGCCGATGCTTTTATGTGGTGTCGTCGGATGGAACGCAAACAGACTTCTCCTACAACAAGTGCATGGACAACTACGTGAGGAAACAACATAAAATAACGATTCCATATTTGTGTGATTATGCTCTTCGGCTACTTTCTTATGCTTCTTTGTCCAATCAGGAGAAAGAGGAACAACATCTAATGAAACAACAGAAGAAAATGCAAGAAGAAAAACACTAGAAGAGCAGAAGCGTCGTGAAAAGGAAGAAGCTGAGACGGGGAAACAACATGAAATAACGATTCCATATTTAACAAACACCACGTCTTCCAGGAGAGCCGATGCTTTTATGTGGTGTCGTCGGATGGAACGCAAACAGACTTCTCCTACAACAAGTGCATGGACAACTACGTGAGGAAACAACATGAAAATAACGATTCCATATTTGTGTGATTATGCTCTTCAGCTACTTTCTTATGCTTCTTTGTCCAATCAGGTGCGATCGACGTCGTATAACCAGAAGAGGCACTGAGAGAACAGAAGAGATGTGAGAAAAGAATATGATAGAATGAAGACACTTGCCACAACTCAAGTCAAGAGAATGAATCACATAAACTAGGAAAGGCAAGAAGAAACACTAGAAGATCAGAAGCGTCGTGAAAAGGAAGAAGCTGAGACGGGGAAACAACATGAAATAACGATTCCATATTTAACAAACACCACGTCTTCCAGGAGAGCCGATGCTTTTATGTGGTGTCGTCAGATGGAACGCAAACAGACTTCTCCTACAACAAGTGCATGGACAACTACGTGAGGAAACAACATAAAATAATGATTCCATATTTGTGTGATTATGCTCTTCAGCTACTTTCTTATGCTTCTTTGTCCAATCAGGTGCGATCGACGTCGTATAACCAGAAGAGGCACTGAGAGAACAGAAGAGATGTGAGAAAAGAAGATGATGGAATGAAGACACTTGCCACAACTCAAGTCAAGAGAATGAATCACATAAACTAGGAAAGGCAAGAAGAAGAAACACTAGAAGAGCAGAAGCGTCGTGAAAAGGAAGAAGCTGAGACGGGGAAACAACATGAAATAACGATTCCATATTTGTGTGATTATGCTCTTCAGCTACTTTCTTATACTTCTTTGTCCAATCAGGTGCGATGATGGAATGAAGACACTTGCCACAACTCAAGTCAAGAGAATGAATCACATAAACTAGGAAAGGCAAGAAGAAACACTAGAAGAGCAGAAGCGTCGTGAAAAGGAAGAAGCTGAGACGGGGAAACAACATAAAATAACGATTCCATATTTAACAAACACCACGTCTTCCAGGAGAGCCGATGCTTTTATGTGGTGTCGTCGGATGGAACGCAAACAGACTTCTCCTACAACAAGTGCATGGACAACTACGTGAGGAAACAACATAAAATAACGATTCCATATTTGTGTGATTATGCTCTTCGGCTACTTTCTTATGCTTCTTTGTCCAATCAGGAGAAAGAGGAACAACATCTAATGAAACAACAGAAGAAAATGCAAGAAGAAAAACACTAGAAGAGCAGAAGCGTCGTGAAAAGTAAGAAGCTGAGACGGGGAAACAACATGAAATAACGATTCCATATTTAACAAACACCACGTCTTCCAGGAGAGCCGATGCTTTTATGTGGTGTCGTCGGATGGAACGCAAACAGACTTCTCCTACAACAAGTGCATGGACAACTACGTGAGGAAACAACATAAAATAACGATTCCATATTTGTGTGATTATGCTCTTCGGCTACTTTCTTATGCTTCTTTGTCCAATCAGGAGAAAGAGGAACAACATCTAATGAAACAACAGAAGAAAATGCAAGAAGAAAAACACTAGAAGAGCAGAAGCGTCGTGAAAAGGAAGAAGCTGAGACGGGGAAACAACATAAAATAACGATTCCATATTTAACAAACACCACGTCTTCCAGGAGAGCCGATGCTTTTATGTGGTGTCGTCGGATGGAACGCAAACAGACTTCTCCTACAACAAGTGCATGGACAACTACGTGAGGAAACAACATAAAATAACGATTCCATATTTGTGTGATTATGCTCTTCGGCTACTTTCTTATGCTTCTTTGTCCAATCAGGAGAAAGAGGAACAACATCTAATGAAACAACAGAAGAAAATGCAAGAAGAAAAACACTAGAAGAGCAGAAGCGTCGTGAAAAGGAAGAAGCTGAGACGGGGAAACAACATAAAATAACGATTCCATATTTAACAAACACCACGTCTTCCAGGAGAGCCGATGCTTTTATGTGGTGTCGTCGGATGGAACGCAAACAGACTTCTCCTACAACAAGTGCATGGACAACTACGTGAGGAAACAACATAAAATAACGATTCCATATTTGTGTGATTATGCTCTTCAGCTACTTTCTTATGCTTCTTTGTCCAATCAGGTGCGATCGACGTCGTATAACCAGAAGAGGCACTGAGAGAACAGAAGAGATGTGAGAAAAGAATATGATGGAATGAAGACACTTGCCACAAGTCAAGTCAAGAGAATGAATCACATAAACTAGGAAAGGCAAGAAGAAGAAACACTAGAAGATCAGAAGCGTCGTGAAAAGGAAGAAGCTGAGACGGGGAAACAACATGAAATAACAATTCCATATTTAACAAACACCACGTCTTCCAGGAGAGCCGATGCTTTTATGTGGTGTCGTCAGATGGAACGCAAACAGACTTCTCCTACAACAAGTGCATGGACAACTACGTGAGGAAACAACATAAAATAACGATTCCATATTTGTGTGATTATGCTCTTCAGCTACTTTCTTATGCTTCTTTGTCCAATCAGGTGCGATCGACGTCGTATAACCAGAAGAGGCACTGAGAGAACAGAAGAGATGTGAGAAAAGAAGATGATGGAATGAAGACACTTGCCACAACTCAAGTCAAGAGAATGAATCACATAAACTAGGAAAGGCAAGAAGAAGAAACACTAGAAGAGCAGAAGCGTCGTGAAAAGGAAGAAGCTGAGACGGGGAAACAACATGAAATAACGATTCCATATTTGTGTGATTATGCTCTTCAGCTACTTTCTTATGCTTCTTTGTCCAATCAGGTGCGATGATGGAATGAAGACACTTGCCACAACTCAAGTCAAGAGAATGAATCACATAAACTAGGAAAGGCAAGAAGAAACACTAGAAGAGCAGAAGCGTCGTGAAAAGGAAGAAGCTGAGACGGGGAAACAACATGAAATAACGATTCCATATTTAACAAACACCATGTCTTCCAGGAGAGCCGGTGCTTTTATGTGGTGTCGTCAGATGGAACGCAAACAGACTTCTCCTACAACAAGTGCATGGACAACTACGTGAGGAAACAACATAAAATAACGATTCCATATTTGTGTGATTATGCTCTTCAGCTACTTTCTTATGCTTCTTTGTCCAATCAGGTGCGATCGACGTCGTATAACCAGAAGAGGCACTGAGAGAACAGAAGAGATGTGAGAAAAGAAGATGATGGAATGAAGACACTTGCCACAACTCAAGTCAAGAGAATGAATCACATAAACTAGGAAAGGCAAGAAGAAGAAACACTAGAAGATCAGAAGCGTCGTGAAAAGGAAGAAGCTGAGACGGGGAAACAACATGAAATAACGATTCCATATTTAACAAACACCACGTCTTCCAGGAAGAAGCTAGGGTTTTCTCAAAAGTTGCAAAAGTTGGGATATATGTGTGTTTTCATTGTACCTAGTGACTAACCTAACCCAACCAAGCAAAAAGATCCACTTAGCTAGCCACTTTCGACGCCCGTATCGGTCGTAGACGGAAAAGCTAGGGTTTTCTCCAGCGGATCTAGGGTTTCGTCGGAGAGGGGCTCCGGAGCATCGGAACCCCACCATAAGCTAGGGGGTGCCATATCACATGTGTACAAGTATGTTTTGGGTTGTATATTTTTTTATTTCTGCATCCCACCCGCATAAAATAACGGTTTGATTCTCCAGCGGGTCTAGCAAGGGTTTCGCAAGAGAGCGGCTCCGGAGCGTCGGAACCCCATCAAAAAATTTGGGAATATTTTTTTGTTGGTTTTGGAATATTTAATAATATTATTGTGGAGTACAACTAAAATTGTGATTACCTTATTGCAATTAAAAAGGAAAATAGAATTAAAAAAAGGATACACCGACGGCCTTTTTATACGCCTTTTTGTTCACCGGATCTAGGGTTTCGCCGGAGAGGCGCTCCGGAGCGTCGGAACCCGACCAAATTTTTGAGAATATTATTTTTTTGGTTTTGGAATATTTAATAGTATAGTTGGAATATTTAATATTTAATACTAAAGGTGTGCGATTAAAAAGGGAAAATTGGAATTAAAAAAATAGATACGCCGACGGCAGTATATACGCCGACGGCATTGCCGTCGGCCTATATACAACCCTAATTAATGCCAGGGTTCCCCTGGTCGGGAGACACCCGAATCAAAAATCCCAAATCTTTCTCCCGCGCCGTCGCCTCCTCTCGCGCCGCCGCCTGCTCCCCGTGCCGCCGTCCGGCCGCCGCCCGCTCCCCGCGCCGCCGTCCGGCCGCCGCCCGCTCCCCGCGCCGCCGTCCGGCCGCCGCCCGCTCCCCGCGCCGCCGCCCACCCGCACGCATCGCTGCGGCCGCCGCCGCCGCTCCTCACCCTCCCCACCTCCTCCCTCCCCGGCCGTCCCTCTCCTCCTTCCTCCGCGGCCGCCCTCTCCTCCCTCCCCTCCCTCTCCGGCCTCCCTCTCCGGCCTCCCTCCCTCCCCGGCCGCCCCACCTGCTCGCTCCCTCCCCGGCCGCCCCGACACCTCCCTCCCTCCCCGGCCTCCCCTCCTCCCCGCCACCCAGCTCCACCTCCAAGCAGCTGCGCCGCCACCCAGCTCCACCTCGACGCCTAGCTCCACCCGCCCCTCCCTCCCCGGCCACCCCTGCTCTCCGGCACCCTGCAGCAGGTAATTTTTCTTTTTTTCATTTTAGACAGTATTTGTATATTAGATTTTAGACAATATTTGTATTTTAGATTTTAGACATTACATGTTTAGATTTTAGATTTTAGATTTTAGGCAGTACATGTTTAGATTTTAGACAATATTTAGATTTAGATTTTGACCTGAGCGAGAGGAAAAGCGAGGAGGAGCGCTTTGCTGCAACAAATGAGTCGAGTCGAGATGTCGAGTCAACATTTTTTTGGTGACTCATCGACTAGTCGTCGACTAGTCTTGACTAGTCGCTCGACTCAAAATCCATGTTTTTTAGTTTGTATTTTGGTTTTTCACATGAGTATTGTTTTTTCAGGTTATGCCAGAATGGTGCTATGGTAAGGCTGACGCGTGGGAGGCGTTGGCATCGAGGTGGCTTGGGGAGGACGCCGCGTTCAGAGCCTTGAGCGAGCGGAACAAGGCAAACCGCGGGACGGCGGGGACACATTGTGCGGGAGCCCGCTCCCATGATCGCTTCAAGGAAAAGCTGGTATGGGTCCTTATTTGATGGCTTTCATTCATTTCCCCACATGTTCCTAATTTGATACGCATACCACATTTTTGGCAATGCAGGAGGCCGATTTGGGTCCTCTGACGGACATGCAGGTATGGGAGAGGATGAAGATGAAGAAACCCGATCTATCCGAGCCTCAGCCCTCGCTTCCCACTTTCTACAACAACGCCGACCAGAGTATAAAGGCGTACAAAGAGGTATTCACCGGTCTTAATCCGGAGGTGGATGACCCTCTTGAGCATGACACCGACCAAAGGGCGTTGATCCTCGCCGGGCACGGTTGGGAGCATGGCCGCTCACTCTGTCTTAATGCGGTAACCCCGCATACTCCTGACTTGGGGCTCGTGCGTATCAAGGCTACACTCACCGCCGATGATACCCCTGTCATGCCTCCTCGACAGCCTTCCCGAGCTCGCCCTGATGTAAGTTTTACTCAATTTCATTCCTTTCCGGCATTCGTTCCTACATAAGTTGCTAAGTTGATGAGATTCGTTCTATTTTGAAATTGTAGGCTGAATTCGAGGCAGCATTCGAGGCCGCTTACCAGGCCTATGAGGCGGACTATGAGGCGTGGACGCAGAGGAGAGCGGCGTATGACGAGTGGCTAGAGTTGCGTGATGCTGTAAGTTTCAACCTTGATATTTGCAATATGACAAGTCTCATTTCCTGTATTTCCTTCTTTTTCTACAAATCCTGACATCAAAACTATCTTGTAGAGGGATGAGAGGTTTTATGCCACTGGAGTGCGGGACCCGCTGCCTCCGCGTCCACCTAGCGTGGGGACACTTCCCAAGTGCCCATCGAGGGAAGCGGTCGCCATCGCCTTGAAGCAAAGGACTCCGGTAAGTTATTGCCAAACCCGGTGTTACCGCCGTACCGTGCTTTCAGCGTTCCTAACTTGGACTCAACCATGTAGGGCACGGGATGCTCCACGACTACACCCTTTGGTCGTGCTCTCGTGCGGCATGGCGATGCCTCGCCGGATGCCACACCGGATGGCACACCGTCCCGTCCCTCCCCGGATGCCACACCGTCGCCGGCTTCCCAGTGTGATTCGACGGCGGGTGGCCCAAGCCGTCGGATGCCCAATTTCACCCTATCGGAGCTGGGTACCTCGAGTGAGCAGCAGACGGAGCCGTAGCCGTAGCCGTAGGGTGTAGTGCGTCGGCTGTGAGTTTGAACAAGTGTTGTGCCATTTTGGATGAGTTCGACTTTGTAGTTGTGAATTTTGGATTATATGTGTGATTTGAATTTTGTATGATATTTTGGTATATGTATATATGATATTATGTGAGTTTCTGTCAATTTATGATTTTTTGGAAATTTATTTGAATTTAAAACCTGCTGGAAACCAGGATCCAGAAAATTGAATTCTGGAAAAATGGTCACCCATACGCCGACGGCAATGCCGTCGGCGTAGAGTGCCTCCAGGATGCGCAGGAGCCGGCCACGTCGCCTAATGGTCACCTATACGCCGACGGCCTTGCCGTCGGCGTATAGTGGCGGACACCAGCCGCTGTGGGCCCTAGCTGCCATAACGGGGAGATACGCCGACGGCATTGCCGTCGGCGTTTGATGCCCTCCAGGTGCCAGGATGCTGCCACGTCGACAGATACGCCGACGGTATTGCCGTCGGCGTTTAACTTGCTAACGGGGACGGGGACGGACGGCGTCAAGTGGGCCCCACTTATCATATGCCGACGGCCGTCCTATACGCCGACGGCGAATTGCTTACGCCGACGAGTCTAAACGCCGACGGCTAGACGCCGACGGCGGCCGTCGGCGTATAGGTACGCCGACGGGATTGGTCCATACGCCGACGGCTTCCGGCCGTCGGCGTAGTGTGGCTTTCCCGTAGTGGTTCCGATTTTTTTGAATTTTGAAAACGCTTCAAAAAAATCTGAAAAAAATTGTGCGGAAACATATTCATGTATTCAATACTCGTGTAAATTTTCGACAGAAAATATCAATTTTTGCTCCCTGTGCAAAAAAGACAAATATCTGACAGACAAAATGGGTGAACAGTCCACTATTCAAAAAGACAGATTTGTCTTTTTACACAGGGCGCAAACATTGATATTTTCTGTCGAAAATTTACACGAGTGTTGAATACTTGAATATGTTCATGTCCAATTTTTTTCAGAATTTTTCGAAGCATTTTCATATTTAAAGCCCGGGCACCAAAACGCCCCCCCCTCGTATTTGGCTATATGTGTAATCCCAAACCTGCAAATTAAGCCTTGACATCATGACCTTGCTCAGTTAATATACTCTACATATATATAAACCAAGCCCCTGGGATTTTCATAATTGCCGAATTTGATCGATGAACTCAGTAGAAACATATATGAACTAGTAACCACCAAATACACGTTTAAGACTCATTGATCACTAATTTATTATGGTAATTAGCATATGAACACTTTTTTTTGAACTTGGCTCGTATCCTTTTCCATTTCTCAACGAATTCAGAGTGTTCCACTCAAAGACAAATTATGACGTCGTATATATGATAACACAAGAAGTATATGATCCTTAGGGATTGGCTTTAATTTGGTTGAAGTAAGAATAAAGATATTTAGGCACACCCCCCCCCCCCCCCCCCCCCCCCCCCGGTTTGTTTACCTTGAATTGTCGCAATCGTGAGGTGGATAATTGTGAGGTGAATTTTGAGTTCCACCACCGGTTGTCATAGGCGATAGCCAAATAAACGATGAACAAATGCAAGATCAACACAGGGGGAAACGAGATTTTTAACGTGGAAGAACCTTCCAATGAGAAAGAGAAAAAACCATGGACGACAGCCAACAAATTTTCACTATAATCGGATGAGATTACAACGCCGTGGATTTACAACATGCCACTTATCCCAAACCGGTGGCTTACAAGAGGTATATAAATGGATGTTGACCTAGGTCGGTAACGATCCGCTCTGCTTTGGCCCAAATCTCCCAGTGACCGGCCTCACTCCACTCCGTCAGAACTCAGCCGCTCTTATATGAATTTAGATCACAATAAAACACCGATCACTACAAGTGCAGAAATTCAGAATTTCAGAAGTATTTATTTGTGCCCTGTTAAGCTAGCATTCTCACGGTTTTAGAATAGTACTCACACACACATAAGCATATCATCAATTCTAGCCTTCTCTACTGAAACTATGATGTACATCTAAGCATGCATGGTTGGAGTGAAGCTTTATACAAAAAAAAAGAAAGGAAAATCAACAAGACGAGTGTTTCAACCAAGATTTTCATAACGTGATTAATCATACATGCATATAATGCATGCATACGTTATAGGAAATACGATCACAGTTTATTGTGTACTCCATCATCAGCCGAGAGGATAAATACGTGCGTAGTAATAGAAAGACACGTTGGGATTTGGGAGTGCCCCTTCCCATTATTCACTGGTAGATCATGCACGGTTTCAGGCGTCGGACCATGTGACGGGCACCTCGCCGATGTTGGTGTCGAGCCCGAGCGCCTTCCACACGGCGACGGAGGTGTCCACGATGTTGTGCTTGCAGCCGCGCCTGGTGTCGCACTCGTCCACCACCCGCGCCTGCACGGTGCGCCCGTTCTTCTTGCTGGTGATGCTGATCATCCTCTGGCACCGACGCCCGCCGGCGTACAACTCGGTTGACAGCGCCGCCAGCATCTCGTTGTCGTTGTGGTAGTGGCCGTCGCACTCCGCCGGCCCGCCCCCGCTCCCGCCGGGCCCGAACCCGTTCAGCGTCATCGTCGCCGGCATTTCGGCGATCGCCACGCCGCGCGTCGAGGCTTGCAGTAGGAGCACGACGAGCACGGCCAGAGCTGCGAGCTTACCGCGCGCCATTGCTAGGTGTAACTGATCAAGCTCCTGCAGTCCTGCTGCTTAGGCTTGCATGGGCTGGAGTTGCTCGTGGGTGCTTATGGCGTTTGATTCGAGTGGTTTATATAGGCGAGCATCGCTGTCTTTCGTGCAACGGTTCTTGTTTCAGAACTGCGACACTGGCTATGGCTTTATTCGTTTTCTTTAGATGAGCGCGATACCCTCGATCGATCGGTGTGCTCGATATGGGGATGGGACTAATTAACGGCTTGTTTTGATCGGGGACATTTGTGTCGTTGTGTGTGGTGTAAAACGATGTGTTTGGATTTGATGGTATGGCTAAGAATCACAGCGGTAATAACCCGAGCGAATGGCAACTCAGCAGGTCGCCCGTTCCAGCGATTGTTACTCCGTGCAAAGCTATATGAACAATCTCAAGCTAGTTTATTAATTGCGCATCTAAACTTTGCAAATAGAACGAGCATCGCATTAGTACTGGTAGGAGTACACTATGCAGCTCTTTTTTTGTATCATCAATACAATGCCACCAGAATCGGACTCGTTGCCGGGTGCCACAATCGTAATTTATCGGGCATTCAGCAACAACGACGTTTAATCCTAGTGTCGAAAAAAAAAAAACACTCAGCAAAATGGTACACTCGAAAAAAAAACCATAATGTCTAGTGTTTTCTTTAGCAGCACTCCGCATAGTGGACGCATGTTATACTTGGCAACAATGCGGTGGCACGTGGCACCTACCGCCGCTACGGGAAGCAAATATCAGAGTGCCATGTCAGCCGCACTCAACAAACATAACTGTGTAATTTGTCGAGTGTGAACTCTGATGACACTTGACAAACAATAGTTTTTCATTTTTAATTTTTATTATGTTTTGAATATTTATTTCTCCTCCTTTAATTTTACCCCTTTTTCTCCCATGCTCATATTATTTCCTATTAAAAAATGGCAAGAAAAATAGTGCAGAAAAAAGAGAGACATTTTTTGCGGGTAAAATTTGGTGGGAAAAAGTGAAAGATTAACAAAAACGCCACGGCTGACCAGAAACATACACACCAGAAATTCTCCATTTTTTATTACCCATCTCTCGACCTCTTAATTATTACTATGGATAGTCGGATAGAGCTCTCGGAGAAGATGTTCAGGTGCCATGAGCCTGATTTTCGTCCCGAGCATGGTCATTGCGTGTTAACTCGCACTACCAACATGGTCAAGCTGGAGGAGAAGTGGCGCCGGTTTACAGTTGTAACCATTGTGGAAGGTACCCGTCCGTCGATGCCATGGTTGTCAAGCATTGGCAGGGTAGGTCAATAGATCGGTTTATGAACTGCCCCATTCTTTAAGAAACTAGCTAGCGGAGTTTTGTTTTTTCGACTTCAAGCATAGTCCACCATGTGCAAGGCTAATATGGCGGCTGACTGCACTACGGGAGAGTAGCTAATTAGGGGCACTTCAAAGTGCCCCTGAAAATCAGTAAAGTGCCTCTAAATATTTTTAGGGGCACTAAAAAAAGTGTTGTATTTAATCGTGTCCCTAAAAATATTAGGGGCACTTCAAAAAAAAATGCCCCTAAAATGATATTTTTAGAGGCACTTAAAAAAATGTCTCTAACCATTTTTAGGGGTATTTTTTTGGAAGTGCCTCTAAAAATGGTTAGGGTCATGTCTTTTAAATTGCCGCTGAAGATAATCAGTACCAACAATAAACTGTAACGCAACAGAAGGATCATTAAAAGCGATTCATTTGTTTTAACTAGACTTCACAGCAACACTAAACTGCATTACAAATTCATTTGTATACTTGTAATCAATGCAGCAAGTTATCAATTATGACAATATAACAACATAACTTAGTAGACAGCTACTGTCCTACTAGTGGTTATTTGTAGGACACATATGGTCTCAGCAGTACTTCTCTTCATCCGCACGTTCTCCGTCTTCCACTTCCTGAACTCTTTTTCCTCCATGATGATCTTCTCGACGATGGTCTCGATTGTCGACGCCCCACCTCCGCAAGCGTGCCGTTCAACACCTCGGTGGCAGCATCCATGGCCTCATTCATCTCTTGCAAGATCTGCTCCCTCCTCTCTAGGATCCCATGAAGGCACATTGTCGATAGTGTATTCAACTAATAGGTTGAGCAAAGAACAAAGACAGTAGTATAACAAAGTAAAGAACGGGACTGTAGCGTCCCGACCCCAGAACTACAGTGAAACGTTGTGTAACGGGTCATGCTACACAATCGACGGTTACTGGGTTTACCAATTCCAGCCCAAAACTCATTGGCAGGTATGCTCGGAATGGATCATCGGCACACAACACCTCGATCATGCCATAAGCTCAAACATCGCTTTCACGTATAGTAAAGAGACCGAGACTTATGGAACAAACTGGCACATTGCAGACTCTACGACACAAAACTCATATAGCAACTCGTATATGAGACAGATACAATATTACACATCAAAAGGTCACAGACTCTCAATTCATCAAGCGGAAGCGAAGTAGCGTTGTCTAATACAACAAGATGCAAAAATAGGGCCTAAGAGGCCTACACATAAATAAACCCAGCCAGCTTGCTCCACGGTCCCAAGCTGCCACCTGGGAACCCCGGACTACTAGTCGATGTCAATAAAGAACCCACCTTCCAGTTCGGTGATGTCCTCCTCTGAAACAAATAATAATCAACAAAGCAAGGCTGAGTACGACGTACTCGCAATAATTAGTAGGGCGATATAGGCCCGATGCTGACGGAGGCTCTAATGCTGTATAATATAGCTGGTTTTGCATAAAGCTAGTTTTCCTTTTTATAAGACATCAGGACCCATTGCATCGTCTACTCAGACTGTTTTCCGAAAAGGGATAAGAGAGTAAACTTTCATATGTGGTTCTCAGCGAACCATTTGTAACCAGAAGCATCTCATCTCCACCAAGGCACTCCCTCGAATCACCCTCGAGGAAATGAACCTTTTATCACACGTTGGATTGCAACCTCTAGCTGCCAATTTATTAATTAGGTTCAGGTTCTCTATGAGCTAATCCGCCTTTCCCAAGAGTTTGTCCATAACCGTGGACACGGCTTTTCAAAAAGATTTAAACCCTACAAGGTTGTACTAATTTACCCATTGGTACCGTCCGGCTCACCTGGTTGGCCCTCTTTCGGGGAAGGCCGACGAGTGGGCGCGGTTAAACCTTTACCTCGCATGAGACTATCCAAGAGTCATCTGTGGCGACAGGACAAGTTTACCCAGCCTATTTCTTTTTCCGCTCACACACACGGCAAATGGAAATAGCAAACTAGAGGACCCTTGGATACGCCCGCACAAGTTATTCAGTTAGTAAGGAGCCCATACCCCCACCGATGGTAGCACGCTCGGTTCTTGGTTCTAGCTAAAAGTACTCTCAGCCTAGGCGGCAAGAATGAGGCAAAACACCATCCCCGATGGCAACTCATCCAAGCCTTTTAACAAATTAATTAAGTACCAAACGTAACCACCATGTCCGAACCATTCCATCAACATCATCATCATCATGGAATTAAATCATCAGACAGTATGACATTTAACTAAGCATGGCTAAGCATCACTAAGCATAAATACATACAACAGTTGTATCTTTGTCTTCGGCCAACACATCAAACCTAGGTTTCATAGGAGGGGAAGCATGTGATGGTTCAGGGGACAATGCACATCATAGGATTCTCTAAATCGATCAAAAGTGACATTGGAATCGCATGCAATATTCTGGTGGAGAAAATAATTTTGATAAAACCTAAGGATGCTAGATGCCAAGAAGGTTAGGTTAGTTCTTGCCTTGCTGATAGTACCAGTCGCGCTGATCGTCGAGGTATTGTGGTGGAACCTCGACTCCTGAATCTACCGATACACAACAATACAGGAAACGAAATAATTAACATGAATACAGGTGCAATGCACAATCATGATGAGATGGTCAAATTATGCACTGAAATCATATTGGGCATGTCCCACAAGTTAAATGGAACCCCTAAAATAAATATTGCAATTAACGGGTCAAAACTCCATATTTAACTTAGTGAATTGCGTTATTATCCAAAATGTCCAGTACTGAAATATGGGTCCTAAATGCATGAAAATGACATTATTAGATAGGTATTGTCCTACTGATCATTTTGGTACTTCAATTGCAATTTTCCGATTAACGATGAAGAAATGGTGATTTAAACGGTTATGCAATTTAAATCATTTTAACCAATTCGAAAATTAACATCAAAGGAAAATTTATTTTCATACTGTGATATTAACATAGATAGATAGCATTTGTTTTGCTGGTCATTTTGGTATATCATTTGCAATTTTTGAATTAATATTCATCAAGTTATGATATTTCCAATAATTGATTTAATTCTGTCATTTTATTTAATTTTAATAAACAACACCAAAATTAATTCTACAATTCTCTCAAAAGTCATAAAGTTGTAGTTCATTGTTCACTGAACATTTTGAGCTATTAAACATAATTTTTGAGTAAACAAAACTCAAGTTATGGATTTTCTAAAATTGGAATTAAATCTGCCATTTTAGTAAATTTAAACAAACAGCAGATTAAACTATTCACTTTGACATGTAACTAGCAGTAACAGGTAGATATTATTTTCCTGTGCATTTTGACATATTATTTGCATTTTTCTGAAATATAAAACTCTAGATATGAATTTCCAAAATTTGAATAACTCACATATGATTTGGATTTCACATTTAAATTCAAATTTTACAATTCAATTGCATGTATGAGTTACATATTTGAAAAGGTTATGAAATTCTAAACTTTTTGGTATGTCAATTTCATTTTTCTGATTTACCAATTATTAGATATAGCAAATTCCATCTCTCTGTTAATTTCTGAAAAAAAACAAAACTGAAGAACGATGATGTCATCATGACATCACAGAGGGGAGCTGCGGCATGTTGAGCACGAATTCGTCGCTTCGGTTTGGAATTTGGACGCGGCGCTTGCTCTGCTAGCTAGAGGAGATGGAGAGGAGCAAGGGGGAGCGGCGTATTGGACCATATGGTCACCGGAGGGCCGGCGGCGACCATGGCCAGCGGCGGCCGGCGGTGGCGTTCGGGGGGAGAGCGGCACAGAGGGAATGGGGGAGGGAGGAGAGGTCGGGATGGACCAGTGGCTCACCAGCGAGCCAAAGCCGTTGACGGCGAGGTGAGGGGAGGACCGATGGCGGCGCTGCGGTGCTCGACAGAGCTCGGCCGGCGCGGAAGGGGGCGACGGCGGGCTCGCGGGAGAGAGCCTCCCGGCTCGATTCCATTGACCAGGAGGTAGTGGACGCCGCGGTGGAGCTCTTGGTGGCTTCGGCTGGCTCCGGGACGGCCGGAAACGACGGCACGGTGCGGCGGCGAGCGGCGGACCGAGCGGACTAGGGTTAGGGTTCCAGGGCCGAGAGGAGCAGAGAGCAGGGGAGGGAGGAGAGAGAGGGGGGAGCGACAGCTTCACTTATCGATCCAGGGGGAGGGGGCCGCAGCAAGGAGGAGCAGGGGGGTCGACACGGCGGCCATGGCCGACAGTGTCGCCACTGTGGCGACAGGGAAGACGCCAATTTTGCAGATAACCCCCTGGGCCCATTCTTCCTTTTCTGTTTTTATTTTAATTTGAAAACAACATCCTTTTGGCATTTAATTGAGGCATTTAAACATTTTCAAAAATTATGAAATTATTTAGGGAGGCTCCTGATAATATTTATAAGCTCCACAAAAATTTGTGCTGCAAAATAAAAAGTTTTGCATAACATTTGTTCATAGTATTTTAAATAAGGCAAAATTTAATAATTTCCAAAATCCATTTACTTGGGGTATTTAGACATTCTCAAAATAATTGAAAATATTCATTGAGACTCATAATAATATAAGGAAGCTCCCCATAATTTTATTTTGAATTTTTGAAATGCTTAACTTGGTTTCAAATTAAGAATTGGTTTAACTCAATTTTGAAGTCCCAATTTATTTAATTGTTTGGCAAGAATTTGACTTTGCCAAATAATTATGAAATGCATTCTTGGAACTTCCTGGACAAATATGGAAACTCAAGAATATTTTGTTTTGCCAAAATGAGCAATTGCATTTGGTTTGGAATTTTAGGAAGTGTTTGCTTCCTTTTAATGTTTTCCATTGTTTGCAATATTTAATTTAGCAATTTAAATATGTATGCCATGATGCAATGCAAAGCAAAAAGTGAAAATTTGGCTCAAATTTTAGGGTACCAAATCTGGGTTGTTACAATTCTACCCCCCTTACAAGAATCTCGCCCCGAGATTCCTAGAGTAGGAAGAGGGAGGAGGGAACCATGACAACCCTTAACTTCAACGATCTTCTTGATCCCACGAGGACCTTCCTTGTTGCAGAGAAAAGGTAACAAGCAAGACGTGCCGACGAGAAACAGAAGATAGTTCAAGGGGATAGACAAGTTCTCTCCAAGGGTTGGAAATATGAACTCTGCACAAGACCATAAGCAATTGGGGAAAACTAGGAACAACTTGACCATACAAAGGTCGAGCAGAGGATAGGAGAAATGACCGAGAGACATGTTTAGCAACACCATGTTAATGTTCTCCTCGAGGTTCTAGATACCACTGAAGGCTTCGGAAAAAGCCTTCAATAGGTCATCAAGTGGAGGTCGGACCTTTAAGATTGCAAAGAGACCATAAGGGCAACTTCTAGAATAAGTAGCACAAAATCCTCATGGAGAGTGGTTGATTTTTCGAAGAGCAAGAGGATATCACAATAGACCTTCCAGTTAAGTAGGGCAACCACCACCTCAAACTTGCCGGATTTACACAAGGCCTATGTCATACTCTTAAGGAACACCAACCATCATTTCTGCTTGAGATTCAGATTTGGTTAGGCGTGCGGATATTTCAGACCTGACATGTCCGAGGGAGGAGTTACAACAGTTAACGAGAGGTAAGGTTCTCAAGAATTGACTACAGCGTCAAGCTCCAGAACACTAGCTAGTTTGCGAGAGGAAAATTGCTTTTCCATGCGAAACGCTGTGATCTTTAGAGTTTTGACACGAATCTAACTTATTGACCGAAGGTGTGCACCTGAACAAAAATGGACTTGGTAGCACAGTCAAACTCGGCTTGATGATCTGATTACCAATCATGCTAAGAGCGCCATCAAAGTCCTTGGACGTCAAAGCAATATCATTTGCTAAGAATATCCGATTACCACAACGATATTCATCCTCAACATTCTCGAGCCCGAGTAGCTCGGAGGTAGATGGATAAGGAAGGGTAAGAGCATCACTTCATCGAGTACGTCATGAGGCTAAGCACGACCTCTTGATATAAAAGAGTGTGACACTCCAAGGTTGAACAGAACAAAAGCTAGACAAGCCTCTTATTCTGCGGATTACAATACTTTGACCTGGTCCGAGAATGGACATGGTACCGGAGTTTGTTTCTCCTAACATCCCGACGTGGAATGTATTGACGGACCACAAGGGTAACATGCTTCGGAACACACCAATGCACGATAACACTTGACTGTCAACTGACAGATAAAGGTCGGACAACAGATTAAGAGTAAGAAAACGGGCTAACAACAATTCCAAGATATTGCGGAAGCCCTTGTTAGCACTCTTTCGACAACTAGTGCCGAAAGGGTTTCAAAAACGGTCGTTACCGGAGGAATCACAATTATTGATTGAAAAACTCGCTAAGAGCAATCCCGTCATGATTCAGATGATTCCATGACAGAGAGCCTAGCTAAAGCTAGTGACGAAGAAGAGCATTGTCGAGCAAACCAATTACGACTGCAACCTCGAGTTTGAAGACTAACTTTAGATTTTTCCAACCTGATGTAGTAACATCAGGGTTCGACGGAAAAGATCTTGGGTTAAAGATCAACTTCATGTACTGGGACTCGCAAATAGCATAATGCTCACTTGGGTGACAACCTTCATGAATCAATACACCAGAATTCCAGTACAATCCGGGACCTTCGGTTCAAGACCATGGGCCATAACTCAAAGAGAGGAATCCCCGATTAGGTGCGAAAAGTTTTCAAGGCTTCGGATGTCTTGCACCTTCTTCTTCATTGGGTGAGAACAACGGAGTTTACTTCGGTTTCTGGAAACGGAAACAACCTAACCAGTAAACTAAAGGTAGGAACCAACCCCGTGAACCTAATTTTTGAATCGCCAGACGAGCAGAAGAACCGCTAAATCAAATAGAGGTAAGATGACTCAGAGTTAGAGCGAGTTGGATAAGGAGTAAAAAGAAACCTAAGAAGGTTTTCACAACTCATTTTTAGGTTATAAATAGCTTTCACGACACTAGACTCGACATCGACCAATAGAACGGGTTTCCTACAGGCAGTCCTGCTCTGATACCAACTTGTAGCGCCCCGACCCCAGAACTATACAGTGAAACGTTGTGTAACCGGTCATGCTACACAATCGAGAGTTACTGGGTTTACCAATCCCAGGCCAAAACTCATTGGCAGGTGTGCTCGGAATGGATCATCGGCACACAACACCTCGATCATGCCATAAGCTCAGACATCGCTCTCACGTATAGTAAAGAGACCGAGACTTGTGGAACAAACTGGCACATTGCAGACTCTACGACACAAAACTAATATAGCAACTCGTATATGAGAAAGATACAATATTACACATCAAAAGGTCACAGACCCTCAATTCATTAAGCGGAAGCGAAGTAGCGTTGTCTAATATAACAAGATGCAAATATAGGGCCTAAGAGGCCTACACATAAATAAACCCAGCCAGCTTGCTCCACGGTCCCAAGCTGCCACCTGGGAACCCCGGACTACTAGTCGATGTCAATAAAGAACCCACCTTCCAGTTTGGTGAAGTCCTCCTCTGAAACAAATAATAATCAACAAAGCAAGGCTGAGTACGACGTACTCGCAAGAATTAGTAGGGCGATATAGGCCCGATGCTGACGGAGGCTCTAATGCTGTATAATGTAGCTGGTTTTGCATAAAGCTAGTTTTCCTTTTTAAAAGACATCAGGACCCATTGCATCGTCTACTCAGAATGTTTTCCGAAAAGGGATAAGAGAGTAAACTTTCATCTGTGGTTCTCAGCGAACCATTTGTAACCAGAAGCATCTCATCTCCACCAAGGCACTCCCTCGAATCACCCTCGAGGAAATGAACCTTTTATCACACGTTGGATTGCAACCTCTAGCTGCCAATTTATTAATTAGGTTCAGGTTCTCTATGAGCTAATCCGCCTTTCCCAAGAGTTTGTCCATAACCGTGGACACGGCTTTTCAAAAAGATTTACCCTGCAGGGGTGTACTAATTTACCCATTGGTACCGTCCGGCTCACCTGGTTGGCTCTCTTCCGGGGAAGGCCGACGAGTGGGCGCGGTTAAACCTTTACCTCGCGTGAGACTATCCAAGAGTCATCTGTGGCGACAGGACAAGTTTACCCAGCCTATTTCAGCCACTGCCCCCATCGCCACGCCCTAACACCACCATCCTCATCATTTCTTTTTCCGCTCACACACACGGCAAATGGAAATAGCAAACTAGAGGACCCTTTGATACGCCCGCACAAGTTATTCAGTTAGTAAGGAGCCCATACCCCCACCGATGGTAGCACGCTCGGTTCTTGGTTCTAGCTAAAAGTACTCTCAGCCTAGGCGGCAAGAATGAGGCAAAACACCATCCCCGATGGCAACTCATCCAAGCCTTTTAACAAATTAATTAAGTACCAAACGTAACCACCATGTCCGAACCATTCCATCAACATCATCATCATCATGGAATTAAATCATCGGACAGTATGACATTTAACTAAGCATGGCTAAGCATCACTAAGCATAAATACATACAACAGTTTGTTGGGAATATGCCCTAGAGGCAATAATAAAATGGTTTATTAAGCATATTCAAGTTTATGATAATAGTTTATTATCCATGCTATAATTGTATTAAATGGAAACATAATACATGTGTGGAATATAAACACCCGGAGTCCCTAGTAAGCCTCTACAGGACTAGTTCGTTGATCAAGAGATAGTTAGAGTTTCCTAACTATGGACTTGTTATAGTCACTTGATAACGGAGTCATATCATTAGGAGTAATGGTGTGATGAACATGACCCAAATAAAGAGTTGCAATTAATCGTGTCACAAAAGTTTTGTTGTCAACACTTTTAATATGCCAAATATAGTTTCCTTAGACCATGAGATTATATCACTCCCGTTCACCAGAGGAATACTTTGTGGACATCAAACGTCACTTCGTAACTGGGTGATTATAAAGGTGGCTTTCAGGTATCTCCGATGGTGGGTTGTTGGGTGATATGAATCAAGAGTGGAATTTGTCCCTCCATGTGACGGAGAAGATATCTCGAGGCCTTCTCGGTAATATAGCATCAAAAGTCTGCAGACATGTGATTAGGTTGTAATCACCGGGATCCTATATTATGGACGAGTAAAGAGAACTTACCGGTAACGAGATTAAACTAGACATGGGGATGTCAACGATTATATCTCGGGCAAGTAAAATATCGTGAGACAAAGGGAATCGTATATGAGATTAATTGAATCTCCGGCATCGTGGTTCAATCGAGAAAAAGGTTTTCGTTGAGCGTATAGGAATTAATATGGACATCCCGGTCCCGCTATTAATTATTGATATGATCATGTCTATGCATTCTCGAACCCGTAGGGTCACACACTTAACGTTCCGATGAAATTAGGTTTTGCGATGAATTAAATGATGAAGTGAACGAATGGTGATTCGGAGTCTCGGATGGGATCCCGGACGTCACGAGAGGTTCCGGAGGAGTCCGGAGAATAAGATTCATATATGGAAAGTGGTTTCCGGAGGTTTCGGAAAAGTTCTGGAAATTATTTATAGGGTACCGGAAGGTTCCGGAGTGTTCTAGAAGGGTCTAGAAGTGGGACCATATTTTGTATGGGGCCCACATGGTGCAAAGGGGTGCTGCCACCACTTAGGTGGTGCGCACCACCTAAGCCCACATGGGCTGGTGCGGCTAAGGGAAAAAGGGGGAGTCCCACTCCTAGTTGGACTAGGAGTTGGGCCCTCCACCCCTTTAGGAAAGGGGGCCCAAGGAGGAGTCCTAGTTGGACTCCAACTTGGGGGTCAAGCAAAAGGGGGGGCCGGCCGGCCCTGCCCTTGCCCTAGCCGCCACCTATAAAAGGAGGGGAAGGGGAGGGGCGCGGCACACCTTGGAGGCTGCCGCCCCACAACCCTAGCCGCACCCCCCTCTCCCATCTAGCCCTAGTGCGCCACCCCCTCTCCCCGAAGGGCTGCCGCACCTCCACCTCTCCACCATAGCCGCACCACCCCTATGCCCTAGGGCTGCTGCGCCTCGTCCTCTCCCTCTCCTCTTGCTTGGCTTGGCGAAGCCCTGCTCGCGGAGATCGTCATCATCACCGGCACTACCGTCGTGCTGCTGAGATCATCAAGGCCACGTCTTCTCGCTTGCGGGATCAAGGAGTCGACGTCTTCATCGAGCTGTACGTGTGGACGCCGCGGAGGTGCTGCCCGTTGCTGCACTTCACCGGATTGGATCTCGAGGATAACACATCTCCTCGCGACTAGACGAGTCTAGTTGCGGGGATCGACTAGCCAACCCCTGCACCGACAAAACGCGTTTGTTGATCTTCGAGGGTAAGAGATTGGATCTCATCTTCGCTATCTTCATCTCGTAGATCTAGATCCTTGGGGTTTATTCCGCTTTGCCGCGTAGAAAAATTTTGTTTTCCATGCTGCGACCCCATCAGTGGTATCAGAGCCTAGATCTATTCGTAGATGTTGGTGCGATTAGAACACAAGGAGTTGTGGGCGTTGATATTTTATGTTGCTACCTTCTCGCGTGCACTTTGCATCTTTGCGGTATTGTGAGATTGAAGCGGCCCGGACCAACCTTACTCGTCCACGCACGAGAGACCGGTTCCACGACTGACATGCAACTTGTTTTGCATAAGTGGCTGGCGGGTGTCTGTTTCTCTTGCTTTAGTGAAGATGCAATTTTCAATGGAAGGCCTTTCAAAAGGATGAGTAAATAAGCAACTATTATATCACCGTTGTGGTTTTTGCGTACAATAGAACGGTTCTATCTCGTTGACCCAAGCCACGTAAAATTTGCATAAACAAAGTAGAGGACGTCTAACTTGTTTTTGCAGAGGGGGTCAAGTGATGTGATATGGCCAATGTGATTTGTGATAATGTATGCAATGATCATGTTTGTAATATTTCGCGACTTGCATGTCGGCGAGTACGGCAACCGGCAGGAGCCATATGGTTGCCTTTTATTTTATGTGACCTGCGTGTCAGTGAATCACCATGTAATTTGCTTTACTTTATTGCTAAGAGTAGCATTAGTAGTAGTTGCAATAGTTGGTGGACAACCATGGTGATGGCGCCAAGATGATGGAGATCATGCCGGAGATGGAGATCTTGCCGGTGCTTTGAAGATGGAGATCTAAGAGCATATGAAGAAAGGCCATATCATATCACAATTATGAATTGCATGTGATGTTAATCCCTTTTTATGCACCTTATTGTTATGCTTAGATGTGATCGCGACGGTAGCATGATAAGGTGATCTCTCATGTTAATATCAAGATAATTAAGTGTTCTTCCCTAGTATGCGCCGTTGCGAAAGTTCGTCGTTTCGAAGCATCACGTGATGATCGGGTGTGATAGATTCAACGTTCACATACAACGGGTGCAAGCCAGTTTGCACATGCGGAAATACCACGGTTGTCTTCACGAGCCTAGCATGTACAGACATGGCCTCGGGAACACGGAACCGAAAGGTTAAACACGAGTCATATGAATGATATGATCAACACTGAGTTGTTCACCATTGAAGCTACATCATCTCACGTGATGATCGGTGGTGGTGTAGTGGATTTGGATCGTGTGTCACTAATCAACCGGAGAGATGTTGAGTTTAGTGGGAGTTCATTAATTTGATTAAGTTGAACTAAAATTATCATAAACAAGTGTCCTAAAGATGTCTTTGCAAAATCCTTGTAGATCATGGGCGACTACAGTAGTATGTTTCTTGCTGAGGAGCTGCGTCTCGATAGGTCAAACTTCATCGAGTGGTATGAACGTCTTAGAGAACTCCTATCAACCAATGATCAGCTCTACGTGTTACATGAACCCTTAGAAGAAAAACCCGATGCTTCTGCGAGTTACAACAAGCGTATGGATTGGCTCATTCGGAGTAAGACTCACATTCAAGTCAATTGGTTGATGAGTGTCTTCATGAATTCAGACATGTCCAAACAATTCAAGAACTTGAGTGCCATTGAGACTGTCACTAAGCTAAAGAAAATGTTCATAGCACAAGTGAGAATTGCAAGGTTCGAAGGTCTGGGTGTGTTTCTTTCAACTAAGATGGAAGAAAATGATCGCTTAGAGGATCATCTGAAGAAAATGTATAGGATATATTACACTCTTATGGATGCTTGGGATATGGAGATGAGTGACGAATTCGCGATAGATGGGTTGTTGCATTCGCTTCATCCCAAATTCAAGAATTGTGTCAGAGACTATGTCATGGAAAGGGATTCGATCACTTATCCGGAACTAGTGTCTCGACTTCGTCAGATCGAAAGGAATCCCGTAGCAGGCGGAGGAGCCAACGCAGAAGGTATATTTTGATATACTAGTTATAAATGTTTAGATGTCCCATTTACACTTATGGTGAGCTAAGTATTTGATACTTGTGCTGTTTTATGAAAACAGGGCCAGCCGTTTGAGAAGTGCATGGAGGGACTGAGTGAATTTCGCGGGAAGATGGCAATCAAGGAGTTGATGCTGGCGATGTTCTACTTCTACATTTATCGTTTTAAATTAGAGGATTTGAATGAGTTTTGTAATCGAATTAAGTGTGATCTTAAATTAGTGTGTCTCGGTTTGTGAGACGGTCATTCATGTTAAAGACAAGTGGTTGTTCTGTTTTCATGAGTAATCCTTTTTGGAGATCACGTTTCGATTATGAGATTATTGTCCTTTGTTGAATTTAAACGATAATTAGTTAAACACTTATAAAATAAAGACATACTAAAATATCCAATACTTAATGATGAGAA
Source organism: Puccinellia tenuiflora (assembly GCA_012064385.1). Classification (NCBI taxonomy): domain Eukaryota; kingdom Viridiplantae; phylum Streptophyta; class Magnoliopsida; order Poales; family Poaceae; genus Puccinellia; species Puccinellia tenuiflora. The sequence continues at coordinate 153,446 of QRDG01001598.1, forward strand.
TTGTTTTAATTGTACTATTAGTGCTGAAGAGCATCTTGATGCGCATCACTAAGTAGTGTGATTAAAAATGCCATTTTCTGAAAATGCCATGAGTTGCTGAAAATAAACACAAGTGTTGGTTGTATTTTTCAGTGAATAAAAGACATCATCATTTTATCATGGATGAGTGAATAGGAGTATTTATTCATATCATGATGAGACTTTGGAAGTAAAGGATATTAAGTTAACAAGATAATTGAGTCTTTTCGATTTGATCAAAAGAGACAAAATATTTGAGTTATTGTTTAGTATGGAGACTTGTGACAAGTGTTATCACAAATTACAATATTTAGAGATTATTCAAAAGGTGTTTTGATAAACCTAAAGTATTGTAGTCACATTATATTTGATATTATGTGGTCATAAACAAAGGGTTCTTGGTTTTAAGGTTTCATTAGTATCATTTAGATTTATTTTGATAACACTCTGTTTTAAATAAAGGATCTATTTAATGATTTTCATTTCGCATATGAGTTATGTGAAACATTGGTTTCAATTAATTATGAGATAATTAAAAGCCAATGCAAATAAAGTTTTGTAGAATGTTCATATGAGATTATGAATAGAGATTCCACAATGTGAGACTAAAAGGGACAAACCAATGTGTTTGGTTGTGTTGTGTATTTTAGTGGATTTATCGTGAAATGGTTTCATGGATAAAAGAATTGTTGGAATGAATTTAGAAAGTTTAAACCTTTCATGTTTATGTATCAAGTGGCACATGTGTAAAGTGCTATGTTGGTTAAAACTTGAGACATAAAAGGTTTTAATGATGGTGATCATTGAATTATGGTTTAGCTTGTCTAAAGAGAAGTAGGGTTCAAGAGTATGAATTTTGTCAAAGGTTGCAAAATAATATTCATGATTTACTTGTCGTGTTTGGGAAACAAGACATACCTACAAAACTACAAAAGAAGAAATAGAAACTTTAAATACGAAAGTGACTAAGAGTCATTCTACTTTAAGTTTAAATCATAAAGTAATCGTTACTTGATTTTGTGAAAAGAATGTTTCACATATTTATTTTTGCGAAGTGTTTGCGTGGAATAAATAAAACTTAGAGCTGGCAAAGTGCTGGTGTTTCGTATATGAGTTCTCGAATCTTAAGAGTTAAGAATTTTGGAGGAGTCCAAAGTGTCGAGAAAGTGCATAAGAAACTGAGTGAGATCTAATTAAGATATGTGGTGACATATATTAAGTTAGAGCAGAAATTAATTTCCATAATAAAAATATGTGGTGACATATGTTTGAGTGGGAACTAGTTGATCATGGTCAAATATAAAGATAACATTTTTCTGAGTGGGAGCCACAGTGTTTTCACAATTTAATATGTGTATGAGGTATATTTGAGTGGGAGTTTACAACATCGTGTTGTAAACGTTGTCATGGACCAATGCATAACTTATGAAGTTAGTTTGAACGTCAAATATTCATGTGGATGAATGTATCTATGGAGGATAGATAAATTTGATAAATATCAAAGTCAAGGTGTTTTACCTATACAAGTTTTGAAGGAGTTCAAAATGGAAACAAGAGAAGAACGGTTCGTCTCATTGTGGCATATAGGTGAAGCATTGAGTTAGGGAACTCAGTACAGAATTGATGGTTGAAGGATATGTTAGAATTCAATATGAATTGTTCATAGGTCTCAACATATAAGAACCATGTGTTTGTATATGACGGTATGTGACCCAAGTTCTTAATTGTAAGAACATGATGAATGAGGAGTCATTTTTCATGAAATTGAGATGAATTTAGAAAATGGTAGACTTGGTTGAAGTCATAAAGCCAGACTAAATTGGAGATCTTTTAGAGTCAAAGCAGCGCAGCGAAAGCATGATCGGAAATATCAAAGTGACAAGGTTCACTGTTGATTTGTTAAGTCTACAACATATAGGAGTATATGATTAATTCAAGGATTAAAATAAGATATAATATTTTGGTTTGAGAAAGTTGTTTCAAGATTGAGTGAGTTCCAGATGCATATGTTATGAGAAAGTCCATTTTACTAGTCATACATATGGGCATGAAAGGATATGAGTATCTCACTCTATAACCAAACATATTATATACATTATATGATAATGGTTTTATCATGGGATGATAAGAAGTTTATCATGAGATGATAAAGTAATGTCAAATTAGGTGATAGTTACAATTTTTTTGCAAAGGACATAAAGAGCTGTAATGTACAGAGCACGGACAGAACCTCTTCCACAAGCAAACATGATCAGCATTGAGACTTCATGAGTGAGACTCCATGAGTGTTGGATCGAGGAAATGTAAACTAGATTATTGACTCTAGTGCAAGTGGGAGACTGTTGGGAATATGCCCTAGAGGCAATAATAAAATGGTTTATTAAGCATATTCAAGTTTATGATAATAGTTTATTATCCATGCTATAATTGTATTAAATGGAAACATAATACATGTGTGGAATATAAACACCCGGAGTCCCTAGTAAGCCTCTACAGGACTAGTTCGTTGATCAAGAGATAGTTAGAGTTTCCTAACTATGGACTTGTTATAGTCACTTGATAACGGAGTCATATCATTAGGAGTAATGGTGTGATGGACATGACCCAAATAAAGAGTTGCAATTAATCGTGTCACAAAAGTTTTGTTGTCAACACTTTTAATATGCCAAATATAGTTTCCTTAGACCATGAGATTATATCACTCCCGTTCACCGGAGGAATACTTTGTGGACATCAAACGTCACTTCATAACTGGGTGATTATAAAGGTGGCTTTCAGGTATCTCCGATGGTGGGTTGTTGGGTGATATGAATCAAGAGTGGAATTTGTCCCTCCATGTGACGGAGAAGATATCTCGAGGCCTTCTCGGTAATATAGCATCAAAAGTCTGCAGACATGTGATTAGGTTGTAATCACCGGGATCCTATATTATGGACGAGTAAAGAGAACTTGCCGGTAACGAGATTAAACTAGACATGGGGATGTCAACGATTATATCTTGGGCAAGTAAAATATCGTGAGACAAAGGGAATCGTATATGAGATTAATTGAATCTCCGGCATCGTGGTTCAATCGAGAAAAAGGTTTTCGTTGAGTGTATAGGAATTAATATGGACATCCCGGTCCCGCTATTAATTATTGATATGATCATGTCTATGCATTCTCGAACCCGTAGGGTCACACACTTAACGTTCCGATGAAATTAGGTTTTGCGATGAATTAAATGATGAAGTGAACGAATGGTGATTCGGAGTCTCGGATGGGATCCCGGACGTCACGAGAGGTTCCGGAGGAGTCCGGAGAATAAGATTCATATATGGAAAGTGGTTTCCGGAGGTTTCGGAAAAGTTCCGGAAATTATTTATAGGGTACCGGAAGGTTCCGGAGTGTTCTAGAAGGGTCTAGAAGTGAGGCCATATTTTGTATGGGGCCCACATGGTGCAAAGGGGTGCTGCCACCACTTAGGTGGTGCGCACCACCTAAGCCCACATGGGCTGGTGCGGCCCCATCACAGTTGTATCTTTGTCCCCGGCCAACACATCAAACCTAGGTTTCATAGGAGGGGAAGCATGTGATGGTTCAGGGGACAATGCACATCATAGGATTCTCTAAATCGATCAAAAGTGACATTGGAATCGCATGCAATATTCTGATGGAGAAAATAATTTGGATAAAACCTTAGGATGCTAGATGCCAAGAAGCTTAGGTTAGTTCTTGCCTTGCTGATAGTACCGGTCGCGCTGATCGTCGAGGTATTGTGGTGGAACCTCGACTCATGAATCTACCGATACACAACAATACAAGAAACGAAATAAGTAACATGAATACAGGTGCAATTCACAATCATGATGATATGGTCAAATTATGCACAGAAATCATATTGGGCATGTCCCACAAGTTAAATGGAACCCCTAAAATAAATATTGCAATTAACGGGTCAAAACTCCATATTTAACTTAGTGAATTGCGTCATTATCCAAAATGTCAGTACTGAAATATGGGTCCTAAATGCATGAAAATTACATTATTAGATAGGTATTGTCCTACTGATCATTTTGGTACTTCGTTTGCAATTTTTCGATTAACGATGAAGAAATGGTGATTTAAACGGTTATGCAATTTAAATCATTTTAACCAATTCGAAATTAACATCAAAGGAAAAGTTATTTTCATACTGTGATATTAACATAGATAGATAGCACTTTGCTGGTCATTTTGGTATATCATTTGCAATTTTTGAATTAATATTCATCAAGTTATGATATTTCCAATAATTGATTTAATTCTGCCATTTTATTTAATTTTAATAAACAGCACCAAAATTAATTCTACAATTCTCTCAAAAGTCATAAAGTTGTAGTTCATTGTTCACTGAACATTTTGAGCTATTAAACATAATTTTTGAGTAAACAAAACTCAAGTTATGGATTTTCTAAAATTGTAATTAAATCTGCCATTTTAGTAAATTTAAACAAACAGCAGATCAAACTATTCACTTTGACATGTAACTAGCACTAACAGGTAGATATTATTTTCCTGTGAATTTTGACATATTATTTGCATTTTTCTGAAATATAAAACTCTAGATATGAATTTCCAAAATTTGAATAACTCACATATGATTTGGATTTCACATTTAAATTCAAATTTTACAATTCAATTGCATGTATGAGTTACATATTTGAAAAGGTTATGAAATTCTAAACTTTTTGGTATGTCAATTTCATTTTTCTGATTTACCAATTATTAGATATAGCAAATTCCATCTCTCTGTTAATTTCTGGAAAAACAAAACTGAAGAACGATGACGTCAACATGACGTCACAGAGGGGACCTGCGGCATGTTGAGCCCGAATTCGTCGCTTCGGTTTGGAATTTGGACGCGGCGCTTGCTCTGCTAGCTAGAGGAGATGGAGAGGAGCAAGGGGGAGCGGCGTATTGGACCATATGGTCACCGGAGGGCCGGCGGCGACCATGGCCAGCGGCGGCCGGCGGTGGCGTTCGGGGGGAGAGCGGCACAGAGGGAATGGGGGAGGGAGGAGAGGTCGGGATGGACCAGTGGCTCACCAGCGAGCCAAAGCCGTTGACGGCGAGGTGAGGGGAGGACCGATGGCGGCGCTGCGGTGCTCGACAGAGCTCGGCCGGCGCGGAAGGGGGCGACGGCGGGCTCGCGGGAGAGAGCCTCCCGGCTCGATTCCATTGACCAGGAGGTAGTGGACGCCGCGGTGGAGCTCTTGGTGGCTTCGGCTTGCTCCGGGACGGCCGGAAACGACGGCAGGGTGCGGCGGCGAGCGGCGGACCGAGCGGACTAGGGTTAGGGTTCCAGGGCCTAGAGGAGCAGAGAGCAGGGGAGAGAGGAGAGAGCAAGGGGAGCGGCAGCTTCACTTATCGATCCAGGGGGAAGAGGGCTGCAGCGAGGAGGAGCAGGGGGGTCGACATGGCGGCCATGTCCGACAGTGTCGCCACTGTGGCGACAGGGAAGACGCCAATTTTGCAGATAACCCCCTGGGCCCATTCTTCCTTTTCTGTTTTTTTATTTGAAAATAGCATCCTTTTGGCATTTAATTGAGGCATTTAAACATTTTCAAAAATTATGAAATTATTTAGGGAGGCTCCTGATAATATCTATAAGCTCCACAAAAATTTGTGCTGCAAAATAAAAAGTTTTGCATAACATTTTTTCATAGTGTTTTAAATAAGGCAAAATTTAATAATTTCCAAAATCCATTTACTTGGGGTATTTAAACATTCTCAAAATAATTGAAAATATTCATGGAGACTCATAATAAGATAAGGAAGCTCCCCATAATTTTATTTTGAATTTTTGAAATGTTTAACTTGGTTTCAAATTCATAATTGGTTTAACTCAATTTTGAAGTCCCAATTTATTTAATTGTTTGGCAAGAATTTGACTTTGCCAAATAATTATGAATTGCATTCTTGGAACTTCCTGGACAAATATGGAAACTCAAGAATATTTTGTTTTGCCAAAATGAGCAATTGCATTTGGTTTGGAATTTTAGGAAGTGTTTGCTTCCTTTTAATGTTTTCCATTGTTTGCAATATTTAATTTAGCAATGTAAATATGTATGCCATGATGCAATGCAAAGAAAAAAGTGAAAATTTGGCTCAAATTTTAGGGTACCAAATCTGGGCTGTTACAGGGACCCGCTATGATTAATCGATGAAGGATGACAACGTAATCAACGGTATAACCACTGGTTTTCTAACTAGCAGCAGGGTGGATGTTTTATCTATACTTAAGTACTTGATATTTCCCCATGAGAAATAAAATTCATGGGAAGGCACATGTCAAACATACAAATATGCAATGTTTTAAAACAGCGACAAGAAGATTGCGCTAAGAAGCACATATAGAACATATCCAACTGTTAGTTTGAACATTGAATAAAGACAGTAGGTAGTACAGAGCTCTTATGATTGACAGATAAACGATGATAACTTAAGCACTGGTATAACCACTAGTTTATTCAAACTAGTTTATTCAACTGCCAAAACGTGGCATGGCAGTGCACGCACTGCCACCACAGGAACGGCGGGGCAGAAGACGGTATACGAAGGAGGTGACACCAATGTTGCATCCATCGCAGCGCCACCCCGCCGGCGTCGGAACCAAGCACAGCAACCACTGCACAATATCAATGCATTTTGACTAAGACAATGATTTTTTTATCTTAGTATAGTAACCCATAAACATGTAGCCACACATGTAATAAGCCTGAGATAATTCGGATATTTATTACTGTAGGTCCCTATATAAGGTCCAAAGCAGGGTAGAATTGCAGATATGAAAGTAAAACTAGGTACTCTAGCGTCTAGGTGCTTTATAGCTCGATGCAAAAAATCTTTAATGGTAAAGACATACAATACTCTTGAACTAGAGAATAATCATGCTAGAGAAGTCAATGAAACACCTGCTTGTCGTTTTGTATGACAGTGAGCTAGAGAATAATCACAATTTAATTGAAAACCATAGCCAAACAAAATAGGAACAAGTTTGAAAATTGATGCATACATGCTTGCTAATGACTTAAGATTTGACGTTCAACCCATGGTTTCTTGCTAGTCCTGTTGTCCTCCAAAAGAATTAACCACATAGATCCATGAAGCCTAGTACAGTAGAATGTCATCAGATGGAACAGTAAATCCCAGAAATTCTGGCCGGCTTACATTAGAATGTCATCTTTCATTTTAAGCATGCTCAGGTGGATTCAAGGTTTTGCTAGGATGTCACCTTTTTATTTTAAGCATGCTCAGGTGGATTCAGGGTTTGCTAGATTGTTATGTTTCATTTTAAGCATACATTAAAGCTAAGATGAAAGATTCTAGGACCTAACCGTATGTTGTAGATGTCATGGCTTTAGAAATTTGTCCTTTATTCCTCTAGTGGAGAGGTGGAAGCAAGCACCACTGACTGCATTTCCAATTTAGAATCCAGGGTGAGACGCACCAGCAGTTTTACAATTAACAAAATATAATAAAACACTAAAACAGATATATGATCGGGTAAATATTTTTATGTGAAAAGTAACTGATATCTTACTACACTAGCAAACATAATTAAGCTGCCTATATTAGAACATATATGAAAATTAACAGTATCGTGTTAAGAATGCTAAACAAAGATAGGATAATACTTGTATCTCCATAGAAAGCGACGAAAGATATTGATCTATATGAATAATACTGTATTACTTGACAATTTGGTCATGTACAACAGCATAGTTAGTTAAACCAGGGTATTATCACCAGAAGCGGGGCTCAGAGAGTCAAAGGTGCATCACTGGAAAAGGGGAAAGGGGAGGGTCCAGGGTGCACCTAGTCAAGTGGTTTTATTTTTTCGAGGTCCAATACATATCAAGTGCAGTAAAAGGATGTAGAAAATTAGTTCCATTGAGGAAAATGTATTTTTAGTATAGATGGACAATGCATGAACAAGATAGACCTAAGAGTTAAAATCCTTGACTTACATGAATAAATTTAGAGGTCCAGTACATATCAAGCGCAGTAAAAGGATGAAGAAAGTTAGTTCCATTAGTGCCCTTCCTGTCACTATATGGGCTGCATCCACCTACACATACAAATTTCCACTCTCACATAAAAACCATTGTCGAAAGGCAGCAAAAATGTTTACATTTCCAACTTGCATGAATGAGCTAAACAAGAATGAGTCACATATACTCAACATTGGCAAGAGGTAGAGTGGAACATATATAGCATGCAAGTATGTATTCAACCAAATCATCCATCACAGGACAATAGAAATAATCAAAGTGTGCATGTGTCGTATCCTAGTAAAAACATGGCCAACAGAACTGCAATTGCAATACTTGTGTACAGGAAGTCAAGGACAAATAAACTATTAAAATGTAACTTACCTCAAGGGTTTCATTGTGTTCCTTTGTTTTCGCATCAATGAGCTCAATCAGCACATATTTTCCATCCTTTGCTAGAGTAATCTTCAGGCAAATGCATAAAAAATCATGTAACCATTATTCTGCATGCCATAACCTGATTACATGGGAACATATAGATGTATCATAACTGATATTGTAGACAAGGGTAAATTAGAAGATCCTATTCACAGTGAATGGACAGAAACCTTGAACCCTCTCTACACCTCTTAAAGATTGAGCCCAAATGGCAGCCAAATTCTGAACTGCTCAGACCCAAGTTTTGAAGAACTTGTGGAGTAGGGAAATCTACATTGTAGCAAACCTAGTGGACGGACTTTAATTTGAACAATCCACCAGACAATTCAGCAGTAAGATAACCTAGATTCAGTATAAATCATCCCATATTAAATCAAGGAACACAGCTATATAAACTCCCTTCAGGTTCATTATGAGTTCTATCCTGCACCTTAATTTCTTCATTTACTGAAATTGAGGATTTTCTAAATTACAAAGTGCGCATTATGGTCTATTACTGAGAAATAAGCATGTGTTTCCCACCTATTTTGTGTTCCATACATATTCTACATTAAACAACATACAACTAATCAAAGGTAAATCATGATCGATTTAACAATAATCGGTGTTTCCTCCTCGTGGAAACATATACTATTGACAAGGGTACTTGACTTGCTACTAGAGTCAATGCCCTAATAAGGGAGAGTAAGATTTTGCTTATTGTTCAGCGGTTAAGAATTTATAACATTTCACCCACTCAGGTACCCGTACGCATCTCAATATTTCATTTCGTTGAGCACCTCCCGGGCCTAGCAGGAGTGGGAGATTAAAAGAGAGGGAACACCAAAGACTTACTTGGACTGAAGGGGAACAAATGATGGTGCTAGTAATCTCTAGGATACTGCAGTAGAAACAGGAATAGAAAAATTATGCACAAACAAGTCCTCGTGAATAGCAAAATTTAGCCATAAACGAGTGGGAATTGGATAAAGCAGAAATTGACCTGGAACGGAAGCCCTCTGGTTGTCGAGGAACAGCACCCTCTCCTCCATCCTGGCCTGCTCCAGTATCACCTCCATGGCGTCCCCGTACCATTTCCCCAGCCTCCTGACCTCGGCGGCCTCCACCATCACGGCCCTCCCTTTCCCGACCTTCTTCACCATCTGGCCCTCCAGGTGGCGCCCGGCGCTGCGGTGCTACAGGCGCACCATCTCGGAGACCTCCTCGCCGTCGCGGCCTCCAGCGACGCGCGGGTGGCAGGTCACCGCTGGGACGGAGCGCGACACTGGGCTTGCGCTTGAAGCGCGCGTCGTTGTGGCGCAGCAGCTCGTCGGCGGCGCCCCAGAGCTTTGGGCCGGAGGTGGAGCATGGGGCGGCCGAAGTGGCCGCCTCGGACGGCGTGAAGTGGAGCGGCACAGCCGCATTGTAGAGGAGCGCAACGCATAGGCGCCATGCGACGGAGCAGCCGTCGGATCCATGGACGCGAATAACGTTATCGGCCTCGCCGTCGGGGTCGACGAAGACGGGGGGGGGGGGGGGTATGGCGAAGGCGTACACAGAGACGGTGATAGTGCCGCTCGCCGTGCCCGATGCGGTGCGGTGGCCGGTGGGGAGACAGGGAGCCTGCCTACGACGGGCGGCCGCGCACGGCAAGGGGAAGGGGAGTAATTTCCTATGGGGTGTGAGAGAGAGGAGAGGTTTGTGATTATGCTGGAAGAGCCGGGTGTGGCATTTGTGATTATGCATTTGTGTATTGCTACTTTCTGGGCATTGGGGTGCGGGCGATGTTGGCGCAATGGAAGGTTGGGCCTGCTTCGAGGACGTGGTGTCTGGTCGGGGTTTGCGAAGAATCGTCGGAGGGATCTTTAGAGGCACTTCCCAGAAAAATGCCCCTAAAAATTGTATTTTTAGAGGCATTGTTGAAAAAGTGCCTCTAAAAATCACCATTTTTAGGGGCACTTTTAAAAAGATGTCCCTATAAAACTTATTTTTAGAGCTATTTAGCAAAAAGTACCTCTAAAGATATTATTTTTAGAGGCATTAAGAGAAAAGTGCCCCTAAAAATAGCATTTTTAGAGGCACTTAGTGAAAAATACCTCTAAAAACTATTTTTAGAGGCATTTCTAAAAAATGCCTCAAGCAAAATGCCCCTGAAAATACGTTCTCCCATAGTGCATTTTAATTTGGCCTGTATCGAGTACACCGATCGAGAGAGTATCTTACTCTGGGAAACATTCCTAGTACTCATCTAACAAGTATAGTTGCTCGATCAGTATTGGCCTGCAGCTTGCCAAAGTGCGGCTATATAAAGAAACTCCTTCGAACCAGCCACACACAACTCGATCAGTATCAGTGTACCAACGGGCAACGGCAAGTCAAGTGCAAGGCTTGCAACATGGCGAACGCCAAGCTTGTAGCAGCCGTGGCCACCCTCGTGATCCTCCTGGAGGTGTCAACGTGCGCCGTGGCCCGGCACCACGGCAAGCCGAACCCGTGCAGCGGCGAGGACGACGGCTCGTTGGCGCCAGGCACGCTGCACAAGCACAAGAAGCCGGTCCACTGCCCCTCGCCGGGCGGCAGCGGCAGCGGCAGCGGCGGCACGCCTGGCATCATGACGGTGAACGGGTTCCAGAAAGGCGAGGACGGCGGCGGGCCGGCGGAGTGTGACGGCAAGTACCACAGCGACAAGGACCTGATCGTGGCGCTGTCGACGCGGTGGTACGCCGGCGGGCGCCGATGCCACAAGCCGATCCGCATCACCAGCAAGCAGAACGGGCGCACCGTGGTGGCCAGGGTGGTGGACGAGTGCGACTCCAGGCATGGCTGCAAGGACAATATCGTGGACACCTCCGAGGCGGTGTGGAAGGCGCTGGGACTCGACAGCAACATCGGCGAGGTGCCTGTCACCTGGTCTGATGCATGAAAAGCCACGGTGAGCGCTGGATGGACGACATCGGGTGTTGCTGATCTTCTTGGGTATAAGGTACTTGGTCGAGTAGCAGAATAAATAAACTACTTGTGTGTTGGTGGTAGTGCGGGTTTATAATGTTGTAAGAGTGTCACACTTATGTAATACGTCAGTGTCGGTGTCAGTCTCAGTTTTATATGTTATATGTTGTGTTGTGTACTGTTGATTGTTCTCACTATGGCTGATCAGGCGTCAAGCATGAACATTTAGACGGCAGACTGGACATCTAGTACAGTATGGCAATCAAATTTGACAGTGTATTTGGCTATATGTATAATCCCAAAACCTCCAATCAACATGACATATAGTGGAAAGCCTTGACTGACCATGACCTTGCTCAGTTAGTAAACTCTGCAATATAAACCAAACCTGGAATTTTCACAATTGCGGAATTTGATCGATCAACTCAACATAAGATATGTGAACTAGTAACCACCAATGCACGCCTAAGACTCGTTGATCGGTGGTAATTGATTATAGTAATTAGCACCTTACAATAAATTTTTGAACTGGGCCGTCCCCTTTTCCGTTTCTCAACGAAGATTATAATCTGAAATTCGAAGTGTTCCGCTCAAAGACAAAAATTTAACACCGGAAATATGATGACACGGTGCACGGGAAGTATTTGATCTCCTGGGATTGGGTTTGATTTGCACATCATCTGATGGTTGAAGTAAGAATCAAGATAGGCACATTTCACGGGGTCCGGATCCACGGGGTCCCAAGTAAGCTGAAGGAAGTGCCCATCGTCAAGCTGATTGCCAGGACCATTGGTGTTCTTCAGAAGGTGGACGGGGACTCCCTACAGGGGGAGGGGACTCTCCGCCTCTGTGTCAGGGTTCCAGACGTTGACAGACTGGCTGGCATGCTCCCCCCGATCTACTTCGACGGGGCTGGCAGGGTTCTTCGCGTGGAGGTGGAGGCGGTGGTGGACCCCCAGTCTCTCCCCCTGCCCCTCCGCCACGCCCCTCCCCGTCCCCGCACCGCAGCACTTCCCGGGACGGGGATGGATCCTCGGAGGACGACCCGTCTGACGGCGACGTTGGTGGTGGGGAGGGCTCTCTTCCGCGCCCTGAGGAGTCCACTCCTGCTCCGCCGCAGCCTCCAGCTGGGGGGGCCTCGACCCCGGCTGGGTCCCAGGTTCAGGCATCTTTGCCTGGACCGCTCGTCTCAGCGTCGGGTACTCTGTCTAAGAGTGCGCCGGCGAAGGTGGCCTTGGTGGATGGTTCTCGCTTCTCTCGCCCAGCGTCGCTCCAGTCCTTTGGGTTCCCGCTCTCACAGTACGGTTCCAACCTCTGTGACGGGCCGGGATCCTTGGACCTCTCAGGCCTTGTCTCGGCTTCCTTGGGTTGCCCCGCTCCACCTCAGGAGGAGGTGGTGGGAGAGGAGGACTCGACGAGTGTCGGGATGGAGGTCGTGGCGCCTGACTCCCCACGCTCCCCGGGGGTGGTCTGGTACACCCGCTCCCCAGGCACCCCTGCTGCCCCTGTCCTGGAGCCAGTCACGGTCTTCCCCGACACTCCTGTGACTGGCACCAGGGTGCGCTCTCGACGTCACCGGTCCTCCCCGCCTGTGGCCACCCGCCACAGCGCTCGCCTGGCCCGTGCCAGGACCAGGGGCGAGGGGGTGGAGCCGACTGTTGCGGCGGTGGCGTCACATCGTCTGGAGGCTCGCGACTGTAGGACTGGTACGTCTCAACCTACGGCTACCCCTCCCCCCCTCCCCTCTCCCCCCTCTGGCTCTCGGTTCTCGGTTCTCGACACAGTGCCTCTGGATCACCTCGCCCAGGTTGCGGCGGACTGCGGCGTTGTCTTTCGCGGTGAGCGGGGGCCTCGCCTTGAGCAGATTGCGGCTATCAAGGCTAAGGAGGTCTATGAGGGGGCCCTCGCGGCAGCTCGGGCTCAGGTGGAGCTCGAGCGGCAGGGGCCCCTGGCTCCCGCTGGACCTGTGCAGGAGGCACAAGGGTCTGGTAGTGGAGCCCCTCCTAGGCCAGATAGTGCGGCAGATGCCGTGGCATCTTCCCAAGCCGGGAAGACGCGTGGGAGGCCCCCCAAGTCAGCGTCCCGGCCCTCGACCTCTAGTAGGGCCCGATCGGTCCCCCTTAAGGGGACCAACCCCGATAATGTTTCCCAATGAATGTCCTCACATTTATTTGGAACATGAGGGGGTTCGGGCAGGAGGGCCGACGCCGCCAGCTGATCAACTATCTTAGAGACGAAGATGTGGACATTGTGGGACTTCAAGAGACGATTCGGCAGGACTTCTCGATCTCTGAGCTGGAGAGCCTTAGTCGCCACAAGTTCTCGTGGCACTGGCTCCCGGCGACGGGGCACTCAGGGGGTATCCTCCTTGGTGCCAAGGAGGATACCTTCGAGGTAGAGGATATGGATCGTGGGGAATTCTTTGTGAGCATGTCGCTCACCCATAGACGGTCTAACCTTCGTTGGGAGGTTATTATTGTCTATGGCCCCGCGGATCACTGGCGATCCGCTGATTTCCTCTGTGAGATCAAGTCAAAGGTGGAGCGTTGCCCCACCCCTGTGGTGGTGGCGGGGGATTTTAACCTTATTCGCTCCCCTGATGACAAGAGTTCGGATAATGTGGACCTCCCTCGGATGCGCATGTTCAACGACTGGATTGCTGACCTTGCCTTACGCGAGATCTCTCGTGTTGGTGCGAGGTATACATGGTCTAACAACCAGGCTGACCCGATCCGCAGTGTTCTCGATCGGGTCCTAGTGTCGGTGGAATGGGAAATTGCCTTTCCGCTGTGTTCGCTTCGCGCGCTCACCCGGATTGGCTCGGACCATTCCCCCCTCCTCCTATCCTCTGGAGGAGGGGCTCCTCCTAGGTCGAACTGGTTCCACTTTGAGGAGTTCTGGCTTGGTCAGCCGGGCTTTGTGGAAGCGGTTCGACTTAAGTGGTTATCGGCGGTCGCGGCCCCTCCCCGTGCATATAATGCGGTTGATATTTGGCACCACTGTGCTAAAGTTGCTCGCCAATTTATGCGGGGGTGGGGCGCAAATAGAGGTGCAGAGCTACGGAAGAATAAGGCAGATCTCCTTGCCCAGATTCAGACGCTTGACGTGGCGTCCGATACGGTGGGCCTTACCGCTGATGGTTGGATTCAGAGATACGCCTTGGAGACCTCCCTTATGGAGATCTACAAAGGCGAGGAGATCTTCTGGCGACAGCGTAGTCGCCAGAATTGGATTCTTCGTGGCGATGCTAATACAGCTTACTTCCACGCCATTGCTAATGGTCGTCGTCGAAGGTGCTCTATTCCGTGCTTGTGGGCGGATGGCATCCTTTTAGAGGAGGCCCAAGACCTATCCGCGCACATTTACTCCTTCTATAAGGAGTTATTTACGGAGGGACCGCGCTCGGGCGTATCGTTAGCTGATGGCTTTTGGTCCTTAGGGGCCTTAGTATCAGCTGATGAGAATATGGAGCTTACGCTCCCATTCAGCTCGGAGGAGGTTAGGAGGGCTATGATGGGGATGAAGGCCAACTCGGCCCCGGGCCCGGATGGACTTCCTGTCTCCTTCTTCCAGAAATTCTGGGGTAGTATTGAGGCGGTGATTATGCCGATGTTCCAAGAGCTCTATACTGGCACATTGGTTATGTCTCGCCTCAATTTTGGCGTTATTACCTTGATCCCTAAAGTAGCAGGGGCCACGGACATACGCCAGTTTAGACCGATCACGGTGATCAATGTCATCCAGCGACTGCTTACCAAAGTGTGTGCTGCACGATTGGCCCCAGTGGTGGAGCGACTCGCGCACCCATATCAGTTCGCCTTTCTTAAGGGACGATTTATCCATGACGGAATTCTAGCGCTTCATGAGGTGGTCCATGAAGTTAAGGTTAGACACCTTAAGGGTGTCTTCCTTAAGCTAGATTTCCAGAAGGCTTATGATCGTTTGGACTGGGCGTTTCTTCGCCTGGCCCTCGAGCGTCGTGGGTTCGATGATCGCCTCATATGCTGGATTATGCAGATAGTCATGAGTGGCAACACGGCGATCAATATTAATGGGGACATTGGTCCCTACTTTAGGTCCTCGTGTGGGGTGAGACAAGGGGACCCTATCTCCCCCCTCCTCTTTGACCTTGCAGTTGATGTTCTTGCGACGATCTTGGACAAGGCTAAGGCGTCTGGCCACATCTCCGGTGTGGTCGGACACCTTATCCCTGGTGGTGGGCTCACCCACCTCCAGTATGCGGATGACACCATGATCATGGTGGAGGGATCGGAACTTGACATTGTTAATCTCAAGTTCCTTCTCCTCTGCTTTGAGGCCATGTCTGGCCTCAAAATTAACTTCGACAAGAGCGAAGTCATGATCTTGGGTTACTCCCTAGAGGAGCAACAGCGGATAGCGGACAATCTTAATTGCAAGTTGTCCTCCTTCCCGGTTACTTATCTAGGGATGCCGCTTAGTGACTCTAGGGTCCTAGTTAGGGACCTAGAGCCGGTTATTGGGCGGGTCAAAGCCAAGGCTGATCCTTGGCAGGGACGGTTTACCTCCAAGGGGAGCAAATCGGTCCTCGTTGACTCCTGCTTGTCTAGCTTGCCTATGTACATGATGGGAGTTTACGTTTTCCCAGAAGGTGTACATAGCGCTTTTGACAAGGAGCTCTCGCGCTTCTTCTGGCAGGCGACCAATGGACGCCAGAAGTACCATATGGTCAAATGGGCGGATGTATGCGCCCCCAAGGACATGGGGGGCATAAGCATCTTAGCGTCTCGTAAGATGAATACCGCACTCATGCTTCGATGGGTTTGGCGGATACTTAGAGAAGAGGGGGGGCTTTGGCTACAGTTGATCAAAGCGAAGTACCTGCAGGGTCGCCCCCTCCTAGCTTGTGACCGCCACGAGGGATCCCAATTTTGGCGATCCATCCAGACCCTTAAGCATGAGATTAGAAAGGGCGCCCGGTTCTCCATCGGTAATGGAGAGGGCACCCTGTTTTGGCTGGACTCATGGCTGGGTGATAGCCCGTTACAACATAGGTTCCCGTCCCTCTTTGCTATATGTTCGGACCCGATGTTGTTGGTGGCTTCGGCAGTACTCAATGGGGTCTGGAACATCTCGTTCCGACGTACATTTGGTCCTGCCGAGGCTACAGCTTGGACGGAGTTACGGGGCTCGCTCCCGGAGACGTTGCCAGGAGGCCAAGACCTTGTATCTTGGCACTTGGCGCCTTCTGGGACCTTCTCCGTGAAGACGGCATATCGGAGTCTCTTCAGTGGTCCGGTTAGAGCTTGGGCTTCCCCTTTGTGGAAAGCCCCCCTCCCCTTAAAAATCAAAATCTTCGTGTGGCAACTTCTTAGGGACCGCCTTCCTTCGGGGGTGGAGGTCCGTAAGCGCCGTGGCCCGGGGGATGGCCTGTGCCCCCTGTGTGGGATCCCTGAAACGGGAACCCACATTCTGTTCACTTGTCCTGCGGCCAGGTTTTTATGGAACTTCGTCCATGAGGCGCTTGGGCCTGCTTGGCAGGCCTCAGACCTCGGCGAGTTCTTGGAAACCCAGGCGAACCGTACCGGGGGGAGGCGTCGCCTCTTCTGGTTGGTGTTCGCGGCGTTGGCGTGGACTCTCTGGACGATTCGGAATAAGATGGTGATAGAGCGGGTTTTTCTTCGACATGCTTCTGACTCCATGTTCAATTTTCTGGCTTTCTTGCAGCAGTGGTACCCGCTTTCTAGGCAGCGCGACAGAGGGCGGCTAGATGTCATGCTTGATAGACTTTTGGTGGCCGCACGTCGCCTCTCTTCTTCATCTAGCAGCTAGCGCCGGAGGGCGCCCTTTTTTTGTTCTCCCTACCTTACTCTAGCCCCCCCCCCCCCCCCCCCCCCCCCCTCCTAGCTATTGTTTTCTCTTGTGGTTGGGCTTACTTGTGCTGCTGCCCCAGCAAACTTTTCTAGCTTTTCTCGGATGCATGTGTATGTGTATGGACTTGCTTGGCATGTTGCTTTATTTATAAAGCGGGGCGAAAGCCTGTTTCGAGAGATAGGCACATTTCCCCCCTTTTGTTTACCTTGAATTATCGTTGTCATGAGATGGATAGATAATCAAATTATCTAGAGGTGGATTTTGAGTTTCACGCCACCTGTCACTACAAGTGCAGAAATTCTGATTTTCCGAAGTATCAGAAGAGGTAAATTTTAAGCATTTCTCACGGTTTTAGAATAGTACAACATAGACGACTGTTTAGATTTTCATAAGCTGATTAATCTCACATGAATATAATGCATGTATACAACATAGGAAATAAGATCACACTTCTCCCGTGCGACCTTGAAGAGAAAAATCTCGTTATTAATTACGTGTCCATCATCAGCCGAGATGGTGTAAGTACGTAAGTAAAACACACATTTCGATTTGGGAGTGCCCCTTCCCATTATTCACTGGTAGATCATGCATGGTTTCAGGCGTCGGACCATGTGACGGGCACCTCGCCGATGTTGGTGTCGAGCCCGAGCGCCTTCCACACGGCGACGGAGGTGTCCACGATGTTGTGCTTGCAGCCGCGCCTGGTGTCGCACTCGTCCACCACCCGCGCCTGCACGGTGCGCCCGTTCTTCTTGCTGGTGATGCTGATCATCCTCTGGCACCGACGCCCGCCGGCGTACAACTCGGTCGACAGCGCCGCCAGCATCTCGTTGTCGTTGTGGTAGTGGCCGTCGCACTCCGCCGGCTCGCCCCCGCTCCCGCCGGGCCCGAACCCGTTCAGCGTCATCGTCGCCGGCATTTCCGCGATCGCCACGCCGCGCGTCGGCGCATGCAGTAGGATCACGACGAGCACGGCCAGGGCTGCGAGCTTACCGCGCGCCATTGCTAGGCGTAAGTGATCAAGCTCCTGCAGTCCTGCTGCTTAGGCTTGCATGGCTGGAGTTGCTCGTGGGTGCTTATGGCGTTTGATTCGAGTGGTTTATATAGGCGAGCATCGCTGTCTTTCGTGCAACGGTTCTTGTTTCAGAACTGCGACACTGGCTATGGCTTTATTCGTTTTCTTTAGATGAGC
The DNA here is from genome assembly GCA_012064385.1 of Puccinellia tenuiflora. Taxonomy (NCBI): domain Eukaryota; kingdom Viridiplantae; phylum Streptophyta; class Magnoliopsida; order Poales; family Poaceae; genus Puccinellia; species Puccinellia tenuiflora. The sequence goes on from QRDG01001598.1 coordinate 171,890, forward strand.
GCGATACCCTCGATCGATCGGTGTGCTCGATATGGGGATGGGACTAATTAACGGCTTGTTTTGATCGGGGACATTTGTGTCGTTGTGTGTGGTGTAAAACGATGTGTTTGGATTTGATGGTATGGCTAAGAATCACAGCGGTAATAACCAGAGCGAATGGCAACTCAGCAGGTCGCCCGTTCCAGCGATTGTTACTCCGTGCAAAGCTATATGAACAATCTCAAGCTAGTTTATTAATTGCGCATCTAAACTTTGCAAATAGAACGAGCATCGCATTAGTACTGGTAGGAGTACACTATGCAGCTCTTTTTTGTATCATCAATACAATGCCACCAGAATCGGACTCGTTGCCGGGTGCCACAATCGTAATTTATCGGGCATTCAGCAACAACGACGTTTAATCCTAGTGTCGAAAAAAAAACACTCAGCAAAATGGTACACTCGAAAAAAAAAACCATAATGTCAAGTGTTTTCTTTAGCAGCACTCCGCATAGTGGACGCATGTTATACTTGGCAACAATGTGGTGGCACGTGGCACCTACCGCCGCTACGGGAAGCAAATATCAGAGTGCCATGTCAGCCGCACTCAACAAACATAACTGTGTAATTTGTCGAGTGAACTCTGATGACACTTGACAAACAATTGTTTTTCATTTTTAATTTTTTCTATTATTATGTTTTGAATATTTTATTTCTCCTCCTTTAATTTTACCCCTTTTTCTCCCATGCTCATATTATTTCCTATTAAAAAATGGCAAGAAAAATAGTGCAGAAAAAAGAGAGACATTTTTTGCGGGTAAAATTTGGTGGAAAAAAGTGAAAGATTAACAAAGGACGCGACTATAGCCAGGGCGCCCTATGGATGGCAAATCCATAGACGGCCCTGTCCACGCCGTGTGCGCGCGCGGCTCAGCAATTCTAGCCTGGCAACAGCGACCCCAAGCGAGCGATTGACAAGTAAATTCTAATGCATGCACTAAATGACGAAACTGCTGACATCATCCCGTATTTAATGCGAAATTCGAAATTTTAAAATGTTTTGTAGCTTAAACTGTTTATCGGATTTATGATCCGTTTTCACCGTTAGACTAGTCGCGTCGAGATCTTCAAAACTAGATCTCATGTTGATATATTCCGACGATATTTTTTTTGACCCGAAAGTTACCAACCACTAACAACGTAAGTTACCAGGCTGTGGTATATAAGTTACCACCCTATGTAATAATTAATTTTATACGACACTATACAACGGATGGTAACTCCATCGATCAGGGAGGGTAACTCCATCGGTACAGGGTGGGTAACTTCATGCATACTGGGTGGGAACTTCATCAGGCTAGGATGGGTAACTCCATCACTATTGGGTGGGTAACTTTACTAATTTAGGGTGGGTAACTCCATCACTATTTGGTGGTAACTCTATAAGTTTAGGGTGGGTAACTCCATCACCTGGGAGGTTAACTCTATCACTATTAGGTGGGTAACTTTATTAGTTTAGTGTGGGTAACTCTATCACTATTGAGTGGTAAATCCATGCATACTCGGTGGAAATTCCATCAGTCTAGAGTGGTAACTCCATCACTATTGGATGGGTAACTCCATCAGTGTAAGGTGGGTAACTCCGTCACTATTTAGTGAGAAACCCTATAAGTTTACGGTGGGTAACTCCATTATTATTGGGTGAGCAACTCTATTATTGTGGGTGGGTTACTTCATATGTATATGGATGGTAACATCATCGATACTGGGTTGGTAACTTCTTCACTACATGGTTGGTAACTTACCTGTTATGTGGTTGGTAACTTACTTGTTATGGGGTTGGTAACTTTTGGATCTGAAAAAATATCGTCAAAACATATCAATATGGGATCTAGTTTCGAAGATCTCAACGCGACGAGTCCAACGGTGAAAACGGATTGTAAATCGGATAAACGGTTTTACCTACATAACTTTTTGAATTTTCAAAATTTTCATTTAATGTGGATGACGTCAGCAGTTTTGTCTTTTTCTACATGCATGCTAAAAAACCTCCACACTGACTTTTTTAGGGTTGGTAACTTACGTATTAAAGCCTGGTAACTTACTTATTATGGGGTTGGTAACTTTTGGGTCACAAAAAAATATCGTCGGAACATATCAACATGGGATCTAGTTTTGAAGATCTCGACGCGACGAGTCTAACGGTGAAAACGGATTGTAAATCGGATAAACGGTTTGATCTACATAACTTTTTGAATTTTGAATTTTTGAATTTAGCATTTAATGTGGTCAACCTGGGAGTAGATCGATCCAATTTGGCTACGCAGGGCCGCTTTCTTCTCGGGAAATCATGACCACGGCGTAGACTTTCGCCAATTTCCGGCCAATTTCCGCGCGGATCTGAGCCGTTGGCTTGGTTATCGACGGCCGACGTTCCGTCTACCGTTTTGCCAGTTTCAGGGCGCCCTATGAATAGATATTCCGTTAACAAAAACGCCACGGCTGACCACAAACATACACACTAGAAATTCTCCATTTTTTATTACCCATCTCTCGTCGAATCTCTCGACCTCTTAATTATTACTATGGATAGTCGGATAGAGCTCTCGGAGAAGATGTTCAGGTGCCATGAGCCTGATTTTCATCCCGAGCATGGTCATTGCGTGTTAACTCGCACTACCAACATGGTCAAGCTGGAGGACAAATGGCGCCGGTTTACAGTTGTAACCATTGTGGAAGGTACCCGTCCGTCGATGCCATGGTTGTCAAGCATTGGCAGGGTAGGTCAATAGATCGGTTTATGAACTGCCCCATTCTTTAAGAAACTAGCTAGCGGAGTTTTGTTTTATCGACTTCAAGCATAGTCCACCATGTGCAAGGCTAATATGGCGGCTCACTGCACTAAATTAATGTAGAGTGGTTGTCTTGGATTGCGAGCCTCCCAATTTTCTTTATCACAACTTTTAGATTAATTGTAATATTAAAGTTTCATTTTGAATAAAGCTTTTGCTAATCTTTACCTAATAAGAAAGTAGCTAAGGATTCTTTGGTTCGTCCGTTCACCTTTTACCGTTTTACCCTCCCACCAAACTGCATATTACGCTTAAACTGCCATCATACCGTTTTGCTTATTTTCTTTTCTCTGCCTCGGACGAACCTGCCTTCTATCGGTTCCTCCCGAAGAAACCATCCTGGCCACCGCCCCATCCGGCGGCCACCACGTCCTCTTCTGGACGGTGAAACGGGACCGCGGAGTCCCCTAACCTTCCCGCCCCAGAGCTTCAGCTGCTCCGCGACCAATTCCCTGTGTCGAGGTGCTAATGGTGGGAGGGCATCAGGGAGGAGTGCAGGTGGACATTCGCTGGAAATCCGCCGCCGTCGGAAGGTACGCGTCTGTAACATCCCAGCATTTAGGAACCAACGAAGGGTAGAAGTAGAAATTTGTGCATCTGCATGCATGCATCTGAAAACCCGAATAAGTTTTTTGCAAAGTAAAACCCTGGAGTGAACGGAGTTCATTCACCTTCATGAAGTAGGGTTTAGCTCAGTCTAGGTGAATACGATAAACTTCCATATGACCTTTAGGCATTTTACTTGTTGAGAGAATTCGGATCCAATTGGAATATACAAATGATATTAAATTGGAAAACTTATTATAAATGAATAATAAAGTTATACATACATATTCAATTAAATAAACCACTCATGAATAAATACCAAATTAAATTTGTGTTCACACCTACCACACTTCAAAGAGTTATTGAAACAAAGAAAATAATTTCAATTGGTTGAGTACAATAAAACAATGTCTTTACATTGCCTCAACCATAAAAGAAAATACAAATGCTTAAGTAATCCTTTATTCACAAAATAAACTTGATCTTCTTATCTGATCTTAGTTTCTTATCCTCAAATCTTCTCAATTTCATTCCTGCAAGACAAAACCAAACAAGAAAGAAACTTGTGGTGAAATTCAAAGGCTTTGTGTTATATAGAAGTAGTTTGGTAACAAGCCTTGCAAGCTTATTACGCAACCTTATTACCAGATTTCTTTTGTATGCATAAAAGCAACTGAATTGCAAATAAAAATAGACACGATCAAAAGGAGAGTTTCCTATGAGTATAATGTTTGCCTTCACCACCAGGGTGAGGCAATATAATCTTGGAACATAACTAATGGGTATTAGGAACTTGCCCTAATATCCAATTATTGAATAGGGGAATAAATACTAATTCAAAGGCAACAAGAGACTATGAATCAGACTTGGATCATTTGGATCATCTCGAGTCAAGTAGGCAACAAGGATAAAGGGCATCATTTGATCCATACAAGAAAAGGGACAAGAGGCAGCATTGATCCATTTACCAAGAAGACAAATTATCAATCTCTCTAATCTAATCAAGTGTCTATTTAAGAAAGCCCAGATAAAAATATTCTCCAATAGAATTAATTCCCAAGGAAGAAAATCAGCCAAAGGATAAAGCCCACAAATCTGAATGTTGCAAAGCCACTTGATCATCACCACCTATATAATTTAAAGCCCTCATAAGAGAAAAGTCATAAGCCTATCCTGTAACAAAAGCCACTTGGCATGCCCAAGAATAAATCCTACAAGAGGATAATATCAAACCTGAGAGGGATAAGCTTGCCTCATAGGAGGGTTATCCACAAGCAAAATATCTAGCTCAACAGATATACACATGGGCACAAACCCAAGAAAATATAATCAGCATTAAATAATAAGCTCACAAGCAAGGCCAGCCAGCCATCAAGCATATAATCACACATGTATAAGCTCAACAAACAGATAAATAAGGAGTAAAACTGAACTTCCTAAGTAACCGCACTGACACAGATACCAACCCTAATTAAGCATCACGAGCACCAGCATGTTCATCATTTGGTTGAACCACGCACAACACCCAGGTCATAGCTAGCATAACACATCACAACCACACACAGTTAGTATAACATCACAACTTTGTAATAAAATGATAAATAGTCTATCATGTCCATGGCATGTATTGCTTTCGAACTCAAAACTTGGTTGCATCCAAAATAAAGGTGAGCACATTCAAATGACTAAAACTTCTCTCTATTTTTAAAATGTGACAAAGGTGTTTCAAAAATTCAAAGTAAAAATATATGGAGCTTCTCTATTATTATGAGCCTCCATGAATTTTTACATGATTTTTAGAGCTGTTTAAATGCTCTAAACAAATGTAGGAAGCTTCTATTTTTAACTTTTACAATTTACAGGAAAGCCAGGGGGTTATCTAGAAAATTTCTTTTCTTTTCTTCTTTTCTTCTTCTTCCTCCACGGACAGAAGAACGTCGCCGACTCCGCGCTTTGCCACCTCCTGCTTCTTTCCCCTCGCGAGGAAAAGAACCTTGAGGAGGCGTCTCCATCTCACTCTCTCCTCCTCACTTCGCCTTGCTCCTCCTCTCTCCCCCTCTCTGGTAGAAGCGAGCTCAAACCCTAACCCTAGCCACCGCCCTGTCACCGCCGCCTCATCAAATCGCCGGCGAACCACACATCCCCAAGCCTGGCGAGGTTGTCTAGCAGCTCCACCTCGTCGTCCTCTTCGTCCCGGTGGGTCGCGCTCGTGCCGGGGAGGTCTGGAGACGGAGAACACGATCGGCGTCCCGAACGCCGGCCGCCATCGTCGACAAAGATTGCGTCGCCACCATTTCTTCCCCGATGCCTAAACCTTGTCCATCAGCCTCAGGGTGAGATCCTCTCTCGTTTGCCTCCTTCCGTTCCGTAGATTGCATCCGGAGTCGCTCAAGTCATGGTCGGCAATCATGCGCCGCCGCCGTGCGTTGTCGCCACCGCCGCTCCGGCGACCATATTTGGGCAGCGCTGCCACCTCTAGATGCGCCTCTCTCTCGCGCGCCTAACGTGCCCATCCTCGTCACTCGGGGAGGTCGGCATCGACCGGCCCGTGGTCGACATGGCCTCTGGGCCATGGTCGTTGACGTCAGCCGACGTCAGCACGAACTTATCCATATGTAAAATGAATAAAAACCTGACCGGTGGGACCCCTATCAGAAATTTGAACTTTATTCTAAATTACAGAAAATAGTACAAATTTATTAATTCAATAACTTTTGATTGGTAATTTAGAAAAAATATAAATAATATATCAATATTCACAGAACAATGAAATCTATTTGAATATGTCAAATTCATGCTTGATCAATCAACTAAAATTAAAAGTTGTTTAGAATTACTAAAATTCCATTTTTAGATGAATATGGAGAATTTCCATTTGTTCAAATAAAAATCAAATAAATAACTATTTTAAATAAAGGAAACTATTATTTTCCTAAATACATTTGGGTAAGTTTGAGCTATTAAAAGAATAATATGGAGAATATGTGATTCTTTTCAAAACAATTAAAATTATGTGATTAAAACAAAGCTCCTTAAGGTAAGTTTCAAAATAAAATCATTTTCATCTTAACAACTAAATGAATTGAACTATTTTGGAAAGACAATTATTTTCTAAAAGAAAGACAATTTGGGTTATAAGTTCAAAATATAAAATTTGAACTCTATTACCATTATAAATGATTGCCCTGTTACTCATCCTAGGTAAAACACACAAAGAAGAGTTCATTTGAAAATCATCCACTCTGGTGTTAATAATATTTGAAAGTGGTTAGATAAAATAAAATTATGGAATAAATGCAATTCTTAAATAAGTAACTGTAAGTTGTTTAATAATCACGTAAATCATTACTTTGATAATCATAGCAAACACTTAAATCTGAATGTTATACCAAATCGGAGTAATTTACCATCCGAGTAAATTATGAACCTAACTAATCCTTAAACCCTAATCACTTCAGTTAACAAAGTATCAGTAACGCGAAGCTCTTACTTGTGAGGTTAGCTATTTTTGGGTTATTTACGATGCATCTCATATTTATGCATCATAGCATCTTGCAAGTGTTTCCATTAGTCCTTACCCGGACTACATTGCTATTTTTAGATCTGTGGGTTCTGACGCAACCCTAGAACCCGAAGGGCATGAATTGCCATCTCTATCACAGGCAAGTTTATCACTTGCTCATACCTCTTGAAATATTTGTTAAGAAACTATTTGCAAAATAGCATTATACTATCACCTATCCAAGAAGGAAGCATAAATCCTATTTTCATAATAATATGACTATTTGGTTATCTACCCGAGTGGTGATATCCTATTATTGGTTGGCGATGGAACAATGGTAAGATGAATAGGTACGGTGTTCCATCACATGGGAAAGTATTACCTAGGACTTAACAACCAATGCCGTCAGAATTCTTGCGCCGTAAATGACGCGTTGACCATAAAATCTGGAATGGGATGGGAAATGTCATCCGTGATCTTTTTCCGTTCGCATGTCAACGGGCAGCCCGTGCCGTACGCTGTAGATCTTGCGAGACTACATGCAACATGGGTGGGATCCCTTAATGCCCACAGACACTGGTGTCTAGGATGGTCTGCAAGGTGAGCCTAGGTAGTTCTTCCTTGCGAGGTTGAATATCAGGGGTGATCCTGCTATGCATGAAAGGGGTGGACATGCGGGGTGGTGGAGAAGCACAGTGAATGGCTTGGATAAAAAACCTGGCCCCACACCAAAGAGAGTGTGGACGGGAAGGAACACCCGGTTGTGCAACAAGGTCTTGATCTCTTATGGGTAAAGTGACGCACCTCTGTAGAGTGTAAAGAATTGTAACATGTTACTCCCTGTTCCGGGAAGGAGCTGCGAACGCTGTAGGAAAGGAACTCCACGAAGTTCTAGCACCTGGGAAGGATGACGGACATAGTTTTCAGAATAAAAGCAACCTCTTGAAGAAATGTTTTGCAAAAACCTTGCATTGGCTTATGACTATTTTGAGTCTAAAGCAGTAGTTAGTGCATCAGACTTCCCAACGTACATAATGAACTTGTTGGGTAACGCTGGTTACTCACCCTTTCCCCCATTTGACCCCATGCTTAGAATTTTGGAGCCATCAAAGGAGTTGACGGTGGTCCATCACGACATCGAGATCTTCATCAAGGAGTCCACCGCTACTTCACCAACGGAAGAACGACGACAACTACGGCAATGCAAGAGCAAGGACGGCAATGTCAAGGAGGTCACTCTGCCAAAGAAGGAGACAACGTCTATTGGAAGGACGAGTATAATCCTGGATAAAGAAATCCCAGATAGAATGGATTAGAGCTGTGACAACAGCGGTTGAGGATTAGGATTTATTAGAGCTAGAGTTAGTCTCCAGCTTTGTTGTACGAAATGGATCTTTTCTGGATTACATTTGTATGAGACTTGCTTTTATATAAAGGAGGTTCTCGAGATTTTATATTGAATATTGTTGTAATCCTATAGTGTTACCTTGGACCTGCTATGTTTCTGTTGTACTACTCCGAGTGATGTAATATTCACGGATAAGTCCTTTTGTGAGTATTATGTCAACGACTTGCGCACTATAACATGCAGTGGTGTGCTGGGTTACCGCAGCGTCTCCATGTTGCCCTCCCGCCTGAAGGTTACTGTGGTCTTGCCCTCGCACTTGGCCAGTAGCAGGCTGAGGCCGCCATAGCTCCATCTATAGGTCGGGCGACGGGTTCTTCCGCTGCCAGCCGGTGCCCGTGATCTTGCCCCCACGCCTTGTCCGGAGTGGGTCGCCGGTTGCACGAGAGCCCCATGGCCCCTGTTTGCAGGTCGGGCGAGACGACCTCCATGGCCCATTGGCCCCTATCTGCAGGTCGGGTGAGACGAGGAGCCTGGGCATAGCACCCATCAATCTACTCACTCATCCTTCTCCCCTCCTCTGTCTGGAGTTGATGCAGGCGAGAAGGGCTGAAATTGAAAATAATTGCAGTTGTGATCGCAAGAAAAAGTATTAGTATTTTAGTTAGCGAAGGATTATAAAGATTAAAAGCTCTTGATGAGATGCTTGACATGACATGCACATTTAATTTGATGTGTTTTCAAATACTAAATTTTGTGTTAATGTGTTTTGCGCATACAATTCACATAAAATTTAATATACACCAAAATTTTCTCCCGTTGCAACAGGCAGGGGCATTAGTACTAGTTTCGAGTAAAAGAAAGATGTACAACTAACTTTTTTCTCTACTGTATCGAAGAGGCGCCCATTCCACTCGCATCAGGACTAAACCGCTAAAGCCCCTCCTCACGGGGTCACATTCACACGGGCGGTACCATCGCTCCATTCTCCTTCTAATTGCTCGTTTGATTAATAGGATAGAAAAAATTAATAATATGAAACATATAAGATTGGGATGTCATTTCTACTTGTGAATTCTATGGGAAGAGCAATTTATTTTCATATGAATTAGTTCTTACCAAATATGACCCTATAAATCAAACAGATTCTATAGGAAAGTTTCCATATGATCTGAATGCTACACAAATCCTACAGAAATCACGAGAATCAGAGGAGGCCTAAAAACCCTAGAGTTCCGGCGAGCAGCGGCGGCGAAAAGGTCGAACCAAGGGCCTCTCGAGGCATTGAGCCAAGGAAGCGATGCCGCCAGGAGGAGGAGGAGCAGGCAAGGATAGCTGCACGGTGCATGGCCGTCTGCCGGCGACCGGCCGCCGTGACCGCGACGAGGACGCTCCGCCGCCTCTGTTCCCTGCCACTGACGAGGTTTCGCTTGTGGTTCCTTCCCCTCCTCTTGCTGGCTCCTATCTGAATCGAACAAAGGGCACCGAAATGAGTCGTCTTTTCCGTTTGTAGATGAAGAAGAAGCCGCCGCCGCCGCAGCAGCAGCAGCCCGCGGCGTACCTCCCCGCGGACCTCGTCCTCGAGATCCTTTCACGGGTGCCCTACAAGTCGCTCTGCCGCTTCAAGCGCGTGTCGAATCCATGGCTAGGCTTCTGCTCCGACCCCAATGTCCGCAAGAGGTCTCTGCAGAGTCAGTCCGGCTTCTTCTTCAACAAGAGCAGCTGCGGTCTCAGCTTCCGCAATCTGTCCGGGAGAGGCGCCCCAACGGTTGACCCTTCGCTCTCTCTCTCCTGCGCGGGCGCTACAAACGCGTCGAGGTCGAACACTGCTCCGGCGGCCTTCTCCTTTGCAAGTACTACCAGAAATCGTGCAGAGGGCGAAACAAGAAGAAATACGGGTATGCTGTGTGCAATCCCGCGACTGAGCAGTGGAATGTGTTACCGGACCCAATGGACTGCATTCCTCTGACTGACGACGATCCTGTGATTCTCGAAGGCGATATAGGCGAACTGTTCCTGGGTTCAGATGCGGCCAATCCATCCCGCTTTGTGGTGTTTGCGGCCCTGAACAATAATTATTCCGGCGAGTTTGCACAGGTGATCATCATCTCATCTGAAACCCAGTGGTGGATTGTCGTGGAGATTGAGTGGGGTTACGAAACCGTTCTGGCTGGTAAGCCTGAATGTGCTTTACTGAATGACACTATGCATTTCGCTACCCATGATGGTACTGGTAGAGTGGTCACATTGGACATGAAGGGTAGGGTTTGGGGTGAGATTGAAATGCCGGACGACAGGCCTGATATCGACAATTATACTTCGATTGGGCAGTCTCAGGGATGCTTGTATGCGTGGCAGATATATAAACGCAAACTCTGCGTATGGGTTCTTGGGGACTATGGTAGCGGGAAGCATACTGTTAGGGCCCGTTTGGCATCAAAGTATTTTTGAAGTATTAGAAGAATACTATGGTTTCTAAAAAAACTGAAGTATTAAATACTTTGAGGTGTTTGGATGCAATGAAAGATGTGGTTTTAAAACTGAAGTATTTCCCCCAATACTTCATTTTTTGTCGTTTCAGAAACTTTGGTCTTGACCTCTTTTTTCCTAAAGCACAAAACCGAAGTATCCATCCGCCTGGCACTCAATTACTTCATTTTTTGAATACTAGCTAAATGCCCGTGCTTTGCAACGGGATAGTAGGAGATGTTTATTTAGAAGTAATAAGTTTATTTACTCTCAACGGAATTACCTCTTTAAAACCTGATGGATGGTTCTGAAACAATACATCTGAGGGCACCGTCGAAAACCTAAAACCTAAACTCTCAACGCATGTGAAAATAGATTTCATGATGTATCTAATGATGTTTATTTTGTATTGTACATGTTCATAATCTATTAAAAAAACATGGTCAAACTTCACATAGTTTGACTTTTCAAAAATAATATAGGCCTTATTCATTGGAACGGAAGTAGTATTACTCTAGAGGTCACAAATCATTTAATGTAGTATAAAGTTCATTCCACAAGTGTTAAGCATTCTTGCATTCTTGTTTGTCATGTTGACGTTGATGCATACTAAAATTTACAAAAATTCTTCTAAATAGCTAAATGCCCGTGCTTTGCAACGGGATAGTAGGAGATGTTTAGAAGTAATAAGTTTATTTACTCTCAACGGAATTACCTCTTAAACCTGATGGAATGGTTATTAAATTTCTCAACATGCGCATTAAATGGATCCCTATGAAAATTAATTTCAAACCATATCACGTTAATTGCTTTCTTCTTCTCATTGATCAATAGCATCCTTCTCCCTTCATGTATGGCTCCTCACCATGTCGATGATCATATGTGGTTGCATGTTTTACTTTTTTTCCTCTTGTTAGGATGACTCAGTTTCTTGCAACATGATGTAATATTTAATATTTCGATAGCATACATAAATGTGATATGACAAATTATTGTTTCACAAGTTTAAAATTAACTTGCAACCAACTACCTATTAAATAAGGGATGTTTTGCGATACATCATGCATGCATACTACATCTTTTAACGTGTAGTATTAAGTAGATCCAACGGCTAATATGATTTGGGCTAGAATTAGGCCCAAAGACAATATGGTACATTCCGATTAATCCTTGCGGACGATTTAAACAATTATGACCATAAGATTAAACTGACGAAAATAGCAGGTTGAGCGCTCGCAAAATCTTCTCGCCAAGGCGTGCATGTTTCTTTCTCGTGCTCTCCAGTGAGTGTGCAAAATCGATTAAGCTATTTCGGCTAACTACACCGAACTTAGCTAATTGCATGCGTACATGAACAATTTACTGATATCCGTCAGGCTGCAAAGCACGTACTGCTTCTGAAACAATACATCTGAGGGCAGCGTCGGCGTGTGCAGACTGTACCCGCGCTTGTCGCCCAGCCATGTCAGGCGAACCCAAGCCTCTCCTGCTTGACCCGAAGGCCGAGATCGCGATAGACTACATGTACAACGCCTATAACAGTGGAATCGCGGCGAATGGCGGCGGCAACGTAGTATCGAGAAACGGCGATTCCTGAGTCTCCACCATCGTAGCCATCTGCGTGGCGTTGTCCTTCATCCTCGGGTTCGTCGTGAAGACGCGAACTCGTAATCACCCTGTCAACGTGTCCCAGAGGGCCGGGCTTAGCAGTAGTCGTTTTCCCATGCCAGGTACAGTAATTTTCAGTGAATTTGACGCCATGGAGCTTCTGCCACCGCTTCCACTCGCCATTATGGAATGGAACAGCCTAGTACGGACGGACGGCACGGCTGTGCGACGAACCGGTGGACGCACCGGGTTTAGTCCCACCTCGCCAGTTGAGGGAGGCCGACACCAGCTTATATAGCTGGGCAAACCTCTCCCCTTCAGGCCGGTCTTTTGGGCAGAGAGAGGCCTTGGGCCTCCCAATACGCTGGTGGAGCGTGAGCTAACTTTGGGTCGCTAACATCTGGTATCAGAGCCAGCTTGTGCGTCGCTATTAGGTGGGTTGGCGATCTGCATCGCCCCTGTTTAGCAGGATGAGATGTCAGGCACTCGAACGGACGGCACGGCTGTGCGACGAACCGGTGGACGCACCGGGTTTAGTCCCACCTCGCCAGTTGAGGGAGGCCGACACCAGCTTATATAGCTGGGCAAACCTCTCCCTTCAGGCCGGTCTTTTGGGCAGAGAGAGGCCTTGGGCCTCCCAATACGCTGGTTGAGCGTGGGCTGACTTTGGGTCGCTAACATATCAGCACTTTTAGATCAGAATCCGTGGATGGTGCACTCTATCTCTACGTTCCCTGCAGTTTTGCATAATCATTGTCAGATGGTCTTTAAACCTCACTGCAGCTTCACGCACTTAGCGTGGCAGTGCTTCCTCAAAACCAGTTGTTGGGTATGGGCCAAATCTTCTTGTTTTGTGGAACTGGCTTGGATACGTCTCCTATGTTTACTTCAGTTTGACCTTCCTATCCGTTTGTTTTCGGATATGTTCTGCTTTGTGGGTTTGAACAATTCTGGTTGACCAAAAGAGAATTTGTAATGAACTTCTATGGGTATTATTAAGGTCACTTTGTTAGCTCCTCATGTGGGGTAAATCTGAGATAATATGTTATCAATATTTGGAACTATTTCTATTTCTAGTTAGTTCAACCAACTGTCTTTAGTATGCAATTCACGTTACTTAAATAGTTACCTTTTGCTGTATTTTTATGCATTTGGAATTATATTACTCTCTTGTTCTATTTTATTTGAAATTATTCCTCGTTTGCATTGTCGTCATTTTTTATTGCTAGATGTACATAGAGGGTAAAGAAATTTGCTTGGCCTTGTCAATCATTATGCAGCTGAACAGACCTAGAGAACATATTTCTTTCTTGTAAGGGGAAGGTGACTTCTTTTTCTTAAGGGGTAGATAACACTATAACAGCATAATTCAAGCAATGTAAGAACTTTACTATTCGTCAGCCGTAATAAGTTCCAAGTGCTCAAGGCAAGAAGTTGAAGAATTTTAAATGCCAGACTTCAGTATAATTAATCTCTACTCCTCTATTCTCTACTCATAAAAAGAGACAACACCCTCATAAAAAACAGTTGTTGGATATGCACCTAAATCTTCTTGTTTTCTGACACTACCTTGGGTATACTAACTACCATTTCTACTTCAGTATCGGTTGGTGTTTGGGTGCCTGTCTATTTGTGGCTTTGAACATTAGCCATAAGCCCATAAGAGAATTTGTAAGGAAACCTCCATGGTTAATGTTCAGTTATATGAATGAACCTTGTTAGTTAATCTAGTTGTTAATTATGGAGGTCACTTTGGTAACTTCTCATGTGGGCCTAGTGTATTCAGCGGTGCAACTTGTTATCCATTGGTGTCAAATATTTATAATGCACTATTTTATGCATTCGGAAGCATTAGTCTCATGTGTTCTATTTGCATTGGTTAGCTATTGTGGTTGGAAGAACATAATTTATTTCGTCGTATGTCGTTTCTTTTATTTTTAGCATAGGGCAACTCTGTTTTCGTAAGGGGTAGAGCACAGCATAATTCTTTGAATAGTATATTTGTAGTCTAGGGTGGTGTAACTAAGTAACACCACATGAGTTAGTCCGTCGTTGTTGTATATTTCAACTCTTTACCGAGTGGCACCACTCGACAAAGCCTTCTTTGCCAAGAGTTGCGTTAGCAGGCCATCGGCAAAGCAATATGGTGAACACATAGGTAGCGGTGTCGCCGCCTTTTTGCCGATGGCAACACTCATCAAAGAAATTCAACATTTCAATATATATTGCTATAATTCGAGAATTTCACACAATTTAATATATATATACTGCATCAGCAAATATCATCACAAAGATAGATCATTCATCATACATCAACATAAATATCACAAATGCGAAAAGATCATCCATACACATCATCACGAAGATCACAAATATGGCAAGATCATCACAAAGAGAGAGAGAGAGAGAGAGAGAGAGAGAGAGAGAGATCATCCATACACATATCATCACAGAGATCACAAATACGACAAGTTCATCACTACATGCATATCACAAAAGCACAAGTGGCCCATAAACAACAACACAAAGAAGACATGCAGTCAAAATCTCATCGTTGACATCGACCATCGACGACCTCCTCATTGCAAATCTACAAAGCGAAGTATAGAGTGTGAATAAGTTCAAAGTGATATATATTGGATAAGTATATATGTGAAATAGCTACCATTCTAAGTGTGAAACAAGTTCAAAATAGTCGTTTTGCACAAAAATACTGCCATGAAAACAGGATTGAGTTGTTTGGCTCAAAACTAATGTCATGGAAACAAAATTGAGTCGTTTGGCTCAAACATGTGCCATGGACATGTTTTGGAAACTCCAACATGTACTACATAGCCAACATTTTGCTTAACAAGTAGCTCACGAGCATATAATGAGCCGACTTAATCTTGATTTTTTAACTTGTTATCCTTAACGAGCTAAACAATCTAAGTCTTAACGTTCACAAACTTAACTAGCCGAGCTGCTCATTAGTCCAACCCTACTTGCCCAGATAGAGTCGTTGTCTTGGATTGCCGAGCTTCCAGATTCTTTAGATCAAATATTGTAATTTCGATGTTTCATTTTGAATACCGAAACTTCTCTGCGTACGACACTAATGTGTCCGATGTCTGTACGACATGCAAATCCAGCGTACGACAACCAACTTCCTCTCTTCGTGCTTGCTGAAAGTTACTAGGCGCTCCCATCCCAAGCTATGGTCTTGGCATATCGTCTTAATCTTTCTGCAAATGAACATCTGGCAAAGAAATTATGTCACTCTTTGTGAACACGAATACACGATTGAAATTCGTCTAAAATTCTTGTTTCAAAAAATCGTCTAAAATTTTCAAAGAAAATAATCGTTCTGCGTACTGTAAAAATTAGCCAGCAATGGTGACAGAAAGAACACAGCTCTCATCCTCGCTTGGTCTGCCGCTGAGTTTGCTTGGCTACAACAGAAACTGAAATTTACGATACGCAAGTAAGGTTTATGCTGGTTTGAACTTGCTATTTGGGCTTGTATTTCAGGTGGACTGAACGTGCGGGCTGGAGTCAAGCCGGGGCGGACCCAAGTACAAGCTAGTGGGGCATTGGCCCCCACTCAAAATTTAAAACTTCGATAAAATATGTTCATTTGTTAGTAGAAAATATTCAAAATATATGAACTTATACAAGAAATGCCCCCAGTCACATTGTGTGCCCCCTATCAAAATTTTGGCCGGTTCCGCCACTGGTCAAATGTGCAGCACATAGCAGGTCTTCATGTACCACGTTGGATCGTACAAGCATCGGACGCAAACCATCATATGTATAGCAGGACTCTTTTGACTAATATTTTTCAAATTCTCAAAATAAAAAATGTTTCATGCAATTAACTATTTAAAAAAATAGTTCGAGTAGGCGCCATTCCACTTGCATCGGGAAGCTAAGCCGCTAAGGGCAACTCCAACGCGCCGACCCATTTGGTACGTTTTTCTCCGTTTCGGTCCGTTTGGGTGGAAACCAGGGCTCAACGCGTCGACGCAAACGGACCCATGCTCCGTTTCTCGTCTGTTCCGCATCCGGCCAGACCCATTCCTGACCCAAATCTGGGGCAGGTTTGCATCCACACGAACGTGAAACGGAGCGTCGCCGCATCCGTCCACGCCGGTACACCTTCCTGATGCGTCCCCACCTGGCAGCGACCCAACCGACACGCCGGTCCTTCTTTTTATCCACACGTGCGGGGGGGAGGGGGGGGGGGGGGGGACCCCATCTTCATCCCCACCTGTGGCCAGTACTGCTCCCTCACCGCCGGCACCAAACCCTAGCCCACCGCCCCACCGCCCAAGCGCCCAATAGGGTTCACCAAGAAGAACGGCAAGGGGGCGCACAACGTCGAGGCCGGGTCCTCGTCGGACCGGCGACGCCGCGCTACCCCCGCCGCTCCATTCCAGATAGCACCGCCGGCGGTGGCGAACCAGCCGTGGGTGAGGGAACGGCCCTACATCTGCGCCAAAACCTGCCGGTGGTATTGGGACAACGCCGTCCCTCTCCCCTGGTCGGACGTCCATCTCCCGGACAACTAACATCTGAATCCGGAAAGGATTCCGGTGCCTGCCGTCCCGACAAGCGGACGAGCCAGGCAAGAGGAGATCCAGCGGCGGCGGGCCCAGCTACCGCCAGACCTCCTCCACGACCCGGCGTTCGCGTCGGAGAGTCCCTACTGGGACACTTGGTTCCGCGACGAGCACGACGCTCGTCGCCGGACGACATTCCTGTCTGTGCGGCCGCCGCCGCCGCCCCGATGCCGCTCTGCTCCGCCGCCCCCACCACCGATGTGGGTGAAGGAGGAGGAGCAGCAGGAGCCCGACCCGGACGAGGAGGAGGAGGACGACCCCGAGCTCAAGCTGGCCATGGCGGCCTCGCTGGTCACCCACGCCGCGGAGGAGGCCCGCATGTGTCCAGGGCTGGACATCGTGCTGCGCCGGTCCGCCGAGGAGGTCTAGCATTCGCCGCCGCCACCGCCGTGGTACGAGCGGATGGCCATGGAGCTGCCGCCGGTGCCACCTCTACCCGAGGTGTTAATCGGCGTGAAATGGAGCTGGACCAGCCCTCTCCCCGAGCTGCCGGAGCAGCCGCCGACGCCCCCGGCAAGGGCGAGTGTGCCATCGGCCCATATTTGGGCTCTGCCGCCATTCATCGACCTCGGCGAGGACGATGCCTAGGAATAGGCCGGCGGAAGCTAGGGACAGTAGCTAGGGTAAACGGGCCGTTCCCCTATCTATGAATGAAAAACGGCCCTTTACTGGCCTGCTAAGGATGGAAAAAAAAGAGAAATGGGTCGGCCGCGTTGGGTGCACTGCGCGCAGCCGGGACGCGGCCGGAGATTTCGTGTCCGTCACCCGACCCAAAGGGTTTTCTCGTCCGTTTGGGTCGGCGCGTGCCCTAAGGCCAAATCCAACGCGTCGACCCATTTCGTCCGGAACGATCCGTTTCGCTACGGATGGGTAAAAACCAGGGCCCAACGCGCCGACGCAAACGGACCGACGTCTGTTTTTTCGTCCGTTTCGACCCAAATCCGGCCCAAATTTGAGCCGGGTTTGCGTCGGCGCGGACGCGTCTGGACGCCGCGCGGAGTCCTCCCCATTTCACCCCCTGGCCCGCCTACCAGCCACACAACCCTCATTTGCCGCCATCTCCCTCCCTCTCCCTCCCTCTCCCGCCCTATCGCGCCCTCTCCCGCGAAAACCCCAATGGAGACCGGCGGCGGCGTCGACAAAACCCCAGTCGTGCTCGACGCCCCGCCCAACGCCATAGCCCCACCGGCCGCCGCGAAGCCGAAGAGGCCGAAGAAAGAGCTCACCGAGGAGCAGAGGGCGAAGGAGTCGCAGAAGAGGGGCTTCAGGAGGAATAGGGCGAAGATTCAGGCCGCGGAGGCGCAGGCGACGGCGTTCGCGAATGCCGCCGCCGCTGCGACTGCGGACACATATATCATCGCAGCGAAGACTGCGGCTCTCCTCATGCGAGGCTTCGTCCAACCGCCGCCGCCCATGGCCGGTGTCGTGGCCGCGGCGAGCTCGGCTTCTTCAGCACGGCCGCCATTGCCCTGTTCACTGGCCGCGTCAGCGTCAGGCTCGCCATCGCCACCGCCGCCATATGGCTATCTCCCCGGTCGCGCCCCCGTCCTCACAGGAGGGTCCCGCTTGTCGAGCGAGTCGCCGGACACGGCTGATTCCGTGTCCCTCGATCTCAACGAGGCCCCTTATTGTGGATATTGATGAGCACTGATAGAGTTGGGTTGTGCCCCAAGCGAAGGCGTGGATATAGCAAGTAGCAGTTTTCACTCGTTAATGAACCGATGTTTATCGAATTAGTAGGATTTTGAAATCAACAATAAAGTGAATGTTGAAGATCTCTGGCGCTTAATCTTCAACAGACGTGGACCTGCACACACTCAACCTTAGGTCTCACGTTGGAGTACGTATGAGCCGTGTATCCACAGTGCGAGAGACGACGACGATCGGCAATTGGCGGACAACAGCGGCTAGACTTCCACGGACGTTTGGCAACCGCAGCTGCAGTCAGAGCCTAGTATGGGCGACGTGCGATCGGTTGAAGGTGGATGAACCCTAGTATGGGCGCTGGCGGCGGCGACAATGTATGGATCGAGTCATACGTGCAAATAGAATGGAAGGTGGGATGAATTATCTAAATACCCTTTTAATATCAGATAAAAAATAATACAGTTTCAGGTAGTTTCAGGTACTTTTCTTCTGGTAGTTTTCGGTAGCTCCTATTTTTCCACCGTCAGATTTAAGCGGATGGACGGTTGTTAAAATTACCAACTACTCTAAAACTTGTAATATAGATATAGATATTGATATTGATATTGATATTGATATTGATATTGATATTGATATTGATATTGATATTGATATTGATATTGATAATAGATAATAGATAATAGATAATAGATAATAGATTTGGATATTAGATATGGATATTGATTGTAGATTATAGATTATAGATATAGATAGAGGAAAATGTATGTCTGAAGGTTGACCAGTCACGCGATTGCATCACTGCACAAGTGGTGGAAGGTTCTGTCATTGCTATTGGTTTTCTTTCAGTAGTGCAACGTCCAGAAGCACCACAGATATGCGACATTTGGTGCAGAAAATATCATCGTGGCTAGCTATAGGTAATGCAAGAAAATATGTTGGACCCATAGAGTTAATCGCCTAGATCGTGCTAGTGGACATCTTGAAGTGTTGAGCATGTAGCATGCATGATAAGGGAGCAAGGATAAGAAAGTAGGATACATTATATCACCAGAGACCAAAGATCACCAACATCATGCAATGCCACTACACTTGGTCACTCTCAACCAGCCAATAAATAGACCCCGAGATGGCCAACATGTTCATTCAATCATCAAGAAGATAATCGCAGCATACGACCAGCTAGGCAATGAGTTACATGGTGATGGCGGTCCTCCTGAGCACCTTGCTCTTGATGTGTCCTTGCATTGGCATGGCGGCGGTGGCCGGAGGAGAGTATGCAGTGTACCATGACCCGAAGCAGCCCCTCAGCCGGCGGATCGGTGACCTTTTGGGGCGTATGACCCTCGCCGAGAAGATAGGTCAGATGTCACAGATTGAGCAGGCGAACGCAACCACCGACATCATCAAGAAGTACTTCATAGGTAAATACATACTACATACCATTTCCCGTACACATGTACGTGTTGTTCTTTTTTTCATTTTGCAAAACTAAATTACCTTTTCACCCTCAAACCTTCGCCTGCATACAGGGAGCGTGGTGAGCGGCCCAGGCAGCGTACCAGCGGCGAACGCGCCGCCGGAGACATGGGTTGAGATGGTGAACGGGATGCAGAGGGCAGCGCTGTCCACGCGCCTCGGGATCCCCATTCTCATTGGCATTGATGCCGTGCATGGCGTCGGGAACGTGTATAACGCAACCATCTTCCCGCACAATGTTGGCCTTGGTTGCACCAGGTATAAATAAATACTGCCATGTTCTTACTTAGCTAAATACATTCCCTAAAAAAACTACTAGCCAAATACCCGTACATTGCCACGAATCAAAAATAATAAATGGGCAAAGTTAACGAGAGTAATTTGCCGTAATGAGGCCCATCGGGACCTTTCCATTATATAGGAGACATACAACGTACAGGAGATGAATACAGAGACCGGTCGGATCCGTTCCTATACACAAGGGATCACGTACCAGGATATTGACTAGCTAACCAACTCTAATTGGCAACGATTGAAGAGATGTTAAAATGAGACTGGGTGTGCGCTTTTTGATTAATTGGCGATAAACAGTGGGATTAATTTATTGTTCTCTCTCACCCGCGACTATGCGCGCCTCTCACTCCATTCCTGCTTAAGCTTGTGCATGCTCGTCGAAATCCTGGCCTCCAGTTCTTCTCATTTCTTTCCTTCAAAGAATATTTCTATCCCTTAGCTCGCGATATATGTTGGCCGTCTCTCAAACTTCTTCATATCCACTCTCCTGTTGCATGTTTATTCTGTCCAATCACATGCTGCAAGACAAAAGAGGGTTGTTTTTCACCTCTCTTCATCTATTTGTTTGCCCACTTCTCAGCGCTACTCTTAGCTCTACACCTCAATATCCTTGTTAAGCTCTGTTAGCATGGTGCTGGCAAAGGGGGGCATCTTTAGGAGCAGCACGACCGACAAAATGGATCAAGACAACCGGAGCTATCTTCACTCTATCAGTATTTTTGTAACCCACAACAAAGGTTCAACACTTTATTTCCCGCCTCTCAGCTTTCACCAATTTCAGTCATTGTCTTTATAATATATACCCTTTACCATAATATAAGATATTATTACAACCAAGAATGATTGTAATTGGTTGTCATAATATCTTATATTACAGATGGAGGGAGTACATGTGTTTATATAATTATATTCGAAAATGATATACACTGCGAATTTCATGTTGCAGTTTTCAGTAGTGGAACAAACAATTCTACATCTGTGGGTGACTACGACTTCGTATTGAGATTCAAACTTTGGACGAAATTTCAAAAAAATCGTAAATTTTGGTTGTGGTCGAACATTTGTCCTTTCCGAAGATATCTCGTTTTGGTAAGAATTTGAGAAGGTAAATGCTAGTATCCTAGAGGAAAATCACCCTGAAATAATTTGAATTTTGCTGAAATTGAAACATGCATGTTCTGATTGAAATATTATCTATAAAAACTGAAATTTTCTTAAAACAAAAATGTATTCATGCTATGGCTCTAAACTGTCGATATAGTCATGGGTGATTTCCCTTGTTGTTGCATCAAACATAACAAGTTGGAAATAACCATAATTGTTTGACACGAACTGAAGATGAATGTATGAGTGAAGTGCTCTACTTCCAGGGACCCAAAGCTAGCGAAGGAGATTGGATCGGCAATTGCACTAGAAGTCCGGGCCACCGGGATTCCATACACTTTCGCTCCGTGCGCGGCGGTATGCAGAGATCCCCGGTGGGGTCGGTGCTACGAGAGCTTCAGCGAGGACCCTGAGGTCGTGCAGCGGATGGTCACCGCCATCATCTCCGGCCTCCAGGGCGACGGCCCAACGGGTGGCCGCCCGGGTGAGTCCAGCGGGCAGGGCAAAGTGGCGACGTGCGCCCTGCATTTCGTTGGCGATGGCGGCACGACCGATGGCGACAAACAGAACAGCACCTTCGACGAGCTGCTCAGGGTCCACATGCCGCCCTACTAACAGCGCCGTCCGCCAGGGCGTCTCCACCGTCATGGTCTCCTCCACGAGCTGGCACGGTGTCAAGATGCACGCCAACCGTTTCCTCCTCACCGAGTTCCTCAAAACCAGGCTCCGGTTCAAGGTAAGGAGTGTGCCAATGCATGGTTTCTTAACACGTCATCATAGGAGCATTAAAAATTTAAGAGACAACTAGTACAGTGCATTGTTTCTTGTGGGTTGTATCTAAATTAAATGATTTAGTGCTAATGCATATGGTTAGCAATACTTTTGCTCGTAGCCATGTGCAAGAGTTGTATGTTAGCTAAGATACAACATCACTCTCTTTCTTCATTAACTGTCACCACATCAGCAAAATGCATATGAAACCGTGCTAAGAAACTTGCATTGATATAGGCCTAATTAAACTCGATCGGTGCAGTGGTTTTGTGATCTCGATTTCCAGCATGTAAATTACTTTTCACTTGATTTAGGCAAGTATGAATTGTAGGGTTTTGTGATCTCGGATTGGGAAGGGATTGATAGGATCACCACCCCTGCACATGCCGACTACCTGCTGTCCATCAAGCTGGCGATCATGGCCGGCATTGATATGGTGAGTAAATTAGGGCTGATGATTCGTACTAGTAAACTGAGAGAAACGTCAATTACCAGTGCTTGTTTCAGGTGATGATCCCCTACACGTACACGGAGTTCATTGACGGCCTGACCAAGTTGGTGCAGAACGGCGACATGCCGATGAGCCGGATCGACGACGCTGTGCGGCGTATCCTCCGTGTCAAGCTCACCATGGGCCTATTCGAGAGCCCCTACGGGAGCCGCGGCCTCGCCGGGGAGGTCGGCAAGAAGGAGCACCGCGAGCTAGCGAGGGAGTCCGTGAGGAGGTCCCTCGTCCTGCTCAAGAACGGCAAGGCCGGCGACAAGCCGCTGCTGCCACTGCCCAGGAACGCCAAGGGAAGCATCCTGGTCGCCGGCAGCTACGCGGACGATCTCGGCAGTCAGTGCGGCGGCTGGACTGTGACCTGGCAGGGCGTCGCCGGGAACAACCTGATCGCCGGGACAACGATCCTCGGCGGCATCAGGCAGGCCGTGCAGGGCCACGGCACGGACGTGGTGTACAACGAGAAGCCCGACGCGGGGTTCGTGCGGCGGAACAAGGCCCGCTTCGACTACGCCGTGGTGGTCGTCGGCGAGCCGTCCTACGCCGAGGCGCTCGGCGACAGCCTCAACCTGACCATCCCGGCCCCAGGTCCCGGCTTGATCCGGGATGTGTGCGGCAGCGTCAGGTGCGTCGTGGTGCTGATCGCCGGAAGGCCGCTGGTCGTCGAGCCGTGGCTGGGCGCCGTGGACGCGCTCGTGGCGGCGTGGCTGCCGGGGACGGAGGGGCAGGGTGTGAGCGATGTGCTGTTCGGCGATTACGGCTTCACTGGGAAGCTGGCGCGGACGTGGTTCCGGAGAGTGGAGCAACTGCCCATGAACGTGGGAGACGCACACTATGATCCCCTGTTTCCATTGGGCTTCGGGCTCCAGACACAGCCGCTCAAAGCATAGCATTTCCCTGCTCCTCTTTCTAAATCTTTGCGTTTTTGCTCGTCATTGCTATCGGATATCCAAGTAGCACTTGGAGAGGCATTAATTTGGTGCTGCTACAACAGATTCGTATTTAAAGAAAGCGGCTAATATGAAATTGATTCCATGCTCGTTTGAGCAATTATTGGAGCTGAAAATTAACTTCCACAAAAGTAAAATATATTGCTTTGGTGAAGCGAGCGGAAGTTCTACTCCCTCTTATTCTAAATAAATGTCGCTAATATAACTGTAGAGTTGTACCTGGTATAATGGTATATATGTGTATTTTCCACGGCACTTTTAAGGGATTGGAGGGAGTAGAAAATGACCGTCACATTTTTCGTATGTGAAATCGGGTTGATTCCATTTAAAATGGTTGGACATGACTATTCACTATCGTACCCTTTTGGTTAAAGAGTGAAACCCGATTGAGGATTGGTTTGAGCGCAAAGTGGGATGTCGTGTTGGTAAGATGCTACATATGGAATCGTCTTATTCTTATTATTGCATCTCTTAGTAGTTTGCCATTGTTCTACTTTCATTATTTGAAATACCAAAGGGGTAAGGAAAAGATTAGTGTTCTGCGATTTTCTTGGCAATGTGATAAACTGAAGAAAAAGTATAGGTTTACAAAGTGGAATATAATATGTAGGCCTAAGGAACAAAGGGCATTAAAATTCTGGACTTAAAAAATGAATGCTTATTTAATACATGGTTATTTAAGTTATTACTTCACGAGGATGTGTGGAAGGAGTTGTTGTTCAATAAATACTTACGAGATATTCACCTTTTTGAAAAAGTTGATGAGGGTAAAAAGAGATTTTTTTAAAACCATGAGTCTTTTATCATCGGAACGATAAGGGAACATGGTTTTGGTAAGATCCTTGGCTTGGTGAAACCTCTTTATCATTGCAATACCCAACCCCTTATATATCTTGAGATGTAAAAAAGTTACTGTCTCTAATGTTTTATCCTAGAATATCCTAAATATTGGCTTTAGGTAGGCATTAAGATATTAACCGGTGTGGCTTTTCGTCCGGTTCCAGAACGGTTTTTTTCCTAGCGCTAAGGCTAGGGTTTTGAAGTCCTCCGGCAGCGACCCGCCGAGAGTTTGATGTTCACCGTACCGATCGCTGTTCTCTCCTATCCTCTTCGCCGGCAACTCGGGCTGATCAAGGGGGAACCTGTGTTCCTGCCCGGCCTTGGTTTTTTTCGTAAGATTGGTAGGGCGAGAGGAGACGAAAGCTACGTGCAAGGTTTTTAGGGTTGTGACTATGGTGGCGGAAAGTAGTAACCGGGGGAGGACAGGAAAGTCTGCAGAGGATGTGGAGTCGCTGCTGAATCGCCTGGATCTGCATGAGGATGATGGGGATGATTTCATGTGGGAAGAAGCGGATGAAGTTCCGAAGGTGGAGGCGAAGTGGCTGGCACTTGCGAGGGTTCATACCATTAAGGGTTTTAGCCCTTCAGCACTGTTCGCCGATATGCGATCTGCTTGGAATCCAGCGCAGCAGGTTCATTGGAGATCGATCGAGGAGAATCTCTTCACAGTGCAGTTTGGCTGTTTAGGAGATTGGAACAAGGCGATTACTGGTGGTCCTTGGCTTTTCCGGAATCAGGCGGTCATATTAGAGAAGTATGATGGATTTACGAACCCTAAGTCCATAGTGCTGGATAAGATTGCAATTTGGGCTAGGGTGTTGAAACTACCTGACAACTACTTGAACGAAGTTGTGATCAAAGGGATGTGCAGGAAGATGGGGCACATATCAGAGGTGCAAATCCAGTTACCAGCTGGCTACGCTGGAGCGTTTGTTCGGGTAAGAGCTGAGCTGGATGTAAATAAGAAGTTGGAGAGGTTTGTTATTACCAGGGCAAGGAAGAAGGATTGGTATCAAGTAAAATATGAGAAGTTGCCTACTTTTTGCAATAATTGTGGTCTTCTAGGACACTGGTATGAGGAGTGTGGCAAGGGAGAACATGATGAAACGAAGTTTGAATGGGGAGATTTTATCTTAGCAGATGAGTGGAGAGATCGACGAGCGGGTCGAGGTACAGGTAGAGGTAACGGCAGAGGAAGAAGTGGTACTCCTTTTGGAAGGGGCTTTTGGCCGTGGTGGTGATCAAGGTTTCGGGAGGACTGCTTACAAGGAGGACGGGGAATATGATGGCGTGGGAAGTTGGAGGTGGAATTCTAATGTACCTAAGGAGAACTCTAATTTGTCTCTCCGACAGGAAGGGAAGGAAGGAAATCATGTGGATGCTGAGATGACATATAGGGTATTAGCAAGGAAACGTTTGGCTTTGGACCCCAATTCGGAGGAAGGCAGTGTGTTAAATTCTGGTGGGGCTATTGTTGTGGAACTTTATTGCAAATCCTAGTGTTGTCATCTAACACAAAAAAGGGGAAGATTAAAGGATATTTCTTTATCCCATGTGTTTTGTGTGCTAGTTAACAATGCTAGTGACTTTTTAATCTAGTGTCAAGTGGTGCAGGTTTTAGATGTCTAAATACTTAATTGCATCAACACCAAAAAGGAGAAGAAAAAGGCCTGCAGGATTTTCAGTCGGACAAACCGGATATTCCGGTCCCAGTTGGGGGCGGAATATCCGGCCCTCAAGTTTTATCGATGGCCATAATTTCTAAGTACGAAGAGCGTCCAATTGTGCGGCTCTTTTGACTCACCCGGATATTTGGGCCGGAGATTTCACATGAGGCCGGAATATTCCGGGTAGCCGGATATTCCGTGATGCATCTAAAATGCATACATGAACTTTGCACTATAATAGTGATATTCCAATCATATTTGCATCATATAAGGGTATATTATTGTTATTTAATGATTTTTGGTAATTTATGATGATATCCCCTTTTTATGGAATTAATCCTGCGCAGGCAGAAAACCTCTATTTCTTTCCTTATTTGTTTCAGGACCTTAACGACGTCATAATGAGCTATAAATTTACGGGGGTCATTATTTTGGAAGGAGAAGATTTTGGAGCGAAAGAAGTCAACGAACGGAGGCCGGAGGACCAAAAGAGGGGGGGCCACGCGGCCAGGTACTGTAGTCGCATGGGCCTGTCCCAATTGGCCCTCGTGGCCCCGTTTGCGTCGATCCTTCGCCTAGAAGCTTTCTCGTGACCTAAAAACGCCTATATAAAGAGCCCCCCGACGTTCTCCGAAGGGAGACCCGCCACAGAAGAGAAACAAGAAACAGAGACCAGGAGGCTGCAGATTGGAGGGGGAAAACTCCGGCGGAGCCCTGCCGGAGAGGTCTCCTTCTTCTCCATCGACATCTCCACCGTCTCCATGATGAAGAGGGAGTAGTCCACCTCTGGACTATGGGTTTGTGGCAGTAGCATATTGAAAGGGCATGGTTGCCCCCATGTGTTGTTTTGGTAATTAATGACAATCTCTATGGACTAATGTGTGCTTTGAGTTATATTTGCAGTGTGGTCCATAAGGAATGCTTGGACTCCATATGTTGGAGTCAAGGCTAAAAGAAGAAGACTATATGTTGATCAAGGCTAAGTGCAAGTTGATCAACATACAAGATTAGGGCATGTGAAGAAGAAGATCATTTGTTGATCAAGATCCTATGTTGTCCATGGTGGATGGCGTCACGTGGTGATCATCAAGATAAAGGCCATGTGAAGATATGTCGAAGAATGTCTCTCCCATCTTGGTGTATGGGGGAGCAATATGCGTGTCTTCACCAAGCGGAGCAAAATCAAGAAAGGTGATCCACTTGAGAGTAGATCAAGATCGTCATCATCTAGCTCAAGTGGAATGCGCAAGGCAAAGGTATGATCTTGATAGGGTCTCTAGTTTATCGGTCTCGCGGTGTAGTTATGAGACCGGGTTTTAGGATAGGTAACCGCACTATCAAGAGGGGCTCTCAAGTGAGCTTTAGCGTATCGGTCGTAGAGAGCTCAAACCTTTGCATCCTTGGCATCATCTTTATTGGTTCCTATTTGGCTCTTATCGTGGTGTGGTATTGGTGCTTGTCGTGCTTGTCATGACAAGGCCAAGGTCACCGAAAACGGTTTTAATATGTGTTCCCTATTGAGTTTTCGGTGTCGGAGATTTTGTCGGTCCATCTATGCGGAAGGTTTCACTCTTCCGTTTATTAGCAAAATCTCCCTTACTTGGTTTCAATATTCTCACATGATATAGGGTAGCATTTGTCGTCCTCTTTCCAACAAAGTTGGTTTCACTTCATTCGGACTTCATTTGCAAAAGATATGGTTTTCCGGTTTTCAATAGAAAGGTTTTACCTTTCATATTTTGGTTTTACCATATCCTTTTGAACAATGATGTTTCTCTGCATAATCTTGTTGTGCTCGTTGTGACGATTCCAACGAGTCCAAGATTATCGAAAACGGAGTTCGTATGTGGAAGATATTGCATTTCCGGTTTGCAAGAAAGAGGTTTAATATTTCCTCATTTGTTATTATAATATATTGTTGGACTATGATGTTTTTATGCATAATCTTGTAGTGCTTGTTGTGGTGATTCCAACGAGTCCAAGATTATCGAAAACGGAGTCCGGATACAAAAGTTATTGCATTTCCGGTACCGGACATTTTCTAGGCAGAAAAAGAAAAGAAAAGAAAGAAAGGAAAAAAGGGGGGGAGGGCTGCCCAGCATGGCCGGGGCATGGCCGGGGCATGGCTGGGCCTCCTCTGTTGCCAGGCCGGCCATCATGGCCGGGCCAGGCCGGCCAGGCCGGCCTCCCCTTGGCTGCTGCGCGAAAATGGCCCCAACGGCCATATTTTGGGCTCCCCTTTTAAGGGGTCTTCTTCCCCACTTCTTCCCCAACTTTCTCCCATCTCTTGAGCTCTCTTTCCCCCATTGTTGACATTCTTAGAGCTTTGCTATCTCTCAATCCCTCCAATAGTTCTTGCTAGTTTTTTAGGGAAAAGAGAGAGGAGGTCTAGATCCACGTTTCCACCGATCGGTTTCTCCTCTAAGTGAGGGGAACACATTGGATCTAGATCTTTGGAGTTTCTTTATGTTTCTCCTTGTTCTTCCTCCCAAATCCCTCCCAAGCATTAGTTGCTTCGGTTGGATTCGGGTTGGAAGAACTTGTCCACTTAGTGTGTTCTTGCCATTGCATTAGTTGCATCGGTTTGAGTTCTCCACGGTGATTCGTGGAAAGTGAAGTTGAGAAGCTTGTTTCTCTTGGGTACTTTGGTGCCCTAGAGCTTGTTCCTCTAGGGCACGTTGGTACCCTAGACGGTTTGTTTTCTCGGAGTCTTGGTGGCTTACGGGATTTGTTGGGAGCCTCCAATTGTGGAGTGTGGCTCAACCTTGTTGCTTCGGAGCTTTGGTAGCTACGAAGATATTGCCGGGAGCCATCAATTGAGTTGTGGTGTGTGCCCCGGCCTTGGGCATCGAGTCTTGGCGGCTCGGTGCATTTGGTGAAGACCCTCCAACTTGTGGAGTGAGCTTCATCCTTGTAAAGGTTCTAGTTGTCAACCTCAACGGCAACATAGTGACAAGTGCCTCGCCACATTGGTGGTAAGACACAACGGAGATACGGTGTGCCATATCAAGGCTACTCGGTGTTTCACATTGGTGAACACCGCGCCGCTCCAACGGAGACTAGCTTCCATTGGGAAGTGAACTTCGGGATAAATCATCGTCTCCAAGTGCCTCGGTATTTCTATCCCGAGCCTCTTACTTATGCTATCTACTTTGTGATAGACATCTAGCTTAAGGTCATATATCTTGCTATCACCTAGTTGATTATATTGCTTAGCATAAGTGTTGGTGCACATAGGTGAACCTAGCTAGTTTAGGTTTTGGCTTGATAAATTAAACGTTAGTTTTATTCCGCATTTATTCAAGCCTTAACCATAATAATTTTAAATCGCCGATTCAACCCCCCCTCTAGGCGACATCCGTGTCCTTTCAGTATCTCTCTCTCTCTCTTGAGCTTCACTAATTTGCACCGTATGAGCTGCTGAACATGATTACGGTCACCGTTGTATTACATTTGTGGTGGATCTTTCTATGAGTTAATATATGTTGAGATTGCAATGTTATATTTCAGTTATGAAAGGAGATGCATATTATGTACCCCGTTCTTGTATCGTTGTTATGAACAAGCATGTTTATGAGAGCGTGTGTGGGGGAACGTGCGCATTAGTTGGAGTAACGGGGGTGGTGAAGTGATAAGCTGACAACTTAATATCATGATCCATTGGGTGTTTACCTTACTTTGTTACCTCACTAGGGATAAACCAAAATACCATGTTGTAGGGTAGGAGGAGTGACATGCCTCTACCTAAGACTAGATCCATCATGTGTTTATTTTCACTTCATGTCATTAATCTTAAAGCTATACTCTGATGTTATCTTAATTACTAAGGTGCATGATTTAGTTCACATCTTGGTGGAGTATAAGTGAGACTAATAATCAAAAGGTCTCTATGTTAGGACGTGATGCCCATATAATTAGTAACATGTTATTAACCTTGTTTGCAATCTCATATGTTAAATCTATGTCTACTCATTTGCCACACTATATTAAAGAGAGAGTGCATGTGTGAAACCATGAACCCCGGTCCATTTTTAATCATAAGAAACACCTTTCCAACCACTTTTAAGCATCTTTACATTCAGCCATTTTAAAATCAGAAAATAAAAAACACTTTTACTTCTTGCATTCACATATAAAAACCCCAAAAATATCATCCATCGTCACTACTATCATCCTTGCATACTTATTTACCACCATTGCATATTTATTTACTGTTTTGCATTCATTATCATCTTAATATCATTCTCACACCTTGTGCTTGACAACCACTTGGTGAGGTTGAGGGCACAAAGCAATCTATTTTTTTTACAGGAAAGCTAGAGAAGGACAAGAAGATAAAACACACACTACTGATTCCCCGAGAGTTCGATATTAAACCCTCGAGTCACCTTCTTGGGAAAAAACTACCACTTCTACATACTCTGCACTTGGAGGCTCAACCTATCCATAATATATTATCTTCCTTTCAGGGTATCAAGAGTACTTGTTGGCGTTGTTGAGGGAGAAGAACACTCTCATCAATCCCATCATCAAAGGTTTTTTCTGGCGCCGTTGCCGGGGAATCATAGCTGGAAGGGTTTGTCCAAGGATATCACAACAAAGTCAACTTCATCACCAACTTGTGCTAACACCTAAGCTTGGGAGGTTGCACCTACGTGAGCATCATCTTGTCCATCTTTACCTTCAAGCATTTTATTTTGTTTTGTTTTTGTCTTGCATATCATATTTAGATTTCAGTTTGCATATTTTATTTTCAGTTTTGCTTTTTGTTTTGCATTAGTTCATTCGGTTTGCATTGTTTTAGTGTCATTTTATTTTCAGTTTTGCATTAAAAATTCAAAAAAACACATAAAAATTTGCATAATGGAAAAGAGAACCTTTTGGCCTTTTAGTGTTAAGAATTTTCCTCAAGATATGAATGTCCCTATTGAAGAAACTGAGGTAGATCCTAAGATAATGAAATCAATCTATGAAAACCGTTTCTATGGAAAACCTAAGGAAGATCCTTTAGCTCACCTTAAGAAATTTGATGAAAGATGCAACATGCTAAAACTGAACCATCCTAATGTTAGACTTAAGCTTTTTCCTTACTCTCTAGGGGGGAAAGCATTAGACTAGATATTGAGATGGCCACCTGGTAACTTTAGCATCTGGTTTAATTTGAAAGCTGCTTTTATTGAAAGATTTTGTCCCATTGAAATGATTTGCAATATTAAACAAATGGTTATCAAGTTTAAACAAGAGGAAGATGAACCTTTGGTGAAAACATGGGAAAGATTTAGAAGCATAGGTTTTGGAATGGCTCATGGTCTTAGAGATTGGATGCTCATGCATATCTTTTATATAGGATTATCTGAAACCTCTAGAGTCTTTTTGGATAAGGAATGTGAAGGTTCTTTCATGAATATGTCTGCTTCTAATACTTATTATCTACTCGATGGCTTGCTTTTGGAAGCAAAAATTAAAGAAAGTTTAGATAAAGCTCAAGTACCTGAAGAAGTTTTTGATGACCGTTATGAAATATTTGATCTTTATGATAGGAGAGTAAAAGTTGAAGAAGTTAAGATGCTAAGTGAAGTTAATGATCCCTTGCTTGATTTAAATAATAGTAGCTTGCATGAATTAATATCTATCTTACAAAAATTTGCAAGTGATCCTTCTATTGTTGTTAACAAATCTGGTTTTGGTTCCTATATTGCTAATCATGTCTTGAAAGAGAAAATTGCTAGATACAATCAAGAAGCTATGATACCACCTAAGCTTGGGGATGCTTGGATCCCCAAGGTGCTAGTAACTATTGGAAAAGAGACACACCATGCCATACTTGATCTAGGATCTAGTGTCTCAGTTTTATCTAAAGAATTATATGAATCACTTGAATTAAAGAATCTTGAAAAATGCTCTATTGGACTTGCACTTGCTGATAATACCATTAAACATGCTCTAGGTAAAGTAAGTGATATTTTGGTAGAGTTACATATTGTCGGAGATTGTCCCCAGGAACTAGGGGTGTCTCCAAGGTATCGTGTAAGGGGCTGAACACGGAGTCAAACAA
This sequence comes from Puccinellia tenuiflora, assembly GCA_012064385.1. Taxonomy (NCBI): domain Eukaryota; kingdom Viridiplantae; phylum Streptophyta; class Magnoliopsida; order Poales; family Poaceae; genus Puccinellia; species Puccinellia tenuiflora. The sequence goes on from QRDG01001598.1 coordinate 204,098, forward strand.
TCCACAACGTGCTCCGGCGACGGTGCTCGTCAGGCTCGCTGCGGACGACACTGCAGAGATTGACACAAGGTCTTACCCAGGTTCAGGGCCCTCTTGTGGAGGTAAAACCCCTACGTCCTGCTTTTGTGTATTGCACTGCTTGGAGAGTTTACAGTACAAGGAGAGCTTGTCGAGCTCGAGGTGGCTAACAATGGTTGCTTGCTAGCCTTTAGATCTAGGGTTTTTGGGTAGGCTCCTAGACTCCAAAAACCGAACCCTTTGCTTGGGCGTGCTCCTCCTCCTTTTATAGGCGCCCTGGGCCTCTTCTGCCCAAACATTTGGGCGGGAAGGGCTACCACAGGGCGACGAAGGAGGAGGCGCGGTGCACCGTAAAGGTGAGGTCTACCATAAAGGTAAAGCTCGTGGACGCGGTCCACGGCAGGGGAACGGCGTCACCAAAGCTGAAAAGGGGCACCGACCAGCTGGACAGTGGGCTGGCGCTTGCCGAGGTGGGAGGTGACCCACGGTGACGTCGTCCTTGGAGCGTAGCTGCAGACTGTTCCCTTGTCACCAAAGAGGCAATACTCGTTGTCCGCTTTGCTTGGCTCCGCTTTGTTGACTGCTTTATACATGGAAACGGCAACTGCGGCGTTGTCGTCATCACGCGTAGGCACGCGCGTCACTCTGCACATGGCGCAGAGCCCATGTGCGCTCTGCCGCGGGGGCAGAGATGGCTTCACGAGGAAGGCGCTTCGCGAGGCGAAAAGCCTCGCCAAGCCCTTCAGCTTGGTCCTTAGCAGAATTGCGGGCGGCGTCGGAGACGCCTTGTCGAGGGGCGATCCCTCGCCAAGGGAAAGAACCCTTGGCGAGGAGAAAAACCCTTCGCGAGGGGAGAAATCCTCGCGAAGCTCGCCAGGCTTGGAGAGCCTGGTCCTTAGCGAAAATCATCCAAAGAATCTTGTGGGCCCTGGCAGGCCGGCCCGTGGTACCCTGGTTTCCACTGTGCCGACAGTAGCCCCCGGGCCCGCGATGGGCACGCCGAGGCCCATGGACGAAGGCGAAGCGTCGAGGGGCCAAAGATGCCTGACAGGGCCGCGACACGTGTCACGCAGCGGTTGCACCCGCGGCCACGACCTCCTCGGCTCCAACGGGCGACGTGGTGGGGCCCGCCACGACTTGAGAGCCGGTCAATAAAGCCTGGGCGCGCAGGCGGCGCCCGTCACTTCTCCCATTACTCCTGCGCAAACTTCTCCAAAAAACCTCTTCTTCCTCCCAGAGCTCGCCGCCTCCGAGGTCTCCGCCTTCGAGTTTCTCTTCCGGCGGCCATGGCTCCCAAGAGGGCAACCGACGGCCAGAAAGGCAAGGCCGCGATGCAGACCGGCTCGTCTGCGGCGGCGGTGCGGGGCGCCGCGCCCCAGGGGACGATGCCAGAATCCCTCGTCGGCGTAGCGGCGGTTTCCAGGGTGCAGCACCTGGTGGCCGCCAACACCCACGAGCTCGGCGCCACCAGCTTAGCGCCCGATGGCAGCAAGGTCGGTGTGGGGTACTACCCCGTCTTCCTTCACACTCTTTATGCCGGCCTCGTTCCTCCCTTCTCCAGCTTCCTCTTGGCGATTCTTGAAGCGTACCGGATCCAGCTCCTTCATCTCCACCCCAACTCCGTGCTTATTCTCGCCATCTTTGCCTACCTCTGTGAGGCATACGTCGGTGTCCACCCCTCGGTGGCCCTCTTCCGCAGCTTCTACTCCCTCCGGAGCACCAAGTCGAACGAGCGACTTGGATGCATCTCCTTCCGCATCGCCGCCGCCAGAAGTGAGGAGTACATTCCCATCGCGTGGCAGGGTGAGAATGCCATCACCGAGGTGACGAAGAAGGTGGAGAAGTTCCGCGAGAAGTGGCTCTTCGTTCGCACCAAGTCATCGAACCGCAACCTGGAGGTACCTGCGGCGCCGCCGAGGAAGTGGGCGCGTTGGGCGAGCGGTGACTTCGAGGGCCCTAAGCTCACGGCGGTATATGAGCGTATTCAAGTGCTCCGTGAGGCCGGGCTCACCGGCCGGATGGTGGCGAATGACTTCGTTGCACGCCGCATTGCTCCCCTTCAATGGCATTCGGCGCCGATGTGGACCTACTCAGGCCCGGACGACAGGATGCGCCTCAGCCCCGATGATCTCTCCCCGGAAGAGCTGAAGCAGATCATGAAGGCCCTCTTTGCCACGACGTCCATTTCACCTCCAAGCGACGACGACGCCTTGCCGCTGTTCGTATATATGGATGAGAACGTGCACGAGGCCCGTAGGCTCCTACCCCTCTTTGACGAGTGGGGCATCAGGCCCGCGAGGCTCGTCAGGTTCCGCCGCAACCCGTGGGCGGCGGAGCAGGAACAGGCGGGCGACGCGCTGGAGCCAGACGAGGATGAAGAGTCCGGCGAGGATGAGGCTTCCCGAGGCGCCAACCCCTCGGGTGAGGAGGAAGCTTCCCGAGGTGCCAACCCCTCTGGCGAGGATGCAGGTTCAAGGAACGTGCCGCCCGGCGCGGACCTCCAGGAGATTTCCTCTAGCGGCGACGAGGACGCCTTCCGCGTGGTCCGTTCCCATCGCCCTACGGAGGAGGGCAGCAGCAGGAGAGGGCGTCACGAGCCCCGCACCAAGGCCCTCCATGACAAGGACGCCGGGGCCGCCTCAAGGGATGCTCCTCCCGAGGAGGCAGCGGCGCCTCCCGAAGGGGCCGGAGCGAGTGCCCTCCAGCCGCCCAGGGGGAAGAAAAGGGTGTGGAGAGCGGCCGACGAGTAAGTTTGGTCCTTTCTTTTCTTTTAGCGTTTGCTCTCGAGAAACTCCTCCTGAGGGGTCTATGCTTTGCTCGTGTTTCTTCAGGGTACCCGCGGCGCTGAGGAAACGGCATCTCCGCAAGCTTGGGGAGACCGCCAGCGCCGCCGAAGAAGCGCCTGCGGCCGACGAGCCGCAGCAGGCGGCCGTCGAGCCACGGCAAGCGGCTGACGAGCCGAGGCTGGCGACCGACGAGTCGCAGCAAGCGGCCGTGGAGCCGCAGCAGGAGACAGTCCCTCCCGCGGGCGAGCACCGCGCGGAGGTGGTGGTGGTCGAGGAGGTGACGACGTCTCCATCTAGGGGAGCTTCTCCCCCCGTGGTTGAACACCGCGAGGAGGAGGTGATTGAGCTGGCGACGCCTCCGCCAACACGGGCTGCTACTCCTCCTGCGGCCGAGTACCGCGAGGAAGAGGAAGCGGTCGACGAGGAGATCGTCCTGGAGCCCGAGGCCACGGCAGGCGCGGCCACCGTTGAAGGGGCGGGGAGCGCCCCTGAAGAGCAAGAGGCGGTGGAGGCTTCGGCATTTGGGGCGGACGCGCCCGAGGCCACGGCAGGCGCGGCCACCGCTGAAGGGGCGGGGAGCGCCCCTGAAGAGCAAGAGGCGGTGGTGCCGCTGGAGCCCCCAAGCGGCGGGGCCGGGGGCGAGAGGGCGCCTAGCCCCCTGAGGGCTCTCGACGCGGGCGGCGAGGAGGGCGCCCCCACGAGCCCCCAAGCTGCGACGGGGGCCGCTACAAGCTCAGGGCAAGGTGCCCTGGGCGCCTCGACGAGCGTCGAGGCCTCTGCGCCCCACGACGACGCAGGGGCCCTGGCGCTGGGTGAGCCGCGCCCTCGCGTGGTTCGGCGCGATGTTGTCTTCCGCCAATCTCGACAGGCGGTCGACGAGCTGGCGGCGCAGCTCGCCGGGGAAGATCTCGCCAGGGAGAAGGAGCGCGCGAGGCTTGCCGACGCCTGGGCCCTTCTCCGCGAGCGAGTGGAAACGTGTCGCCGGCAGGACGCGGCGGCAAGGGCGGCGTGCGAAGAAGCGATGCGCTTCGCGAAGGAGACCCGCGACAGTGTCAAGCGGGAGGCGGCTGAGGTCATGGACCAGCTGGACGCCGCCCGGGAGGCGCTGGAGACGGATACCACCGCCAAGCACCAGGAGCTGGCGGCACGCGAAGAGAAGTTTGCCAATGAGTCCGAGGCCGCGAGGACCAGCTTGAAGGAGTTGCGCGAGCAGCTGGATGCCCGCGAGGGGCAGCTAACGCCTCGCGAGACCGACCTGAAGAAACGCGAGGAAGAGCTCTCCCTCCGGGAGAAAGAGCTGGATCGGCGCGAGGAGCAGGTCCACTCTCTGGAGGAGGAGCAGGCCACCCGCGAGGGGCAGCTGCAGGAGCGCGAGAACTCAGTGGCCAGGAGCGAGGCCACCCGCAAGGAGCGCCACGACAAGGCCAACGCTTACCTTGCGATGAAGCAGAAAAGGACCCAGGATGAGGCTGACGCCAGGGTTGAGCGCATCCGCGAGAGCCTCGCCAACGACTATGACACCAAGGCCAAGAAGCAGGAAGAGCGCTTCACGAAGAAACGCAACGAGTTCCTGCATCAGATCGAGGGGCTCGAGAAGTCGGAGAGGGAATTGACCTCCCGCCTTCAACACGCCAAGGAGGCGCTGGCTCGCGCGGAGAAGGAGATCGCCGCCCTGAAGGCGGACCTGAGCGACCTTCAGCAACAGGTGGGACCGGCCGCGGACCGCGCAGAGCAAGCGCAGGACTCCGTGCGGCACAACCGGGCCATGATGCGCCAGCGCCAGCGCCAGCTCATGCTCCACGAGTTGGTTCGCCGCGCGAATGCCATCGGGGACGACTTGAGGATCGAGGTCCCCCACCTTCCCTCCGGAGGGATCGACGACGAGGCAGCACACACGCAGTTCTTCGGGCAATTCCTCGGGGAGATTGAAAAGGTCGCGAAGCGCTTCGACAAGCGCGTTGTGGCGGAGAGCCGCGATCTCCTCGTCCTTGCCATCAGCCGCGTCTTCAGCAACCTTCTGAAGCTCTGGCCCTCGTTCAACCTCGAGGCCGTGATGGAGCCGGTCGAGATCCGCAGCAAGGCGGGGGAGGCTGCCGAGGTGCTCGCCAAGAAGTACGACCAAGTTTTGGTCGATGAAGACGAAAGCGACGGCGAGGAAGGCGCCCTGGAAGCGGGAGCTGCCGCGGATGGAGCGGGGACCTCGGGAGGCGCGACGGCCTGAACTCCTTCCTGTAGCTGGTCGCGCATGAGGCACATTATCGTGGTATTTTGGTTGTAATAACTTTTGTAAAGACTTGCTTTTAGCTTTGGAACGTGCTTGTGAATGTCCCTTGAGTGGCTTTTGTCTTTTCCCTTCATGTCTTTTTCGCTCTACGTCTTAGGACCCTCTCTTAGCGCTACACCACCGCCGCTTCAGCATGTGCGAGCCAGTGCTCCACAAGTCCGGGGGGTGCGTGAGGCCTCAAGAAGTAAGAGCTCCGCGAAGCGCGATGCTTGGGGCTCCCCTTTGACGTGCAAGCAGCCCATGAGGCGTGGGAGAGAGAAAAGAGACTCGAGGGGCAAAGACCAGCAAGAGGAAATTCGACCGAGTCTTTGTACTTAGCTTGACGAGGCGTTTCCGCCTTGGAGAGGGTGTTGGTGCCCTGGCGAGGCGTTGTTGCCTTGGAGAGGGTGTTGGTGCCCTGGCGAGGCGTTGTTGCCTTGGAGAGGGTGCCTGATGCTTGTTTCCTGCACTTGGACAGATAGGCATACCCACGAGCAATAGATAGCTATAAAACTTGAGCCCGTAGGTTCCTTCATGTGTGTCTCACGAGGAGAACAAGCACCAAGGTTTTGGTGATCCTTGGTGAGTTGACGTGCGCGGGAGCTGACCCATGAGTTCAGAGCTCCTTGGGAGTTGACATGCATGAGAGCTGACCCGCAAGGTCAGAGCTCGGATCCCTTGGGTTTTAGGTGCTGCCGGGATGCTCCCGTGGCATGGCACCCTGCTAGCCCCCGCTCGTGAGATACACAGGAGGGATCATACGAGCGAGAAAGAAAAGCAAATAACACCGAAGCAAACAACACCGAAGCAACAAAATATGCTGGCGCGATGCGCAAAGGGTCAAATTGGCCTGAAACATAGGTTCATTACACTGGCGTGGCCAGAAGCACAAAAATCCGCCATGCTCTTGGCATGGGGTCCACATTCTGTGGCTGAGACTCTCGAGAGGCGTGCCCGAGGCAGACGCATGTAGGGAGAGCTCAGGGGGCCCCTATGCGGGGGTGGCTTTTAGCCTGCGTTCCACCATGACCGGCATGGGGATCCACCTCGCCAAGACATGGTGCCTGAAGAGGTTACCATGCCGAGGCTTGGTGGCTTGGGAGTCTTCTCGAACGGCCCGCGGCAACGTATAGTAGAGAGGGGAGCCCGAAATTTTTCCTCGTGGAGGGTGATGGCGCGTGGCTCTCCCTTGATGCAAAAAATTGCTCGCCGAGGGCGATCAGGGGTAGAACTTGCGCAGGTGTTGGATGTTCCAGGGGTTGGCGACAGGGATGCCGTCCTCCGTCTCGAGCCGCGCGGAGCCAGGCCTGGCGATGTGCACGACTCTGTAGGGGCCTTCCCACATTGGTGAGAGCTTGTGGAGGCCTGCCCTGGAGAGGACTCTCCTCAGGACAAGGTCTCCTGCTTCGAGAGTGCGTGGGCGGATGTGGCGGCTGTGATAGCGACGGAGGTCTTGCTGGTACCTTGCTGCTCTCAGGGCCGCATTGCGGCGGAGCCCTTCAAGCAGCAGTAGGTCGTCGTTGCGGAGTTCATCCACCTCAGCCTCCTTGAAGGCCAAGACTCGCGGAGAGCCATGAGTGATCTCGCTGGGGAGGACGGCTTCAGCGCCATAGACAAGGGAGAACGGCGTCTCACCAGTTGGCTTTGTTGGCGTGGTGCGGATGGACCAGAGCACCGAGGGGAGCTCATCGATCCAATGCTTGCCGCTGGCCTTGAGGCGGTTGAAGCTTCTCGTCTTGAGGCCTTTGAGCACCTCGGCGTTGGCTCGTTCGGCCTGCCCGTTGCTTCGTGGATGCGCCACCGAGGCGTAGCAGATTTGGGCACCGATGCTGCCGTAGTAGGACTTGAAGGCGCCACTGATGAATTGTGAGCCGTTGTCGGTGATGATGCGGTTGGGCACGCCGAAGCGGCAGACCAGGCTCCTTATGAATTTTACCGCCGACTTCGCCGGAATGGTGCGCACGGGCTCCACCTCAGGCCACTTGGTGAATTTGTCGATGGCGACGTAGAGGTAGCGGTAGCCCCCGAGCGCTCGCGGGAAGGGTCCCAGCAGGTCCAGCCCCAGACCGCGAACGGCCAGGAGAGCGGGATCGTCTGGAGTCCTTGCGCGGGCTGGTGGATTTGCTTGGCGTGGAATTGGCATGCGTCGCAGGTTTGGACGATTTCGGCAGCATCTTGAAGCACTGAGGGCCAGTAGAAACCACTCCGGAAAACCTTGCCTGCAATGGTGCGCGAGGAAGAGTGGTGGCCGCACTCGCCGCTGTGTATGTCGTTGATGAGCTGGCGGCCCTCCTCGGCAGGGACACACCGCAACGCAACCCCATTGGGTCGCTTGCGGTATAGGTCTCCGTCGTGGAGGCAGTAGGACTTGGCCTGGCGAGCAATTCTCTCGGCCTCTGCGTCGTCTTCGGGGAGGGCTCGGTTCTGCAAGTAGTTCTTGATCTCGTCGATCCAACCAGTGTCTTGCCGTACTAGAGTCAGCAGCAAGCAATCGCCCGAGGGCAACCCACAGTTTGGTGCTCCGCTCGGTGGGGCAGGTGGGAGCTCCTCGTCGATGCTGATGTTGACCACAGGTTGCTTGACTGAGGCCTTGGTGAGCCTCTCCTCGAACACTCCAGGCTTCTGGGCTTCTCTTCTTGCTGCCCGCCGAGCAATTTCATCTGCCTCTTGGTTTTCTGCCCGTGGGATGTGCTTGAGCTCCATGCCCCTAAAGTGTTTCTCCAGCCTGCGTACCTCTTCAAGGTAGGCTACCATGTAGGTGTCCTTAGGCGTGTAACTTTTGTTGGAGAAGTTGACGAGGAGCTGGGAGTCGCCCTTGATGAGGATGTACTTGATTCCGAGGGCGATGGCGGCTTTGAGCCCGGCGAGGAGGCCTTCATACTCAGCGATGTTGTTGGAGACCTTGTCGCTGTCCTTAAAGCACAGTTGGACGGCGTAGTAGAGCTTGTCGCCTGTCGGTGAGGTGAGAACGGCGCCAGCCCCTGCACTCCTGGCCGCAAAGGCGCCGTCGAAGTGCATGGTCCAGTGGCTTGGCGTCGTTCCTCCTGAGGCTGTAACCTCCTCCTCTGGAAGCTCTTCGTCTTTGCGCGTGTCCGTCCACTCGGCCATGAAATCAGCCAGCACTCTGCCCTTGATGACCCTGGTGGTGTCAAACTCCAGCTCGAAAGGTTGTAGCTCAATGCCCCAGCCTGCGACGCGATCTGTCGCGTTCGGGTTGCGCAGGACCTGCTCCAGGGGATATGAGGTGACCACCTTGATGGGGTGACCCTGGAAGTAGTGGCGCAACTTCCTGGAGGCGATGAGGAGCGAGAAGAGGAGCTTTTGCTGCATGGGGTAGCGCTCGCGAGCATCCCGCAGCACTGTGCTGACGAAGTACACGGGGTGCTCGACGAGGGTAGTCATTGGTGAGGCAGCGGCTGGCTCCTCCCCAGGCTCGGTGGAGTCCTTGGCGAGGTTTTCTTGGGGCTGGGGGCCTGACGAGGCTGCTTCCTTGTCGGGGGGTTCTGGGCTTGGCGAGGCGGAGTTCTGCTTGTCGAGGACTGGCTCTTCTCTTTCAGCCACCAAGACCGCGCTTGCCGTCTGAGGAGTGGCTGCAAGGTACAGCTTCAGAGGCTCGCGAGGGCGTGGGGCGACCATGATGGGTGGGCTCGCCATATATTTCTTCAAGTCCTCAAAGGCCTTTGCTGCTTCGGGGGTCCACTTGAAAGGACCGGACCTCTTCATGATCTTGAAAAATGGCAGCGCCCTCTCGCCGAACTTGGAGATGAAACGGCCAAGGCTGGCCATACATCCCGCTAAGCGTTGCATGTCCTTGAGGCGACGAGGGGGCTGCATCTGCTCTATGGCCTTGATCTTGTTGGGGTTGGCCTCAATGCCGCGGTGGGATACCAGGAACCCGAGGAGCTTGCCTGAAGGGACCCCGAAGACGCACTTGGCGGGGTTTAGCTTGATGTTGACCTTGCGCAGGTTGGCAAAGGTCTTCTCGAGGTCCTGGATGAGCGTGTCCTTCTCGCGAGTCTTGACGACGATGTCGTCGACGTAGGCCTCTGCATTCCTCCCCATTTGAGCTCCCAAGGCGATCCTCATGAGGCGCTGGAAAGTGGCGCCAGCGTTCTTCAGACCGAAGGGCATACAGACGTAGCAAAACACACCGCAAGGGGTGAGAAATGCTGTCTTCTCCTCGTCCTCCTTCGCCATCTTGATCTGGTGATAACCAGAGAAGGCATCCAAAAAACAGAGGAGTGCGCAGCCGGCGGTGGAGTCTACGATCTGGTCGATCCTCGGGAGGGGATAGGGGTCCTTGGGGCAGGCCTTGTTGAGGTCGGTGAAGTCGATGCAGAGGCGGCTCCCTCCGGTGTGCTTGGGGACGACCACACCGTTGGCGAGCCAAGTGGGGTGGACCACTTCCTTGATGATGCTGGTCTTCTTCAGCTTGTCTACTTCCTTGACGATGAAGTCTTGCTTCTCTGGCGCTTGGCGCCGCGCTTTTTGCTTGACGGGGCGTGCGTTTGGGCACACGGCTAAGTGGTGCTCGATCACCTCCCTCGGTACTCCGGACATATCTGACGGTGTCCAGGCGAACATGTCAGAGTTTGCCCTGAGGAAGGCGACGAGCGCGCTTTCCTATTTGGGAGGCAGGTTGGCGCCGATGGTGACACAAGCCCCCGAGCCACTTGCCTCCAGAGACACTTGCTTTGTCGCGGCCTTCTCCTGAGAGAACAGCTGCTTCTTCTTCGCGGGGGGCCTCGGGAGGGGTTCCTCGTCCTCGTCGGCGGGTGACGCCACCGCGGCAGCCTTGTAGGCCGCTTGCGCAGCGTACAGGGCGTCCGAGACCACGCCGCGAATGACAATGGTGCCACCCGAGCCAGGGAGCTTGACGAGGTTATAGGCGTGGTGGGTCACCGCCATGAATTTGGCGAGGGCGGGGTAGCCGAGTATGGCGTTGTAGGGCAGGCCGATGTGCGCGACGTCGAAGTCGATCAGCTCAGTGCGGTAGTTGGCCTGGGTGCCGAAAGTGACGGCGAGCCTCACCTGCCCCAAAGGGGTGGTGAGACCCTCTGTCACTCCCGAGAAGGGCCTGGTAGGCATGAGCCGCTCGTAGGGCACCTGCAGCTTCTCGAATGTTTCGACGGAGATGACGTTGAGGCCAGCACCCCCATCAATGAGCGTCTTAGAGACGGCGATATTGTTGATGGTGGGGGTGCAGACCAACGGGATGGTGCCAACGGTTGAAGTGGACTTGGGGTGGTCGCCGGAGTCAAAAGTAATGGGGCACTGGGACCACTTGAGGGGCCTGGAGGCCTCGACTCCAGGAAGGGCTGCTGCGACCTCGCGAGCGAGTTGCTTGAAGTGGCAGTTGGAGCGAGGGGCCTGAGCCCCGCCAAGGATGCAAGCGGCTCCACGAGGTACCTGGTAGCCTTCGTCAGCCTCGGCAGGCAGGTTGTCGTTTGTGGGCTGGGCAGCGTTGGCCTGGGGGTTCTGCTGGTAGTTGTCGTTGTAGTTGTTGTTCCAGCGTCGCCCCCCGCGGCCGCTGCGGCCTTCGCCGCGGCCTCCGCGGCCTCCGTTTGCCTCGCGAGCCTCGCGAGCCTCGCGAAGCCTCTTGATGTCGAAGCAGTCCTCGGTGGCGTGAGAGTGCCTGTTGTGGTAGATGCAAAAGGGACGATCATCCTTCTTCTCAGGTCCTGCGGCTGGAGTGGCAGCTTGGCGAGACTGCTTGGCGTCAGGCTCTGCCGCGAGGACCGCAGTAGTCTTGCGCTTCTCAGAGGATTTCTTCTTCTTGGACCCCTCGGTGGGGTCCCCTGGCTCGTTCTTGACGAACAAGCGGCCCTCTTCAGCCTTGGCGCACTTGTCCGCCAAGTCGAAAAGCTTGACGACGGTGGTGATGTTGTCGTGGATGCCGAGCTTCTCGAGCATCCGCACGTCTGTGACCCCAGCCTGGAAGGCCGAAATGACCTGCGCGTCGGTGGCGTTGGGGATCTTGTTGCGCACTTGGCTGAAGCGCTGGATGTACTTGCGGAGGGTCTCGCCGGGCTTCTGACGCACGGCGCGGAGGTCGTTGTAGGTGAGGCCGCGCTCGTACGTGCCCTTGAAGTTGGCGACGAAGCACCGGCAGAGCTCCTCCCAGGAGTTGATGGACTCGGCGGGGAGGTTGGTGAGCCATGAGGACGCAGAGTCCTTGAGGGCCATGGGGAACCAGTTCGCCATGACCTTGTCGTCGCCCCCGGCAGCCTGGATAGCCAGAGAGTAGAGCTGCAGGAACTCCAGGGCGTTGTTCTTGCCGTCGTAGCGCGGAGGGAGGTCCGGCCTGAACTTGACCGGCCAGACGACACGACGAAGGCTGCGAGTGAACGCGGCCGTCGTGCTGTAGGTGACCGTGCCGTTGGCAAGGGTGGCGCGGAGGTGGCGCCCGGCGGTGGCGACGTCCTGGACGGCGCGGTTGCGGCGTTCTTGCCCGCGCTCGATGCTCACGCGTGCGTCCTCAGGGGCTCGCTGCACGATCTGGCAGTCATGTGGCGACGACGCGTGCGATGCAGCGCGGCCGTCGCGAGGAGGAGCCCCCGCTGGAGCAGGTTGCGGTGCAACCGGTGGAGCCGGAGCGGGTGCGGGATGGAGAGGAGGCGCGGGAGGTGCGCCGTGCGCCACATCCCCCACGAGCGCAGAAGGAACCAGGGAACGAGACGGCGCGGGTGCCGCGGCGCGAGCGGCGCCGATGAGCTCGGCAACGCGGTTGAGCCAGGCCTCCTGAGCCGCCGGCGTGGGGCGGTACTGCAGCAGCTCCTGCGCCATGAGGAGCGTAGTCGCCGGGCTGGGCGCAGGGCGGCCCAGCGAGGAGGCAGCACGGTCCCGCGACGGGGGCAGGGAGGAGGCCTCCTCTTCGCCGAGGTCGTCCTCAGCGTGGTCGATGTCGTCGTCGTCCGGGTGCTCGACACGGGGCTCGGGGTCGACATGGCGCTCCGGAGCAGAGCTCCCACGCGGGCGGCCACGCGGGCGGCCTGCAGGAGCGGTGGCGGTGCTAGCTGTCCGGCGAGCGAGACGTTCGGCACGAGAACCGACCATGGCTGTGTCGAGGATGAAGACGCGCCTCAGCCCCCTACCTGGCGCGCCAAATGTCGGAGATTGTCCCCAGGAACTAGGGGTGTCTCCAAGGTATCGTGTGAGGGGCTGAACACGGAGTCAAACAATCCACAACGTGCTCCGGCGACGGTGCTCGTCAGGCTCGCTGCGGACGACACTGCAGAGATTGACACAAGGTCTTACCCAGGTTCAGGGCCCTCTTGTGGAGGTAAAACCCCTACGTCCTGCTTTTGTGTATTGCACTGCTTGGAGAGTTTACAGTACAAGGAGAGCTTGTCGAGCTCGAGGTGGCTAACAATGGTTGCTTATTAGCCTTTAGATCTAGGGTTTTTGGGTAGGCTCCTAGACTCCAAAAACCGAACCCTTTGCTTGGGCGTGCTCCTCCTCCTTTTATAGGCGCCCTGGGCCTCTTCTGCCCAAACATTTGGGCGGGAAGGGCTACCACACGGCGATGAAGGAGGAGGCGCGGTGCACCGTAAAGGTGAGGTCTACCATAAAGGTAAAGCTCGTGGACGCGGTCCACGGCAGGGGAACGGCGTCACCAAAGCTGAAAAGGGGCACCGACCAGCTGGACAGTGGGCTGGCGCTTGCCGAGGTGGGAGGTGACCCACGGTGACGTCGTCCTTGGAGCGTAGCTGCAGACTATTCCCTTGTCACCAAAGAGGCAATACTCGTTGTCCGCTTTGCTTGGCTCCGCTTTGTTGACTGCTTTATACATGGAAACGGCAACTGCGGCGTTGTCGTCATCGCGCGTAGGCACGCGCGTCACTCTGCACATGGCGCAGAGCCCATGTGCGCTCTGCCGCGGGGGCAGAGATGGCTTCACGAGGAAGGCGCTTCGCGAGGCGAAAAGCCTCGCCAAGCCCTTCAGCTTGGTCCTTAGCAGAATTGCGGGCGGCGTTGGAGACGCCTTGTCGAGGGGCGATCCCTCGCCAAGGGAAAGAACCCTTGGCGAGGAGAAAAACCCTTCGCGAGGGGAGAAATCCTCGCGAAGCTCGCCAGGCTTGGAGAGCCTGGTCCTTAGCGAAAATCATCCAAAGAATCTTGTGGGCCCTGGCAGGCCAGCCCGTGGTACCCTGGTTTCCACTGTGCCGACACATATGACTTTTGTACCTGTAGATTTTCTAATCATGGATATGGAGAATAAAACCTCTAGTCCTATTATTTTGGGAAGACCTTTTCTTCGTACCACAGGGGCTATCATTGATTCAAACGAAGGGAATGTGAAGTTTCAGTTTTCACACAAGAAATGCATGGAACACTTACCAAGGATGAAGGGCACAACTTTTAAGCTCCCTCATGAGCTTCATCTTCGATAAAACAACAAGTAAGTAAGCCTAGCTATATGGCTATAAAGAAAGCGCTTTACGGGAGGCAACCCGGTTGTTTTTATTTGGATTTTTTTTGAGTCCTCTTGCTGTAACAAGAGATTGTTTTCTTAGTTTAGTTTCTGTAATTTTTAATAAAGTGCCAAGTTTTACCCATTTTGGTTGAAAAGTTGCTATACCTATTCGGAGATTTTATTCCTGCACAGAGTCTGTGCATGGTTTGATTTTTCATTCCTATTATGTAACTCCAAATGAGCTGAGATTTTTAATGTAACTTCAAATTTTCATCCTCTGTATGTGATGGGGGGATACTTTATAGTTAGGCCCATGGACCCGGAAAGTAGACCCGCCAAGACCAAGAAGGCCAACGCCGAGTCACGAGACAAGTCACATGGGCTGGGCTGAAGACAAGCCGACCAAGGCCCGTGTGGAGAAAGAGGCTCACCCGAAAGAGGAGCCCAAGTACAACCCGGAGTCTAAACTTGGAAGATGAAGACGTAGAGTAGGACTCCTTGTTCTAGTATGACTCGGTGTAGCCTGTAATTCTAGAGACCCAGCAGCCTTTATAAGCGGGGTCCTGGACTTTAGATCGATAAGCAAGTTAGAGAGAGAGTTCCAAGAGATAAGCTTCAACCAGTAGAGAGAAACCCTAGCCACCAGAGAGAAGTCGCCGGCTCCTGAGTTGTAGGAGCCGGGTCCCTGTAATCGAGATACAATCAAGAGCAATAACATAGAAGCAGGAAGTAGGTCTTTACCTCGAATCAGAGGGACCGAACCTGGGTAAATCCTTGCTCCCCGACGAGATTAATCGTTCCCACGTACTTCAATCACCAATGGCCCCAGAACTCATCTTCCCGGAGGAAGAACTTGCCGTGACAACCCCACGACAGTTGGCGCCCACCGTGGGGCATACGGTGACGAAAGGAGTTGAGATCGTTGGAGCTGCTCGTCGAGCTATGGAGAAACTCGCCATCGGGCGGGTCTACACGGATGAGCATGGAGAGACCGAAATCGATGACTCAGGCTGGACTTTGGAGATGAACGAAGTCGACGAAGGCTACCAGCTTGTCTTTGGAGGAATCAACGTGTTCGTCGGGATGGTGTGCGCGTCGGGTCTTCGCGTGAACTCGGCGGAGTCAGTATCAGAGCCAACCGTTGTCGTCGAGTCCGACGGCGAGGAGTCGGTCGGAACTTCAGAGGTCGGCATCATCGCCGAGTCTGAGGGACCCCTAGCTGAGGAACCAGAGGTGATGCAAGAGTCAGATTCAGATTATGATGCAGATTCAGAGTCCATCCTACCCTTGTTTGAAGATCGGCTTGGGTACGGGATAGAGGAAGAGGATTATGAGGAGTCGCCAGTACGCGCTCGTGTTGTGGGAGTCTACATGTCTGGAAACACAGGGAATCAGTTCGATCCGACTCTATTGACAAAGGAAATTAATGCAAGTAATGCCGCTGAGAGGGCAGCCGAGTTAACCAACGCTCGTGCTGCGTTGGAGAAGCAGCTAGCTGATATTACAGAGGCAAACCGTCGACTAGCCGCGGAACAGGCCCGAGTCCAGGATGAAGCTCAAGTTGTGCGGAGGCGCCGCGAGGAGCTTACTTCAATTCAACACCGCAGAGCCAGGAGTCGCTTGCATGATGGAGTCCACATCAATCCAACCAATCTATTCGTCACACCTAACGGTTCAGGCAGAGGATCCGGACTGGGAGGCTCAGCGGCAGCAGGAGGCGCCGCAGGAGGAGCCGGAGGAGCACCACCACCACCACCACCACCACCACCCCCAGAAGGATCGGGAGGCAGCCGTGCCAACGGACCACCGCCTGAAGGAGGAGTCGGAGGAGGAGCATCTGGTGGCTTAGGGTCACAGCCTAACAGATTTCATACTCCAGAAGGACATTACTCTAATCCTATGGACAACGTTCATGCGGCGACTCTGAGGTTGGAGAGGGACCAGCAGGATAGGAGACTCGTGAGGCTATCGAGCTACTGAAGACAGCTTTGACTCAGCAAGTTGTATCCAACCTTTCCAGATGCAAGTAGGCTACACTCAACACCCTTTAACTCAGGTACGAGGAGTCGGCACGGTGAGTCCAACCCGGCCAACTCTACGAGTGCAAGGCGTCGTGAGCTAGTGAGGAATCGTGCAAACATGCCAACTGCTTCACAGGCTCAGCTAGTGGTTGATGAAGCAAGGCAACGACGAGAAAGAGAAGCAGCAAGAGCTCGGGAGGCAGAAAGGGACAGAGCGTTAGTGGGTGCAGCCAACCCGCCTCAGCCAACCCGCGTGCACGAGGAGGTGACTTCTCCTGGTGCTTCCCCAGCATTAACAGGACCAGAGTGTTTGTCTGATGCCATCAGGTCCGAGTCCTTCCCCAACAGTTTCAAGGAGCCGCGCAAGGTTCCAAACTACGAGCCAAACATGGACCCGACCTCTTGGTTGGGTACATACGAGATGGCAATGAGTATTCGCAATGCCACAGCTAATCTGTGTGCCAAGTTCATGTATCTTATGATGGAGGGAGCAGCCAAGGTTTGGATGCGCAACTTGCCTCCTAGATCAATCAACTCTTGGGAGCAATTAAAGGCAGCTTTTATTCAGAACTTTCCAGGGCACATGCAAAAAACTCAGCACCATCGAGGACCTAGAGCGGTGTGTCCAGAGGAAGGGCAAGTCAGCAAGGCACTGGATGAAGCGAGTCTCAGAGATCATTAACTCCTCACAAGGACTCCCACCAGTTTCAGTGTTAATGGCGATGGAGAGAAATTGCAGTTACAATCCCTTGAGTTGGAAGCTAGGTCGTATGAAGGAGAGCCTGAATCAAGGTATTCCCCTTACGATTGGTGAGATCATGGCAGGTGCTAATAAGCACGCTGCCACAGACAAAACAAAGGATCAGGAGGAAGGAACTAAAGGACAAGGTGGCAATGGTCAGAATCAGAACCAGAATCAGAACCAGAATCAAGGTGGTGGCAAGAGGCCATATGGAGACAACTCTGACCTAGTGGCCAACACAAACACTGGAGTCAGACGCAAGGACAATAATTCTGGTGGATACCAAGGCCGCACTCCAAGCACGGAGGAGGTCTTGAGGATTCCCTGCCCTAAACATGCTAAGAACGGTAGATGCGGTCATACCCTGGGACAGTGCGTAGATTTGCAGCGCGCCAGGTTCCAAGGGCCAGGAGGAGGTAACAACAATGGTGGATATAGAGGAAACAATGGAGCCGGAGGACCCGGCAATAACGGTGGAGGAGCCGGCAATAACCCAAACCAACCTCAAGGAGGAGGTCACCAGCAGGGCGGGTTCCAGCAGAACCCGAAGCAGCTCAATGATGGCAATGGTCAGTATTATGTCACAACTCGGCAGCACAACCCGAGTCGTGGCAGCTACCATGTCTTCACAACTAGTACGTCCAAGCGTTCCAAGAAGTTGAAAGTCAGAGCAGTTAATGCAGTAGAGCTGGCCCTTCCACAGTGGCTCAGGTGGTCAGAGCAAACCATCACATGGAGTCGGGCAGATCATCCTCCAAGAGTCGACGAGCCAGGGCAGTTAGCCTTGGTGGTAGCACCTCAAGTTGGGGGCTATACATTAAACAAAGTGCTTATGGATGGTGGAAGCAGTATCAACATCTTATATTATGACACATTCAAGAGGATGCAGCTGCAAGATAGACAGCTAATTCCAACAGAGATAGTGTTCCATGGGATAGTACCAGGGAAGTCGGCCAAGCCCATTGGTAAGATTTATCTTGAGGTTGCTTTTGGCACAGTGGAGAATTTTCGTTCAGAGATTATGCCCTTTGAGGTAGTGGACCTTAAGAGCCCATATCATGCTCTTTTTGGTCGACCTGCATATTTTAAGTTTATGGCCAGGCCATGTTATGTGTACTTGAAGCTCAAGATGCCAGGTCCAGCAGGAGTCATTACAGTTAATGGCAGCAGACAGATGGCATTGGAGTGTGAGTTAGGTGATGCAGCTATGGCTGAGACAGCTTGTGCTCAAGAGGAGCTAAAGTTTTACAAGGCAAACGTGGACCCGGAGGACAACTCGGTCCTTAAGAAGCCGGCCACAGAGGAGAAGATGAAATTCAAGTCAGCTCAGGACACAAAGCAAGTCGACTTTACCCCTGGCGACTCTTCCAAGCAGTTCACCATTGGGGCACACCTCTCTGATAAATAGGAAAGCGCGCTCGTCGAGTTCATCCGTGAGAACCAGGACGTCTTTGCATGGAAGCCATCTGACATGCCAGGAGTCCCGAGAGAACTCGCCGAGCACAGCTTACATGTTAATCCTAATGCAAGACCGGTCAAGCAGGGTCTGCGCAAGTTTCATGATGACAGGAGGAAAGCTATAGGAGAAGAGGTGGCTCGGCTCCTCGCAGCCGAGTTCATCAAGGAGGTCTTTCACCCAGAGTGGGTGGCCAATCCAGTGTTAGTACCAAAGAAGATAGGGGAGTTGCGGATGTGCATCGACTTCACGGGCCTGAACAAGCATTGCCCTAAGGACCCATTTGCACTACCTCGCATAGACCAGATCATTGACTCCACAGCGGGGTCAGAGTTGCTTTGTTTCTTGGATGCATATTCAGGGTACCATCAGATCAGACTCAACATAGAGGATGAGCTGAAGACGTCCTTCATCACGCCCTTTGGAGCATTTTGTTACACAACAATGCCCTTTGGACTCAAGAATGCAGGAGCTACATATCAGAGATGCATCCAGAACTGTTTCAAAAAACAGATTGGAAGGAATATTCATGCTTATGTGGATGATGTAGTTGTCAAGTCTCAGAAAGCCGACTCTCTGATAGCAGACCTGACAGAAACGTTTGAGAACCTACGCAAGTATAAGATGAAGCTCAACCCGACCAAGTGTGTTTTTGGAGTCCCTGCTGGCAAACTCCTAGGCTTCATCGTTTCAGAGAGAGGCATTGAGGCAAATCCAGAGAAAATCAAGGCTATCCATAACTTGCAGAAGCCGACTTGTCTGAAGGACGTTCAAAAGCTCACTGGATGTGTGGCAGCTCTAAGCAGGTTTATTTCCAGACTCGGGGAGAAGGCGGGTCCTCTCTACCGACTCCTGAAGAAGTCAGATAAATTCCTATGGGATGAAGAAGCTGACCGTGCTTTTGAGGAGTTGAAGAAACTTTGTCAACAACACCAGTGCTTGCAGCTCCTACAGATAAGGAGCCCATGTTATTATATGTAGTTGCCAACGAGAGAGTTGTCAGTGCAGTAGTAGTTGTGGAACGCGCAGAGGAAGGAAAGGAGTACCCAGTGCAGAGACCTGTCTACTACATCAGTGAAGTCCTCACAGAGTGAAAGCAAAGGTACCCACAATGGCAGAAGTTGGTCTATGGAGTTTTTCTTGCAAGTAGAAAGCTCAAGCATTGTTTCCAAGAGCATCCAATTAAGGTGGTGAGTTCAGCACCGCTGGCAGATATTATACGCAACAGAGAAGCAACAGGGCGAGTCGCCAAGTGGGCAATTGAGTTGGGTCCCTATCATATGACATATGAGCCAAGGACAGCGATCAAATCTCAAGCTTTGGTTGATTTTGTCAATGATTGGACAGATTTTACATCTTCACCAAGCACCTCTTGCACCAAGTATTGGACAATGCACTTTGATGGGTCCAGACAGTTAGAAGGCTCAGGAGCCGGCATGGTGTTAACATCACCTAAGGAGATAAGTTAGCATATGTCTTTCAGTTACACTTTGATTGTACCAACAACATGGCAGAGTATGAGGCTTTGCTGCATGGCCTGCGTTTGGCCAAGGAGATGAACGTCAAGCGTATCAGGTGCTTTGGAGACTCGGATCTCGTCGCTCAACAAGTGTCTGGAACTTGGGACTCGAAGGATGCAAACATGGCGGCTTACAGAAGAGCAGTCGAACAGATAGCCGGGTTCTTTTCTTGTGGCACCCCGATCCGGAGATCGAGTTACCCCATATATCAGTCCCAGGAGCACTGAATATATGACAACTTGATAACAGAACATAACCACTTTATTAAGGGGTCGGGAACCGACGATGGATTACAAGGGTCTCATTACAAGGCTGCGCCCTAGCACACACAACAGTTTGTACATTATTTATCGAACATAACTTCATCAGAGGGCGTCAGCGGATTGGCGGAAGCGTGCGACGAAGAGGGCCTAACTCCACAGGGCTCTGCCTGGATACCGGATCTAGTTCTCGTACAAGGGGTACTCGGCGACGGGGGTAGGAGGATCTGGCCACATGAAAAGCCAGGTGAGTACATGGAATGTACTCGCAAGACATCAATCCTCAATCAACCATAACCAACGGTCCTATATGGCATGGCATGTGCAAGTGCGAGTCCAAGCTTAACGGTTGGACTTAACTTACCTACTTACCTGTGACGAAAACCGTGGATTATGAGAACGAGTCTCATTCCCACACAACAATATTCTCAACACTTAGGTTCTCAAGCGTGACCAACTCTGGTCCACCTCGAGCTCAGCTTTTGACCAACTTTGGTCCACTTTTCAGCTCATTCAACTTTGGCCAACTCTGGCCGTTTGGTGAATTTATTTCTCCGTGTTCGACTGGACTGACTCTAGTGTGACTGGACCCAACACCGTTCCTTAGGTAGGAACAATACTAGATTCTAGATTTGACACTCTCGAGAGGTTGCAACTTTATCCACACGTTGGGGTCTAAGCTTGTACAGCCGGTACCTGCCGCACAAACCTATTCCCCCGTAGCCGTCCCTCTACCAAGACACTCCTTGTATAGCTACCGACTTACCACTCGGGCTAAGTCTTATGACGAAGTGAATCCGGCACGTCCCCAACTCATGAGCAACGCCTAGCTCCGGAACCTTCACAAGACTAGCCCCGACCACAACTATGCAGTAACCGACTAGACTTGCCAAGTGGGTAGCATCAAAAGAGGTTCGATAGGCTACTAAGCTACGGTCTTCCCATTTCAACGACGCATGGTTGTGCGGTGTGTTTGGCGAGTGGCACTATTTGACTCAATCTAGTCGACGGAGGTGGTTATCTTTTTAGTCAATTTTATTCTCCACCACAAGACAGCAACAAACGTTAGTCCACAAGATATACATGAGCATAAAAATAACCACATAGCAGTTTAGTAAGGTAAAGTAAGGTCAACCGGGCGATGGCGGAGTTTCCTCCGACCAGTGACAGCCACAGGTTGGGTAAAGATAAAATAACAAAATCAACCGGGCGAGGACGGAGATGTCTCCGGCCAGTAGCCCACGGGTCGAGTAAGAAATTAAAATGACAAAATCAACCGGGCGAGGACGGAGATGTCTCCGGCCAGTTGCAGCCACGGGTTGAGTAAATAAATACGCACACCCCACTCTACGGAAAGTAGACGAGATTCAATCCACGTGGGCGGAGCCCGACATGTATTTAGTCGCCGGCCGGAACTCAACCCACACTTGATGGGTTTATCGTATTGCGGGAAAGTAAAGTTAGTTGAAAAAAAGTACTGAAAGTAGGCGAGATTCAATCCACGCGGGTGGTGCCCAACATGTATTTAGTCGCCGGCCGGAACTCAACTCACGGAACATGAGTTTATCGTATTGCATGAAATAAAGGTGACAATAATAAATTGCATGAAATCATAGGCATGAAATATTAGCATAGGGCGACATATGAGATGCAACTACCGCTCAATCAAGCAACAAATAAAACATCGAGGACTTGGAACAGATGGTTGGGGGCTGATGGCTTGCCTTCTTGGATAGGTTCAACTTCCACTTCGATAGGGGGGTTGGAATCTATTAAAGAAATTCAAAATAGGGTTAAAACCTACCACAAGGCATTCAAAAGTTCAGTGGGCAAATGAACTTCAAATCAATTGAAACCAGTGGCATTGGATAGATATTTTGAAAACAAAGCCAGTGCAAAAAGATTCAAATTTTTCTGACTATGCTTGAGGGAGATATGAATTTCCAAAGATGGGTCCAGAATCTGTTTTCAAAAAAACAGAAAACGTTTGGATAAGATTAAAATACTGACGGGTGGGACCCTTCCCTTTTAAAACCGAACCGGTACGCGCTGTAAAAGAACAGGGGGAGAGAGAGGCATTGCCGTCGCCGGCGTTCTCACCGTCGAGGACGAGGGCGTCGCTTCCCGGCGGTCCTAGGGCAATGTGAAGGTGGCTACGGGCTCCGGGAGGGGTGGATTGGAAGAGGGAGGAGGCTTGGGCGGCGGGGTGGCTCTGGAGGTGGTGAATTGCTTGGGGACTGGGCGGCGGGAACGGGCTCGTCGCCGACGCTCCGGTGCTCCCGGGGAGCTAATCGTGGCCAGGGGGGGAGGCTCGGAGGGCGGGGGTGGTGGTGTGGTGGTCGAGGGAGCCGGGGTCTCCTTTTATAGCCCACCGCGGTGGGGGTCCGGACGCGGGCCGCGGCGAGGTGTCGAGAGAGGAGGCCGTGGCAGGGGAGGAGACGATGGACGGCGCGCCGTCGGTGTAGTGCAGGGTGGAGCTAGACGGCGGGATTCGCGCGTCGTGGATGAGCACGGATGGCGTGGCGCGGCCGTGGATAAGCACCGGGTCCGGGCGGCGCGTCGGGGTGGTGGCGCGTGGATGCTGGACAGAGGGAAGCGACGGGCGGCGCGTCGAGGGTGTAGCGGCAGGGTTGCTGTGCGATTCTGCCTCGACGGGATTCGCGGAGAGACTATGCGGCACTGTGAGGGGAGGGGGGGGGGGGCGCGGTGGTGCAGCGCGCGCGGCGCGTCGCCTAGTGAGCGGCGGCGCACGTGAGGCGATGGGGAGCATGGAGGTGCCGTGGTGGTCTAGCCAGTGGTGGGGGTGTAGGGGGACACGTTTAGGGGCTGCGGGAGGGCTGACGGCGGCGACCATAAACCGGCGGCGCCGCCGGGCACGATCTGGCCCGCGTTCTGGCCATGCCGATTTCGGCATGGAGATGTTTCTCTCAGCTCATAGCTCCATTTGCAAAACCATTCGCGTCACTAGGTGCCAAATTCAAAATGCTACAACTTTTCAGAACAATGTTTTCCAAATTCCAAACTTGCCCTATACAAAAATTTCATCGAACACTTCTGGTCAAAAAGCAAAACCAGGTTTTGGGGCTTCAAACCAAAATATATTTGGCCAGGAAAATTACCTGAGGTAGAGATTGGTTATGAGCATCTACCTTAGGGTTTTTAGAATTTTTGGATAATGTTTAGTAGGGTTTCCAAAAATAACAAGGTTTAGGCCAGAAAGTAAAACAGGGAAAAACTCAAATAATTTCTTAACAAGGTATCAAATATTTTTACATATTTGGGTTATACACTTGTTAGAGATCTTCCCTGAATTTTGGTAGAATTTTGAAGATGGTTTTGATATACTTCATTTGGAAAGGGGTTTTTAGGCAGAAAAAATCAACCCTTTTCTTAACAAGTCACCCAATATTTTTGCATAAATAGGTTCTACTCTAGCTGGGGATCACTCTGGAATTTTTGGGGAATTTTTGAAGTCACCCCTGATATAGCTCCTTTGGAAGGCTAGGGTTTAGGTCCCTTTTGTATTAAAGAAAAGACAAATATTTTGTGAACCTTGAGGGTTTTGGAAATGTGGAATAAAATAGAGGGCCAAGATCGGAAGATTCAAATTCAAATCCAAATTTTGGTTTTGTCAAAGAAAATTTTATAGGGCCAAAATTCGGGATGTGACATTCTGGTTATCAAGTGGAGCATATTGACAGGCGCAAGAACGAGGCCGCTGATGCGTTATCACGACTCGGCTCTCGTCGAGAGAAAGTACCACCAAATGTGTTCTTGGATGAACTCCATCACCCTTCAGTCAAGTTGCCCACAGAGGAGGAGTTAGCTTTTCCAGACCCAGAGTCGGCACTTGTTGCAGCAGTACGAACAATCCCAACGTGGACAGAGCCCTACCTAGCGTATCTCCTGCGGGGTGAACTCCCAAAGGATGAAGTCAAGCAAAAGCAACTCATCAGGCGATGCAAGTCCTACACAGTCATTGACGGCGAGTTGTATAGAAGGAGTGTTACTGGAGTCTACCAGAGATGTGTGTCTCCAGAGGAGGGCAAGCAAATATTGCAAGAGATCCATGCAGGAGATTGTGGTCATCATGCATCCACTAGATCCTTGGTGTCAAAAGCTTTCAGACACGGGTTCTTTTGGTTGACAGCACATTTAGATGCAGAGAGGATAGTTCGAGTCTGTGATGGATGTCAAAGGTACGCAAGGCAAGACCACGTGCCAGCTCAAGAACTCAGAACCATCCCTATCACTTGGCCATTTGCAGTTTGGGGACTCGACATGGTGGGCCCTTTCTCAAAGTCGCCTTGTCAGAAGACCCATCTGCTAGTAGCAGTTGACAAGTTCACCAAGTGGGTGGAGTGGAACCCGTCAGCAGAGTCGACGGTGCATCAGCTGTGAGATTCTTCAAGAAAATAGCAACACGATTTGGATACCTCATAGCATCATTACAGACAATGGTACCAACTTATCAGTTGGGGAGATGGCCAAGTTTTGTGGTGAGAACAACATCAGACTCGACCTAGCCTCAGTGGCACATCCACAGTCCAATGGACAAGCAGAGAGGGCAAATCAGGAGTTGTTGAAGGGAATAAGCCTCGGCTCCGAGTCCCTTTGCTAAGAGCCGCCGGGTCTTGGGTTGAGGAGTTACCAGCAGTACTTTGGAGCATCAGGACGACTCCTAACAGATCCACTGGCTTCACACCTTTCTTCATGGTGTATGGAGCTGAAGCTGTCTTGCCAAGCGACTTGTTGCATGACTCGCCACGAGTCGCCAATTACGTTGAGACAGAAAACGAACTCGCCCGCCAGGACTCGGTCGATGCACTTGAGGAAGCAAGGGAGTTAGCCCTAGAGAGATCAGCAGTTTATCAGCAGGACTTGCGGCGTATCACGCACGCAGAGTCAAGACCCGGACTTTCCAGGAAGGAGACTTAGTGCTTCGCCTTGTCCAGAATAAGGAAGGGATGCACAAGTTATCTTCACCATGGGAAGGACCGTTCATCATAAGCAAGAATCTGAACAACGGATCGTACTATCTAATAGATGTGCGAGAGCCGGCAAGTGTAGGCAAAGGAGCTGATACAGCTCATACTCTAGATCCTTATGCAGAGGCAAAGAGGCCTTGGAACATAGCTCAGTTACGTCCTTATTATACTTAAGTTGTAACAGATTCATGAGTTGAAAGGCAATGAGCCCAGTGAGCCATGCCTAGATGTAATCGAATTGTTACGATCAAATGAAATAAAGCCGGCTTTTGTGAACATGAGTCCTTTAGTCGAGTCACCCAGTGAGTGCGCTTTATTCTTTAAATTTTGATCATCAGGTTCTTGGGGGCTTGCTTTTCAGTGAAAAAGCTAAGCTTAAACTCTTGGACCCGGCACAGTAGCCAAACTTTTCCTAGTCCTTTCGCTGGTAAGTCAGATGCATCCTGCACAATATGATCTATCTACAGGCATGACTTGTTTCTCTCTCTTATGGATCCTAAGGAACATATGAGTTAAGAACCTGTCAGCACAAACTGTAAGAGAAGTCATGCAGGGCCTACTTTATTCATCAGTGAAAGACTAGACGGGTTATAAGAACCAAGCCGATTGGCACAAATTCAAAATAGCTAACAAGCTAAACAGTTTAAAGGCACCAGTAGTGCATCATTACAACTCAAAATAGCTAACAAGCTACAAATTTTAAAAAATACCAGTAGTGCATCATTACAGAGTTTAAATACCAACAACACAGCATTACATAGTAATCAAAAGTCATTCAGAGGGTTGTCTTCAAGAGGATCTGACTCCTTCGCCAGAGTCGGGGAGTCCTTCTTAACAGGAGACTTGTCCTTTGTCTGGACAGCAGGAATTGAGTAGCCTTTCTTCACGGGAGATTTGCCTTGTGCTTCAGCAGCAGAGGAAGGAGCCGGCTTCAATGGAGGCTTGGTGGCGACTCTCTTCGTTTGAAAGCCAGTACCCCTTAGGACTCTTCATGTGCTTAGCAAGTTCTGCTTGTTTCTGAGCGTCTCCAGAGACAGCTCTAGAAGGAGTGGGCGCAGCAGGAGTCTTCAGGGTAGGCTCAGCACTTGGAACAGGAGCCGCCGGTGACGATGAACTCGGACCGGCGGAAGAAGAGAATACACCAGCTGGGTCCTGTGATGGGCGGCCAAAGTTTACTATCTGAGGAGTTTCTGGAGCGACTCTTTTGTTCTCCAAATCATAATGATGAACCCATACCTCAGGGTCCATCTTATTGGCAATCTCACAAGCATATGGCCGCACCAGTTTTTCTTCGGCCTTGAAGTCATCCTGAGTGAAGGTTTGCCATCTTCATGCTGCTCAGGCTCCCCATCGTCAGCATTGCTGGCTCTAGGACAGTTGGATAGTAGCTGTGGGCTAAAGCCAAGATCCTGGTGGAGGCTCTCCTCATTGAAGATTGTTTCCACAGACGCATATAGCCTGGTGCTCTGGACAACTCGTCCACCAGACGTTCAGGCTCTTTGGGGTACTTGCCTTTATGATTCAAATACTTGACCACAGAACGGGCTCCCTCTTGTAGCCCATGACAGTAATCAAGCATCTCAGATAGTTGCTTGCTAGTGGGCAATTTAAGATTTGGGGAGTCAGCCCCTGCAGAAAGAAAATCAAGGAGTCATTGTCAGTTGAAAAGCAGTTCAGAAAGGTGCAAAAGGAAGCAAGCAAAAGTCATAAACTCACCAATATATGCTGACACATGGCACCAATGCCCTTCTTGCAAGTGTCGAACACAGCTTTCAGGTCGTTGTGTGCCTTCTGGGCAATTTTTTTGGCCTCAGCCGACTCTTTTTCACCTGCTCAGTTGAGCAGCCAAGGTCTTCAGATCCTTCTCAAGCTGAAGGGAGTGTTCTTTTTCGGCCATGGCAGATCTGGCACTGGCAGCTGCCTGGTCCTCAAGTTCTTTCATATCTCTCTTCATCTTGGAGACAATGCACTGCAATTACAAGTCATAAAGCACAAGTGAGCTCCACAAGTCAAATAACGAACTCATGAGCTCCAAGTCGTCACAAGTTAACAACTTGGCGCTTGGGGGCTACTCAGGAGTCAGTTTTTTCATAAACAGCAAGCAGGCATGAGTCCTAATCGACAAGTCCTAAGCTCCAAGTCGCCACAAGTTAGCAACTTGGCGCTTGGGGGCTACTCGCAGAACAGAAATTCTTCTTCAAGTAAGGTGTCAGTAAGCAACATATATTGATAGCTCCAAGTCGTCGCAGGCTGACAACTCGGCGCTTGGGGGCTACTCGTGCAAAAGTTTTTGGTCTAAGGACCCGACAGACAGTAAATTAGCAGCCCGAGTCCTAGTAGAGCTAAAGACTCAGTGCTTGGGGGCTACAGTGTGCAAATTTTTTCTATGTAGTAATTGGGTCAGTTTCAAATCGAAGCACCTATCCTAGTCACAAGTCACCACAGACAGGTGCTTGGGGCTACTGGGATAGGATGATGCCAGAAAAGCATATAAGGTGAAGTCAGAGGACTTACTTCATGAACCATGAGGAGAGATCTAAGAGCAGCTTGCTCGTCATCCTTCAGCCTAGCAGATTGATCATTCAAGTCAACAGCTTCAGCATAAGCTTCAGAAAATGACATGTCGTCAGCCACCCGAAGTCGGCTGTAATCAGTTGATGACTTGATCTTGATGGACGGAGAGGCTGCATGGGTCGGCTTCACAGGAGCCGGCTGAATTTAGGCGCAATATCAGGAGTCGCAGCACCAGAGCTGGGCTGGACTATGGTTGGAGTTGCCGCCCGGGTCCTTGAAGGGGACTCGGGAATGGTTGGAGTCGTGGTAGCACCAGCAGATGCAGCAATTGAAGGGACTATCTTTGTGCTGGTCGTTTCAGAGGCCGAAGGAGGTGCAGGTCCACGACCAAAAGTGACATCAGCCATGCCTGAGTGCTTGGTTACCTTAGAACAAGGCCGAGCCCTGAAATACGCAAAGATAGAAGTCAGCAACAGAATTAGTGAAAAGAGAAAAAGCAGAAGTCATTTGAATACAAGTATAGAAGCAAAGGAACCTTACCCAATATTGGTCTCCAGGTCCAAGGGGCCTGAGAGTTCGAAGAAGGCATTGACATCCCAGAGTTGTAAGAGTCGTCCTTTTGGGGAGGAGAGGTCGATTTCCGCTGGTGTGAGACTGGCAGAGGCTCAGGAGCATCTGCAGGCCCATCGGAACGCAGCTTCCTCTTCCTGGCGGCGATAACACTCTGCATGTGTTCTTCAGGCTTAGTGGGAGAGCGAGAGGACCCAAGGACTCGTGAGAGTGGTACCTTGGGAACAGCCTCTCGAGAGCCATTATTGTTTGAGGCTGGAGAGGACGAGGAGTGACTCCTAGCAGAGGACTCTGCAGATGGAGATGGTTGAGCAACAGCAGAGGCAGTATCAGTTTGCCTAGTGGTGGGAGCCTCTGGAGAGGACTCATCATCATCAATTTCTTCCACAATGGGAGCCTCCTGAGAGGACTCCTCTTCATCAACATTTTCAGTTGGAGCCTCTGGCGAGGACTCCTCATCGGCAGCATCATCATCAGCGGGAGCCCCCTGGGAGGACTCCTCATCCGCATCATCAGTGTCTTCTGCCACAGTGGTTTGATCTGTGGCAGGGATCTCTTCTTCAGCCTCAGCTTCAGCTTCAGCTTTATTCTTAGTACCAGCTCCAGAGGCCGGCTTCCAGAAGGAGTCGGTGAGCTGCAATAGAGTCAGTAAACATGAGTCAGCAAGCAGTACAAGTGAGATCAAGGTTGAAATAAAGTAGAGAGTGATACTTACATCAGGAGCTGGGTTGGTCGAGCAGAAGGGTTGGAGCCCGAAATGAGCTTGATCCTTCACCGGTTTCCCAGTCAACTTTTTGATGAGTCGACCAAGTTCGGGTCCATCAGACAGCTGCTCCGTAACTCGGAGGTCATCACCAGCGCATCTGGTATATGAGCAGATCAGCCGAGTCCTAGGACTCAGTGGCTGGATTCTCCAGGTCGTCCAGCAGCGGACAAGATCCATATTCTCTAAGTTGTGGGACAAGAGGGCCCGGATGCGAGTGATCAGAGACTCGACTCTTGGCCGGTCGGCCTCTGGGCACCTAGCTTTCATCAGAGGAGTCGCCCGAAGGCGGTCCTCAGAGAACAAGGGAAGTTTTGGCTCATTTGCAGGGGAGGTGTCCTTGCAATAAAAGAAGGTTTTTTGCCAGTCTTTGATGCGGTTTGGGAAAACTGGCTTAGGGAAGACAGAATTTAGGCGACGCTGGAGGGCTACAGCGCCACACTGTAAGAGAGGGCCCCCGGAGGTCTCGGGCTGAGGGTTGCAGTAAAAGAGCTCAAGCCAGAGATTGATGTCGGGCTTAATCTGGAGGTAATCCTCACAGAGAACGACGAAATTGGAAAGGGTGAGAATGGAGTTAGGAGCCAGATCGTGAATCCGCAGCTCGTAAAGTTCGAGGAGCTGGCGGAAGAAAAGATCGCCGGGGGGAGAAATCCGCGGAACAGGTGCTCCACGAAGACAACTACTTCACCCTTAGCGGGAGAGGGAACAATCTCATCCCCTGGGGCCCGAGCTTGAGCACTAGAGGGAATCAAACCTGAGAGCCTATGGGTCTTCAATTGCTCCGCCGAGACCACAGATCCACCCCAATCGGCGGAGATCGACCGTTGGAAGAGGATTTTGCGGCGGCGGCGGCCGCGGCGGCGATGTTCACCGTCCTGCTCGACGAGGTTGCCTTGGCCTTTGATGTGGTCTTTGTGCGCTTGGGAGCCATGGCGTGCGGGCGGTGCGTGCTGGGCGCGGGGAGAGATGGGCGCGAAGAGGAAAGGAGAGGTTTTGAGCTGAAGGGGCAAGTGAGGTTTTAAACCTAACCCTTCGGTATTTATCGAGAGGGTAAAACCCTAAGAGAGTTACAGTGTAGGTCCACAGTAAACTGTGGATAACGTTTCGCTATTTAGCAGCTCAGTGGTTAACAGATAGAAAGGGCACAGCGCAGAAAAGTTAAAGTCACAGAATTGGAAGAAGCCGGCTTGTCCCAGAGTGGCGAGTCCTGTGGCAGTGAAAGTCGAATCGTCCAGCCCTTGTTCGCAAGAGTCACAACAGACCCGGCCAGCATGTGCAGGGGCAAGGGTGATGGCTTGAACAAGGGCTGAGTATAGACTCATCCTTTATATTTATTATGTCTTTATGCAGGAATTCATCGTGGAGCTAGCAGCAAGCGACTTTTGAGCCTGTGGCTCAAGTGGAAGGAGTCGGCCCAGGGAGTCGAACCAACAAGTCAGAAGAAGCCGCCAAGCTGCGCCCAAGATAAATTCGGGGGCTACTGATGGGGGGATACTTTATAGGTAGGCCCATGGACCCGGAAAGTAGACCCGCCAAGACCAAGAAGGCCAATGCCGAGTCACGAGACAAGTCACATGGGCTGGGCTGGAGACAAGCCGACCAAGGCCCGTGTGGAGAAAGGACACGTCCAAAGAGGAGTCCAAGTACAACCCGGAGTCTAGTTGGAAGGACAAAGCAGAGTAGGACTCCGTGTTCTAGTATGACTCGACAGATTGTAAGTCCAGGACCCCCCTTTATAAGCGGGGTCCTGGATCGTAGTAAGCTAAGCTTCAACCAGTAGAGAGAAACCCTAGCCACCAGAGAGAAGTCGCCGGCTCCTGAGTTGTAGGAGCCGGGTCCCTGTAATCGAGATACAATCAAGAGCAATAACATAGAAGCAGAAGTAGGTCTTTACCTCGAATCAGAGGGGCCGAACCTGGGTAAATCCTTGTTCCCCGACGAGATTAATCGTTCCCACGTACTTCAATCACCAATGGCCCCAGAACTCATCTTCCCGGAGGAAGAACTTGCCGTGACAACCCCACGACACCCATGAAAACAAGCAGTTTCATAGAAAGACTTAATGCAATCTACTCATAGTTTATACCTGATTCTTACCTTTGTCGTTCTCCCAATCTTCAGTATTGTTGGGAATATGCCCTAGAGGCAATAATAAAATGGTTTATTAAGCATATTCAAGTTTATGATAATAGTTTATTATCCATGCTATAATTGTATTAAATGGAAACATAATACATGTGTGGAATATAAACACCCGGAGTCCCTAGTAAGCCTCTACAGGACTAGTTCGTTGATCAAGAGATAGTTAGAGTTTCCTAACTATGGACTTGTTATAGTCACTTGATAACGGAGTCATATCATTAGGTATGGTGATGGACATGACCCAAATAAAGAGTTGCAATTAATCGTGTCACAAAAGTTTTGTTGTCAACACTTTTAATATGCCAAATATAGTTTTCCTTAGACCATGAGATTATATCATCACTCCGTTCACCGAAGGAATACTTTGTGACATCAAACGTCACTTCGTAACTGGGTGATTATAAAGGTGGCTTTCAGGTATCTCCGATGGTGGGTTGTTGGGTGATATGAATCGAGAGTGGAATTTGTCCCTCCATGTGACGGAGAAGATATCTCCAGGCCTTCTCGGTAATATAGCATCAAGAGTCGCAGACAAGTGATTAAGTTGTAATCACCGGGATCCTATATTATGGACGAGTAAAGAGAACTTGCCGGTAACGAGATTAAAACTAGACATGGGGATGTCAACGATTATATCTCGGGCAAGTAAAATATCGTGAGACAAAGGGAATCGTATAGAGATTAATTGAATCTCCGGCATTGTGGTTCAATCGAGAAAAGGTTTTCGTTGAGTGTATAGGAATTAATATGGACATCCGGTCCCGCTATTATTATTGATATGATCATGTCTATGCATTCTCGAACCCGTAGGGTCACACACTTAACGTTCCGATGAAATTAGTTTTGCGATGAATTAAATGATGAAGTGAACGAATGGTGATTCGGAGTCTCGGATGGGATCCCGGACGTCACGAGGAGTTCCGGAGGAGTCCGGAGGAATAAGATTCTTATATGGAAAGTGGTTTCCGGAGGTTTCGGAAAAGTTCCGGAATTATTTAAAGGGTACCGGAAGTTCCGGAGTGTTCTAAGGTCTAGAAGTGGGACCATAATTTGTATGGGGCCCACATGGTGCAAAGGGTGCTGCCACCACCTAGGGGGCGCACCACCTAAGCCCACATGGCTGGTGCGGCATGGCATAGGAGGGGAGTCCCACTCCTAGTTGGACTAGGAGGTGGGCTCCCACCCCTTTAGGAAAGGGCCCAAGGAGGAGTCCTTGTTGGACTCCAACTTGGGGAGCAAGCAAGGAGGGGCCGGCCGGCCCCCCCCTTGCCCTAGCCGCCACCTATATAAAGGAGGGGAGGGGGAGGCCACCACACAACATGGAGGCTGCCGCACCCCCCCCCTCTAGCCGCACCCCCTCTCACCCCTCAAACCCTAGCCGCACCCCTCTCTCTCCCGGAGGGCTGCCGCCGCCTCACCACTACACCTAGCCGCACCCCTTACCCCGAAGGGCTGCGCCACCATCTACTCCTCTCCCTCTCCTCTGCTTGGCTTGGCGAAGCCCTGCTCGCGGAGACCGTCATCGTCACCCGGCACTACCGTCGTGCTGCTGAGAT
Organism: Puccinellia tenuiflora; assembly: GCA_012064385.1. Classification (NCBI taxonomy): domain Eukaryota; kingdom Viridiplantae; phylum Streptophyta; class Magnoliopsida; order Poales; family Poaceae; genus Puccinellia; species Puccinellia tenuiflora. The sequence goes on from QRDG01001598.1 coordinate 236,113, forward strand.
CATCAAGGCCACGTCGTCTCGCTTGCGGGATCAAGAGTCGACGTCTTCATCGAGCTGTACGTGTGGACGCCGCGNACCAAGGGGATATTGCACTGCCAATTGTAACTAATGATGAAGATTATCCCATAATACAATATGCAGATGATACTTTACTGATCATGCCGGCTGACCTCGAACAAGTGCTTGTAATGAAGAGATGTTGATGAAATTCTCTATTTCTACTGGTTTAAAGGTGAACTACCACAAGTCGAGTATGGTGCCTATCAATGTGTCTGGGGATACAGTTAATCAGTTAGCTTCTGCTTTTGGCTGTCAGGTGGATTCACTGCCGTTTGCCTACCTTGGTCTGCCACTTGGAACCACTAGGCCTAAAATTCTGGACCTAATGCCAATTGTAACCAGACTGGAGAGGAGGCTATGCTCCACCTCCTCTTTCCTTTCACAGGGTGCTAGGCTACAGTTGGTGAATTCAGCCCTGGCTTCTATGCCTATCTATTTTCTGTGTTCGTTACAGTTACCTGCAGGGATTGTGAAGCAAATGGATAGGGTGTTGAGGCAATGCCTTTGGAGAGGGAACTCTGATACTCCAAAGCAGTCTCTTGCAGCCTGGGATATGTTGTGTAAGCCCAAGGAGTCAGGTGGGGTTGGATAATTAATTTCCCAAAGCAGAATGAGGCTCTGCTTTTAAAACACCGCCATAAATTTTATAACAAATCTGATGTTCCTTGGGTAAACTTAGTATGGAGTGCACATTATGAGGAGAGTGTTCCTCATGCGCAGAATCTATGTGGCTCCTTTTGGTGGCGTGATATCATGAAACTAGTGGAGAAGTTTCGGTTGATTGCTACGATTCAACCTGGAAAAGGAAACTCCTTCTTATTTTGGGAGGACTCATGGGTTTTTGCTGGGTCTACCGAGCCCCTCTCGCTTAGATATCCCAGGTTATATTCCTATGTACTTGACAAGAACTCCTCTGCAGCTGAGGTGTATGGTCAGCAGGATCTGCTTTCTATGTTCTATCTGCCTTTGTCAAGTCAAGCATATGATGAGCTCCAGGATTTAACTGCTAAGATGGCAATGAACCCCTTGTCTATTGATGATGACAAATGGTCTTATCCTTGGGGGCCTATTTTCTCTGCAGCAAGGTATTATAGGCATCTTCATGCTCATCTAGACCCCATGCCAGTGTCAAAGTGGATTTGGAAGTCTTCTTGCATGATGAGAATCAAGTTCTTTGCTTGGCTGCTCCTCAATGACAGATTAAATACCAAGGATCTTTTGCAAAGAAGACATTGGCAAGTAACCTCAGATTTTTCATGTGTTCTCTGCCCTGGTGGACATCATGAAGATAGGTTCCATTTGTTCTTCCAATGCAACTTTAGTCATAGGATTTGGACTTATTTGCAGATAGACTGGACTCTTAGTGACGATTTGCAAGCTGCTGTCTCTAGGGCAAGGTCGGATTTTAAGCAACCTTTTTTCACTAAGGTAATAATGTTAGCAGCATGGAATATATGGAAACAGAGAAATGGAAAAAAATTTGAAGCCAAAAGGCCTTCCTTTGCTGCTTGGAGGAGGGAGTTCGTTCATGATATATCCATGCTTGTGCATCGGATTAGAACCAAGCATCAATCTGCTCTAAAAGCCTGGATAGGCAGCCTCATGTAACTTGTTGTTTGATACATTAGCTTGTATAGGTAGGTCTTTTCTTGCTCTTTTCCGCCAGCATGTAAATATTCTGTATTTCTTTTATGCTTTCAATAAAATGCTGTGGGGCTTTTGCCTCACAGTCCTTTATATTCAAAAAAAAAGATACAACGGCCAAGATCAAGGGGAAGATCGAGAAGT